>JAIGNY010001271.1:60000-61101 GCA_020152595.1 Chiridota heheva | reverse complement strand
TATATATATATATATATATATATATATATATATATATATATATATATATATGTGTATATATATATATATATATATATATATATATATATATATATGTGTATATATATATATATATATATATATATATATATATATATATATATATAAATATATATATATATATATATATATATATATATATATATATATATATATATATATATATATATATATATATATATATATATATATATATATATATATATATATATATATATATATATATATATATATATATAACAAGGTTGGTCACCTCCTACCGCGACTTTAGAACCGTATATGAAAATTCCTTTTTTCTGACCAACTCTCGAATCTTAATTACACGATAAATTTGTTATTAAAATTCTGCCCCATTACACGCTAAATGGCCGACAATTTGCTGCAAACCTAAGAAATGTCCACGATGACGTCAGGAAGAAGCAGCACTTCAGTATAATTTTGACAAGAACGAACCGGGTAAAGATTACGATGGCGTCATGGTGAATACAAATGAATTTCGATCCGATTGGTCAAAAGATAAAAAGAACCACTATTAACGTTAACAATAATCAAACACGAACTTTGAAATGTGTATATGAACTCAAGAGAGCAACAAACCATTGTTACCTGGTAAGTTGTTCTGTTGTTCCTGTTAGTTTATATGAACTTTTAGATATATTTGTTTAAAATAGAAGTGTAACACTTGACTTTCTTGTTAGCTAAATGAGTAGTAGATACAGCGTACTATTATTGGTGTCACTTACTGTACACACCAATTCATTTTTTTTTTAGATAGGCCAATGATAGACTCATATATGCTTACCCATACAGAAAGGAAGGCCCATTCTATATATCTTTTTTGGTGGGCTCAACATATGATTGAACAGGCCCCAAGATGATAGCAAGGGACTGAGGGAACGACCTATTTATCTCTTTTTAGTGGGCCCTATACTTATAATTGACTGAGCCTTTTTGTAAATATGAATTATGACTTCTTAATGACATTTCCGCAAACTTGACTGTCAGGAAATTATGCATGATTTTTCTCTCGTAGTTATTTGTACTTCTCTTTTTCAAAATAAT
>JAIGNY010001271.1:7500-55000 GCA_020152595.1 Chiridota heheva | reverse complement strand
CCCACCCTTACCACTCCCGCCCCTTACCACTCCCGCCCCAACGCTCCCGCCCCACCTCTCCTCCTGCCCCATCCACCGCTCCCACCGCCCCGCCCACTGCTCCCGCCCCACCAACCACCCTGCCCCACCCACCGCTCCAGCCCCACCCACACCCACCGCTCCTGCCCGCACTCCTCCCGCCCGCACCGCTCCTGCCCGCACCGCTCCCGCCCGCACCGCTCCCGCCCGCACCGCTCCTGCCCGCACCGCTCCCGCCCGAACTGCCCGCACCGCTCCCGCCCGCACCGCTCCCCACTCCCCAGTCAACCACTCCCCGGTCAACCACTCCCCGGTAAACCACTCCCTGGTAAACCACTCCCCAGTAAACCACTCCCAGTAAACCACTCCCCAGTAAACCACTTTACTTTTTTTCAAAGAGTGACCAAAGACCTATATCCATGCACAGAAACTGATTAATAAAACATTACATTTCCACATTATGCGTTTTCATGATTTTGTGTTTTGTATATTGTGTTATAGCTCTCTTTGACATAAATCGTGACTTGTATAATATACCTTGTTGCTATGCATTGTGACGTACATTTTTGCCCTTCAAATGTCAATTTTCCGAGAGCTTCCGGGTTGTTTCGACAATTGGGCTTCGCCCCTGGATCCCTACCGGGCATCTCACTTCGACCTCCCTGGAACCCATGCCTTCGGTGTCACCTTAAAGGACAAATCTTACAAATCATTCCCCACTTTTTGTAATGAATTTACGCCTCTGTTTCAAGATAATAATGTGCCTTGGAAAGACAGATGCACACACATTTCCATTGTTATAAACACTTGTGAAATTAAATGGTATCTATTATCAATCATCAAGAAAGTTTAGTTGTTTTTGTCATATTTTTTCTAGAGTATAACTTAGTAGATAACTGTTTATTTAGATTCTTGTATCCGTATCTCAAGGGTTACATTGATCAACTTTATTTTTATTGAAAGGATTAGTTCAGTGGTTTAGCAAGTTTATCTTATATGAAAGAGGACTTTAGAAACAAAATTGTGAAGAAAGCATTCAAAGATCTTACACCTTAAGAAGACTTTCAAGTTTAAAGCTCTGTCTGTTCTGTGTATAAATGACTAGTGTAGTAAGTCTACTAATAGTAAGTCTAATATAAATGGATGGCGCCATAATCCTCACATTCTAAACAATTATTAGTGTATTTTAACTTGTTTACTATTTCAGTTATTTTCCCTTGAACTTTCCACAGGTGGTGAATTATATTTACTCTTACTAGATTCTGTTTTACTACTTTTATGATATATCCAATGGGGTTTTTTTAGTTGCAAAATCGCAAGACAAAATATGATAGCATACATAATGACTTTTGAGGGTTCCGAGGCTGTGACATCACAACTAGTCAGATTTTATTCCTTTCTACACAAATGATACCAAACTTTAAACTTAAATATCTCCTAACGAAATAAGATTTTTGAATGCTTTCTTCACTATTCATGCCATTTTGTTTCATTTGAATTCTTTTTTTTAATATCAGATTAAGTTGTTTGACCCCTGAAGTAATCCTTTAATTAACTTCTGAAACATCCTCAATATATCCCTATGCATAGACAATATTTGGTTTAAGAGTCGGTAATATAATTCAGGAGGTATAACTTGACATTGCAGCACGGTGGCAAACATCGTTGTGTTTCGTATAAACAGATAAAAAGAAAGTGTTCTTTATCTTTATCTTAAAAGTACATCCTGCCATAAATTATGCAGAGTAAATCAATTATGCAGATGCTGCGATCATAGAGCGGTCTCAATTTGTATTTCACTTTTTAGGCATATGGCAGGGAAAGCACACGTAAGTCACAATGACTTGTTGAAAATGACAACTAACAGACCAAGACCTTTAATGCCTTTTGTAAAATGTGATTATATACTATACAGGTCTAATGAGAGAGAGAGTTACACAGGTATTTACCTGTTTACATATGCCCAGGTTTCTTACCTACACGTGAATTGTAAGATAAGGGTGCATATATAATGTAACAACGCTATGTTTTATCCACAGGGTGAGTGCAGTACGATGGCTTCCAAAATCCTCACAGAAATTAACCAAGAATTACTGCAGTGTCCTCTATGCTTAGATCAATTAGAAGCTCCTCGGATTTTGCCATGTCTTCATCGATTCTGCTTCAAGTGCTTGGCGGGTTTAGTAGAAACTTATCCGCATGATATGAATTGTCCTATGTGCAGAATGGAAGTACAAATCCCAGCAACCGGTGCAGAAGGATTCCCGCATGATTTCTTCACTTCAGCACTTCTGGATAAAATACAACTTAAGGAGCAGCTTGCGGAAACACGTGGACGGCAGTTTTGTGGATCATGTGAGGAAGAAAAGGAAAGAGCAGCATTCTGTGGGACGTGCAAGTCATTTATTTGTCAGAGTTGCTACAAATTACATTTCAAACCTGTAATGAAAGACCATTCTTGTGTTATTACTGTAGAAGAACTTGATAAACAGGGCCCAGAAATCATCTTACAAAAGCTTAGCGCAAATGTAGGCTCTCCTAGATGTTCCTTACATCCTGAACAGGTTTGCTACTTCAGTTGTACAACATGTAACGGTAAGCTCGTATGCCCTGCATGTGCATTACTCGATCATAAAGATCATAAGAAACAGGGGGTTAGCGATATGGCAAACAAGTTGTTGGCAGATTTAGCAACCAAGCGTGAGACAGTAGAACATCTAACAAATACATGGCGCGGTAACAAAGTGAAAGTAGATAATGTGATTACAAAATTTGACAAAAAAACAGATATGATTGAAAAGGAAATAAATGAATCGTCAACCAAAAAGATGTTTCAATTAGAACAAAACTTCGAAGAATGTGTGAAAAAACTAGACAAGTCCAAATCCGACAAAATAAACAAGTTACGGGAGGAAATAAAAAGTATTGAAAACAAGAACTTAAAAGAAATCGAGCAAGCCAGAAAAAACTTGCTGGTCAAAAAGGAGCAGCTTAAAAGCTCCAAAGAAGAAACCTTAACCAGTCTACGCGAAAGAAAGGTAACGCTTAGAAATGCATATCAAGAAAATGCAACAGAAGCGCAAAATGTTCTCACACAAGTTGAAAATAGTGAACGCACTGCACTGATGGCTTCTGCTAGCAAATCAGATTGGGATATTATCGCGACATTACCACGAATATGTGATGCTTACAATGATCTAATACATCGGATGAAACGGGACTTTCCAAAGAAGAAGGAACTCGTGTGTAAGACAATAGCATTTCAAACTGTGGATGAAGAAACCAAAGTTGGAATCGTTTCAGGTATGGCCATAGTACAATTTTGAACGTAGTATTTGGTATTATAAACGATAGTTAGCTTGAAAAATATATCATCTAGTAAAGCAAATTCTACGCAAATGGATGCCAAGTACTTTACGATCATCAACTATCATGATTTATCATTTTCGAGGTCAATGCCCCTATAAAGGTGTATAATCAACACTAGATATCAGGACACATTCGTGAACCGGACCCTGGGTACACTATTTTTCATGTCATATTGAAAAGTTATAAAATGGAACCCAGTGGGAAATTATTAAAAGGTGTATTGGGTAAAACCGACATTCATAGAACATGTAAACTGAACCATATTTACATATACGCTGGTATTTCTACTGAGAATAAGAGTTGAAAATATTAAAAATTTCCATTGTTTTGAAAAGGCTCTGTTGTAAATGGTTAGAACAAAACTGTGTATCAAACATATAAACAAGTGGAATGTGCTTCTAAGTACTTTTTTTCTTTCCTTTTCATGTAGAGGTACTGAAAGAAATAAAGCTCTTTTTAAATCAACACATGAAGACGAGAAACAAATTACATCTTTTTAATCATTTAAGTTTAATAATTTCCAATATAAAAATACATTGAAAGAATTTACAATTCAGACGTCGTAGGAATATCAACTTTAAGCAAGTGTCGTATGAAACCAGCTACATCATATAGACATCATCATATTCATATCATCAAAGAAATAGCCGAGATAACCGACACGATTTCGGACTGTTGAATTACATTCAAACAACAAATAAGATGCTTTGCAACGGGCGCGGTTCTTTTGGTAAGATACAGTAACGACGACGTTCTGCTCTGGGGTGAAGATTAGAAGCCCCGAAAGCTCTTAAGCTGTTAACAGTTTCTTGTCAAAAATTGTTTTTAGAATTGGACAAATTTTCAATGAGAATGCAATTTGGCATTCTTTATCAAAAATTGCATTATTGGAATAATCGCGGACTGCAAAGCTCTAGCGGGGATACACTCAAGATCGACTTCAAAATTCAAGCATTCTTTGGAAATGTAACCATGTAAATTTACCAATTATTCAACAACAATATCCCTATTAATTTATAATGTTAAATTCTTTTAAAGATATATCAATACCTAAATCTGATGTTAAAGTTGGAAAAAAATGTATTAAATTAAAAAAATTATGGCCAAAAGATCATTTTGTTTTACTCAGAAATCGTGACTTGAGATTGAGTAGATTGAGTGATCGAGATGGATGTTAGTAAAAAGAAAGAGAAACCATAGACTTTTAAATCGTCTGTAATACCGCAATACTTATCTTCGTTTAAGCACTAATGGCGTCCGACATATTTACCCTCATACATAGGCGGGATTCACCCACCGAAAGCTGAGGGAAATATCACAAAATGAATGTTGCTAACCGAAAGTAAGGAAAGGGGACGTTGGCAAAATCATAAATACTGCAATATCAAAAATCACCATACAAAAGATATCTATATGTAAAAATTAGGCAAATCTTGCCCCTCCCCTCATACACCTCCAAATCCTGCCTATGCTCTCGTGTATATGAAGGAGCACTTAAATTAATGTACTACGATTACTGCAAAAAGTATATTTTATTCCTGAATTATGAATGATTACAGTTCCAACAAGTCTGCATAAAATTATATAGATTTGGCTTTTTAAATTACTTTTTCAACATCTTTGTCATCTTGGATTTCATTAGGCTATATATCATTACAATCAATAAAAAGAATATGCCACATGTAGATGCACTCCTACAAACTATTGTGATAGTTGATTTAAAAACCCAAAGGGAACTGCAGCCTCGGCTGATGATATCATACGTGCATATTTGTAGTGTAAAATTAGACCTTGAAATTGGTACATTTCTGACCAATTTATGGTGGGATTTGTGTTTTACATGTTTCTCTTGAACGACGTATGCCCTAAGGTTGTGACAACAACTGGACTATCTCCATTGGCACGACGTATGCCCTAAGGCTGTGACAACAACTGGACTATCTAAATAGGCACGACGTATGCCTTAAGGTTGTGACAACAACTGGACTATCTCCATAGGCACGACGTATGCCCTAAAGCTGTGACAACAACTGGACTATCTACATAGGCACGACGTATGCCCTAAGGCTGTGACAACAACTGGACTATCTCCATAGGCACGACGTATGCCCTAAGGTTGTGACAACAACTGGACTATCTCCATAGGCACGACGTATTTCCTAAGGTTGTGACAACAACTGGACTATCTCCATAGGCACAACGTATGCCCTAAGGTTGTGACAACAACTGGACTATCTCCATAGGCACGACGTATGCCCTAATGTTGTGACAACAATTGGACTATCTCCATAGACACGACGTATTCCCTAAGGTTGTGACAACAACTGGACTATCTCCATAGGCACGACGTATGCCCTAAGGTTGTGACAACAACTGGACTATCTCCATAGGCACGACGTATGCCCTAAGGTTGTGACAACAACTGGACTATCTCCATAGGCACAACAACTGGACTATCTCCATAGACACGACGTATGCCCTAAGGTTGTGACAACAACTGGACTATCTCCACAGGCACCAAACGCATTTTCAAAATTCCGATTCCATACAATTTTAGGAAGGAGACACGTGACTCTCTCTTCCCCTTTCCCATGTTTCTATTACATCATCAAATGACCTTATTCAGTTATTACAAATACGGGATATATGTCATAAAAATAAAGAGCAACACACGGTAATTTCATTAACAGATACAATTGCAGCACCAGGTAAACCAAGAGTTGTTTGGTTCACCAATAACGAAATCACGATACAATGGACTGAACCAGTGATACTAGACATGATAGACGTTTCATCCTATACCATTGAATATTGGGCTGAAGGAAGTGAGTGGAAGCAGGCTGCGCGTAATGTGAAAACAACCAGGTTTTCTGTGAAAGTACATGGGAGGCCAGATACCAGTTTCGAGTCAGGGCAGAATATGGAAATGTCGTTACAGATGCAAGTGAAGTTTCTGAGTACATAAACCATCCTTGTGGTGAGTATCCTACGTAAGAAGTACTGTACGTTGGGTCTTTAATACAAGTATATGTATATTCCTAATCAGGCCAAAGCGTGCATGGTACATGTTTACATATAATTTGTATAGAGTTCATTGAACCTAAGAGCTTAGTACATTTTTCAGTTCAATGGTAAAGTAATGCAGAGTAGAAAGGGTTTCTAAAATTAAAGCAAGTTAAATAGTACTGTATGCGTTGAACACTTTGTTAGTGACGCTAAAAGCGCAGAACATGGGACAATTTGGCTGTTCACTTTTGCATGATGTCAATATTCGGTCCCACCTTTTTTTAAGCATACCAAATTTATGTTCAAGAAAAATGATACAAATTAAACGATTAAAACACATCCATGACCTTCCCTCTCCTACACACAGAGCCCCCCTACAACACCCCCTAACTCCTCCACACATACAATTTTCCCGCCCTGTTGTACTTCATTAAACACACTCTTTTGTCTGAGATATTATATTGTACCCATTATGACTATTATTTGCTATCTACTTTGAAATAATAACAATCCCTGATATCTCCTTTATAAGTGGGAATGTGCGTTTCATGTGACTACACTTATTTTACAGAAAATATAAAATAACGGGGGGCAACGGGGGCATTATATACAGGGAAGTGCAATTGCAATATATCTCAATGTGTATGTATAACAATGATGAGTTGGCAGAGTGTAATAGGCATACTCATTCCAAATAAATATTGATATCATACTTACTTTGAATAGCATCTTCAATATTCTTGTTCTACTATATCACTCTCATAGTCTGATTGAACTACCTACATGAGCAACTTTTTGCCCATTATTGATAAGGGATGTGGTTCCATTCAATTGGAAGTTCACATGGAGGATGTCATTTAAGGAAGGTCAGCTGTTTCAAATACCAAACATGACTTGGGGCTCAAAACCGACTTTAAAGTGACAAGGGCTAGCTTTTTACCAGAAAGTCTGGGGAAGTTGCGTTGTCATGATGTGTAAATGCAAGAACAGCAACACTTGACTGCAAAAAGAGTTACATTTGCAGGTCTATGGACAGGTACAAAAGTTTTTTGTTCAATCACGTACCGGAAGCAGCATTAAAATATGAGTGTAATAGTCTTTTTATTTTGAAAATAGTATATGTGTTTTTTAAGTTATTAGTAGCCCCACCTCCCCCTCCCACCTCCCCCCCCCCCCCTCTCACCTCCACTCGCCACTTTCTAATCAAGGTTTGAAAAGGTAAAAAATGAGAAAATGTGATGTACGAACAGGAAAAGACCTGTAAATGCTTTTTTTTTACCATTTATATTTCTTCCTTTAATTTCACACCTTCAAAATGTTCAAAATGCTTTCTAGAGCTTGAGGGTATGCAAAAGATCAAAATGTCTCCATTGGCGTTATCTTCTCTTTGGGTTAAAAAACAATGGATTAACATAAGAAAGTAGAGACTATATTTCGTTCATATCTTACAATAGTAAGACAAAAATTTGCATATTTGCCCATATTTGAACTAAAATCTTCAAAAAGCTGTTAAATGGCTTATTTCTAACCGATTTGATGAAAATTTACATTCTTCATGTTTTGCAGTGGATTTTAAATCAATTTAGCTAATGTTGTCTCTATCTGTTCAAAAAACCTTTAAGAAAACATTGATTAATGTTTGTGGCATTCCTGCGGAATATAAACAATTGTTTTTAATCAATCAAATCTACAGCAAGTCTTACACTTTGTGTGTATATACAAACAAATGTTATTCAATTTCAATCTTGCGATGGGTGCAGCCAAGGGTTCGACGTCAGTTAACGTTATGTAGAAATCAGTATCTCTGATAGTAAAATAATTTGAACCACCGAACACTCTACTGCAAAAATGGAATGTAAACCAAGCTATAACTGAAATTCAGGGGTGAGGTATGCGTTTTAACTCATGATGACCACTACAGGGACCATTACCCATTCTAAAGAAACATAGCATAGCATAGCAAGGTTGAAAAGCATCCATTGCTGGACATTATATAAAGACGGCCACAGCTGCTACTACTATGGTGTAGCGATTATAATACATGTCTACAGACCATGAGGTCCTGGGTTCAAGCCTGGGTTGGGTAGACACGCCAGTGCACCACAAGTGGTTATCAAAGGCCGTGGACATTGACTTGGTTGTCGATGTTATGTCTGTCCGTACGTCGTACCTGTGTTCTCGTCCGGGTCGTATTAAGCGTTTCGTGATAGCATTGACTATCATAACCGATTACGCAGGTGACGACCCCGTCATTGTAATTGTGTGTTCACTCGTCGTCGTCGTTTGATAACCAGTTGTAAACTCACTTGTTGCAGACCCACCAGGATACGAACCATACATGTTTATTATAAAGTTTAAACTAACACACCCATTTACCAAGAAGTCGGTATTTAGTGTGATGTGTAAATTTGATCTTTTAATTCATACAAATTAGAAAAATTGTTTTTGAATTTTTGCTTCATATACAGTTTCCTGATCAATATGATTTTTAAATCAAAACATAAACATACACAAAACAGGATCTCATTTCACATACATCAGAAGTTCGGTTTTGAATTGATGCAAAAATGCCACTTATGCATATTTCAATCATAATAAGTTTTACAAAATGTTAAATAATATTACTGGACCCTCAATAGTGCAAGATCAATGAACACACAGGAAAGCATGCAGGGATGCATACATCAAATTTTATATTATTTATGAACCATGTCATTTTTATTTCAATATCTTCACGAAGGGGCAGTGACTGTAACCAACCTAAAATCGGAAAACTTTGGACCCCCGGCCCAGGTTGCCCCTCTCCTATACACACCACCATGTTTTAGCACTGAACGTTTTTACAGATTAGCAAATTCCATGCTGAGAGACAATTACAAAATAAGCTTTCACTAATTAAATGATTGGTGTATAAATACATTATTTAAAGAAACTGCTGAAAATTGAAGAGCTATAAGTACAGTACTACCTCGGCGATTATTTTGCCCTCTGTTCAGTAATCTCGGAGAAGAGCAAAAGTATAATAATTCATTTGAAAAGTTTCAAGGATTTTAAAACTTATAGAACAAACGACTAAAAACTTCCATGAAAATGCTGTTTTATGACTACAGAAATCTTTTGCAATATGATTTTTAATCACGAAAAAATTGTTGAAATTCGAATGCTTGCAGCACTTTTCTGGCAGTGTGGGGCTTCATCCGTTAACGCTGCTTGATATTAACTTGAGTTTTATAGTAAATGACCAAGTGAAATGGAGACTGAACAACTGAAGAAACTTTGTACAAATAAAATTTGCTGATAAAATCAAATGCTAAAATTTCACGTCAGTTTTAATTTCATCTCAAAATGCAAAGGAGAAGTGCTTAAAAGTCTTAAAATTCTTCCCAAGATCATTTTCAAACGTTTTGATATTTATCTGGCGAGAGAGAGAGAGAGTTGAACACACAATTACAATGACGGGGTCGTCGCCTGCGTATTCGGTTATGGTAGTACAAATGCTATCACGAAACGCTTAATACGACCCGGGCGAGAACACAGGTACGATGTACGGACAGACATAACATCGACAACCAAGTCAATGTCCATGGCCTTTGATAACCAGTTGTGGTGCACTGGCGAATTTTATCTGGTGTTCCATATTGCTTGATATAAATGTCTTTTAATCATAATTCAGATACAAGTTGGCCAATTGCAGAAAACCTACACCTATCTGCCTATTAAAGTTACTTATACTGATATATCAAAGTTTCGTTGCTGAAGAAAAACTGACAATCTTGAGGAAATATCGCCCAAATTTTCGCCCCCTTCTACATTCCTCTGTTCAACTGGTTCAATGTTGAAGGAAGTTTAGGGATCAAGTAAGTTGATCCTTTATGAAAGAGGAATTCAAAAAGGAACAAAATGGTGAAGAAAACATTAAAGACTCTCATATTGTTGATGGATATTTAAGTTTAAAGTGGGGTATCGTTTGTGTACAAATGACTAAAATCATACTAGTTGTGACGTCACATCCTCAGATTCCTCAAAATAGTTTTCCTGCAACTCTGTGGCTAAAATGCCATTGGATACGTCCAGAAAATAGTAAAACAGAATCAAGTAATTTACCGTGCACCTGACGAAAGTTCGAAGACCAAAATTTCAAATAGTAAAAAAGTTGAATACATTTTCTTTGAAATACATTAAAAATTGTTACGAATGTGTGTGAGTGTGTGTGAGTGTGTGTGTGTGCGTGTGTGTGTGTGTGTGTGCGGGTGTGATGGTGTGTGTGTAAAGGGGAAGTCGGATTAGAACACCGACCTTCCATGATAGACTTACTACACCAGTCATTTCTACACGTGTTCCCACGTGACCGGTCAAAGATTACAGCAGTGATCCTATGTTTAAAAGTGAAATAATTCATCAATTTCAATTAACATATCAGCTTTGCCTAAGCATACCATTTATAATCATTCACGTTGCTTACCCATCTGGATCGGTGATGACCTTTAACAAACCTTGGTGTAAATGATGGTTTCAGAATTCGTTAACTGTTGATCAGTCGGAATCCAGGCACCATGGCCGCACGGGAGCGGTGACTTTTTACCCGACTCGAAGACCTATTTCGAAGAGAAAATCGCAATAAATCTGTAGAACAATTATTTTTAAGTAATGACTTCACCAGAGAGGGGGAAGGGGGTGGGGGAGGGAGGGGGTAGACTTCGGAGTAACCTTCATTTTCGGAAAAAATCCTTCATTTTTTGGCATGTTTTTACGATCTGACGGAAATTTTGGGGACAGTTTACTCAATTTTTGGGAGCTTTCCTTAATTTCCAGGAAATTTTCTTCGATTTTTGGAAAATTTTGGACTATATCTAATAGGTGAGTCGGCCATGATTCCGATAAATCACTGATTAAAACAGTATATCCGACCGTGACATTTCACAATTTTGCCCGACTAAGGTCGGTTCTCGGTCAACAGGGGAAGCCGCCCCAGCCCAGACCCCCCCCATTCTTATGGCCACGCCAAGCACGGAAAGTGCATACAGACATTTGTATATGCGCATGTGACAGACGAAGTGACGACCGTTGTTCAAACCTTTGCTGTGTCTATGCTGCCTATTGTTCATAAGATATTTGTACAGGGGGAGCCAATGAGCGATTTTGAGTCCCGACTCCCAAGACGGACATACTCTCCAAAAAGTAGCATTCAGATAGCGATGAAAGTATTTCTTTGGTATTCCTTATAATATACCGTGTAACAGCCTTCCTAAACTAAAACAGTTAGAAGCTGTTTTAGGATCTGAGGCTGAACTTGAAACCACGAAAGTCAGACAGCAGCGCAGCTACAACTTGTGGTGTTTTATAGAAAAAATAGATACAGGGGTTCTGGTTTTAAAGGCTGATATATCTGAGAATGGAGAATGGAAAATACATGTAGAATGAATATGAGTGGCAATGATACATTTTATAAGTTAAATTTCTGAATAACCCGTACCTTCCGATAACCACTTGGCGCCTCCTCAGCGTCTCCTCACATGGGTTGATTTATTTAATCAATTATCGGTCGTTAGTATATGAGAATTTCCTGTTGCAACCGTGATGCCGAGAAGCAACACCACGCTTTAGATCTCACTGGTTCTATATATCGTTCGCCTACATCTATCATCTAACCCACAAACTCTCTTTTGAACCGCCCTCATTTATTCCGTTCTATGACTCTCTCTGACAATTGGAATGCGATTATCTGTATTAAGTATTAAATTTATTCATATCTAAAAAAGTAAAAATTACAAGCAAATGAAGAAAGGGAAAGAAATGGGTGTTCAGCTACGATAAAGAAAATTTCGGTACTGAAGCGGCAAAACACCGATATACTTGGAGCCCGGGGTGGGAGAAGGAAGGGTGGGGGAAGGAAGAGTGGGGAGGAGGGGGAGGATTAACCTAGCTGAGAAGGTTACTACTTTGCATGTGTACTATTATGCCTAGCATGGTTCCTAATATAAAAAAATGAACGTCTGCCGAGTTCTCCCTGGTGGGTGTGGTAACTGGGGGTACTTGAATGGAACCCCAAGAATGAGCTAGATCAGCTGAGAAGGTTACCGAATGAAACTTACTGCACACTGTTCAGCATAATTCCATGAGTCATCAATGACTATTGCCAGAAGTTTTATGCGGTGGGGTACCCCTAATAGGGCAAAACCCCTAAATTGAGTTAGATCAGCTAAGAAGGTTACCGAATGAAACTTACTGCAAATTGTTCAGCATATAATCCCATGAGTCATAAATGACTATTGCCAGAAGTTTTATGCGGTGGGGTATCGTCGCTAGACGGTGAATGGCCAGCACCCTCCCCCCACCCCCGAAACAAGCTAGATCAACTGAGAAGGTTAGCGAATGAAACTTACTGCAAAATATTTAGCATAATCCCGTGAGTCATAAATCATAAATAACTATTGCCATACAATTTACGCGGTGGGGTACCCCTAATAGGCCCAAACTTCCAAATTGAGCTAGATCAGCTGAGAAGGTTACCGAATGAAACTTACTGCAAAATCTTCAACATAATCCCGTGAGTCATAAATGAATATTGCCAGAAATTTTATGCGGTGGGGTACCCCCGCCAGAAGCCCCTAATAGGCCAAAACCCCCAAATTGAGCTAGATCAGCTGAGGAGGTTACCAAATGAAACTTACTGCAAAATGTTTAACACAATCCCGTGAGTCATAAATGACTATTGCCAGAAATGTTATGCGGTGGAGTACTTCTGCCAGAAACCCCTATAATAGGCCAAAATCCCAAAATTGAGCTACATCAGCTGATTGAGTAATCGAATGAAACTTACTTCAAAATGTTCAACACAATCCCATGTATTATAGATTACCATCTGACCATTGCCATAAATTTTTGCGATGGGGTAATCCCCCTCCCTTCTACCCCCTTCCCCGCCCCCTACCCCCTGTTCCGGTAGCCCAAATTGGTCAGCCTTGAAATTGAGCTACATTAGCTGATTGAGTAACCATACTCTAAAAAAATGAAACATACTCTACATCATCAACCACTTAATGAATTAATATCGACATTTAATGTTTTCCTTATGCAGTTATAGATTAGAAGACGCAAATGCACATATTGGTTTGTTTGGTAATTTCTATTGTTTCAGCTGACCAGCTGGCGTTATCCTTACTATATTACCTTACAGTCATATGCAGCCTTCATTACCATCATCATCTGATACTGGGTTGAGGGATATATTATCACAAGTGTCTTCTTGACAAGGTCCACAGGCTTGGGTACATTCAAGGCCATGTTTTTGCAGTTACATTTGAGTGTGCGGCAACCTGTCGAGCAGTTGCAGTGTATCATTTTCAACAGACTTTCAGGAGCAGGGCTTTTTCCATCATGAGTGGAATCAGTTGACCCTTGTACACTCCATCCCCAGTCTGTAGGATCCATGCCACCGTTCGTACACATCCACACCATAACTTGTCAGACTGCAAAATGAAACATACTCACTGGCAGACTGATGCAATGTTCTTTTTGTGGGAATATGAGAAGACTTGTCCATGTACCAAAATGATTATTGTCAGAAAATCAATGCGGCGAGGTACCCCTTTCCATACAGTCTGCTTTCAGCAGTGCATCTAAACTTATTTTAGCAGTCTCCTTTTGAGTATACAATCTCTCCAGCTCTTTAAAAGATCTTCAAAACTTGGATCGGCTACAATTACCTTGGTCACTATCTGATGCGTGAGACACTGCTTAACAAGAAGATGTCCACGAAATGCACGATGCACAGCTTTGTCACTCATCATATGAGTTACAGCGTTTTCACCATACACTGTCTCCAGGATTTCCCTTAGTCCACTTCCATCCATGAGTGTTCTTATGGCCCCCAACAAAAATGAAAGCTCCCCAATAAGCCAGAAGGCCCTACTTGGTAGTATAGTCCTCGAAATTGAAATAGGTGGGCAGAATGAGTAACCGAATGAAACATACTTTTATGAGTCATAAATGACTATTGCCAAAATTTTCTTGGCTACCCGTGAAGTGAGCTACGGTATCGACCAGTAGGTCGGTCAGTTGATTGAATAACCAAATGAAACGTTTTGCTAAAGAGACATGGTAATTATGGGCGGCCGTTTGGGCAAAAATTAAAAAGATAGAAAAATACTAAGAAACATGAATCAAGAATGGAAAAAAAAAAAAACAATACAAAAGAAAAGTATCTAATAAATAAATAAAAAAACCTTTAAATCGAAAATAAATAAAAAGAATTAAATACAAAGTAAATTAAAAAGAAAAATAAATAAGCAAAAACGTATAAAATGAATATGAAATAAATAAAAAGAAAACAATACTAAAGAAAATAAATGCTGCCGTTTGGGCAAAAATAAAAAAGATAAAAAATACTAAGAAACATGAATTAAAAATGGAAAAAGAAGAAACCAATAAAAAGAAAATCATCTAATAAATAAAAAAAAACTTTAAATAGAAAATAGATAAATAAAATTCAATACAAAGTAAATTAAAATGAAAAATAAATAAGCAGAAACGTATAAATTAAAAATGAAATAAATAAGAAAAGGAAGTAATAAAAAAAAACGTATCTAGTTAAGGAAAATATAAATTGAATATAAAATAAATAAAAATAAAACAATACAATAGAAAATAAATAATACGAAATATATCATATGGATTTTTAGAGAACAATGAAGAGAAAGCAACAAAAATAATAAATAGAAAAGAAACACAACTACAATTAAAAATCGATAAGATTTTATAACACTCAATGTTCCACTACAATAACAAAGAATATAAAAGATACTACACAAACAGATAATATATCTCCCAAATAGATTTCTTTTTTCTCTAAATATGTAAACATTACTATATCTACAAAACAGTGATAAATCTTTAAACAAAAATATAAGTGCAGACAGCCTTTTATCTGTTTATTATAATAACAGAAATGTATAAGTACAAACAAAAATATATGAATAAAAAACAAATAATAAGGAGAAAAAGAACCGAATAGTTAAAAGAGAAATATGCGCAGCACTTTGCGCACCACAATGCACTTCACCAGGTTTTGCGCTCAGGCGTGGTTAGTATGGGCTGACACTAGCGCTCGAATGCGTTAAGTTTGTGCAATGTAATGCTATGCTCAGCGTGAAGCCAACTTAAACCCTTAAACTTAAGACCCAGGGTTCAAAACATGAAGAAAACAAATTATCGGAATTTTGTTTTCAAAATGTAATTTTCACAACTTTCCTTTCGTTTTCTATTACTACAAGTTTAGTTTCTATGAGTGTTAAGACAATAAACTTTTCAATGAAAAAGTCCAATTCAATAGATTATCGACAAAAATATGCAAATTTGCACATTTTATGCCAAAATAGGCCAGTTTTTTTGAGCTTGTTTTTTCTTGTGAATAATGAAAAATGAGGATTTTTTTACATATATAGATTGTTTGTGAAATTTCCTTTTTATTGATACCAGTATAATTTTTTTCTCAAAGCAAAAGATGCAAGAACAATAAAAATAAACCAAAATTAATCACGATGCAATCTTTAGCGGTAAAAGGAAAGCCACGTCATTCTGTGCGGGCATCGAACTCAGGACTACGCGTACTGTGCGCTGAGATTTGCCACTAGACCAAAGTGCCTAGTTAGAGTATTATTTGATTAGAAATGATTAAAATAAAATGTTGTTAGAGAGGGGGTACTTGCTCTTTCTGATATCAATTGAAAGTACATGGCTTTAATTCTCTCTTTTTCATTCCCATTTTTTGCGAAATTCTTCAACACAACTTCCATCAAAAAGTTATATTTTTTGAAAGAACTATTCAAGCTCTTTTAAATGACACTAAGAAGATCACTGCTGTGGACTTATTTGACAAAAAGTATGTCCCTACTGAGTGTGACACGCTTGGTCTGGGTATTTAGGAACCTCATGTGGAAAAATAGAATACGGAAACAAATTCCAACCTAACATTTGTAGAGGCTGTAGGCCTAATTAGAAGGGCAACATAACTTTTGTCGGAAGCAATAGAATGGAGTGCCCCGGCTAACAGTACCAGTACCCTTCGATACCGTGGCTCAGACAGCTGTACCTACCGCACCGCACCTACTGCCTGACTGCCTGCAGGCGCGGCCTGATGTAAGTGTTTCGGCGAATCGTACGTTAACGAAACCGATACGCATACATATAATATCTGTGTGCGCAGTGAAACTGCTGCCAAGTATAATCATAACAGATTGCAAGTGTACGCAACACATTTTACATTATTGTGGTGCGCATTGTGGTGCGCATTGTGGTGCGCATTGTGGTGCGCATTGTGGTGCGCATTGTGGTGCGCATTGTGGTGCGCATTGTGGTGCGCATTGTGGTGCGCATTGTGGTGCGCATTGTGGTGCGCATTGTGGTGCGCAAAGTGCTGCGCAAAGTGCTTCGCAAAGTGTTGCGCAAAGTGCTGCGCAAAGTGCTGCGCAAAGTGTTTCGGCGCGCAAAAACCGTGCTGCGCAGTGAAACTGCTGCAAAATAATCATAACAGATTGCAAGTGCGCAAAGTGCTGCGCAAAGTGCTGCGCAAAGTGCTGCGCATTGTGGTGCGCAAATTGTGGTGTGCTTGCGCAAAGTGCTGCGCAAAGTGCTGCGCAAAGTGCTGCGCAAAGTGTTGCGCAAAGTGCTGCGCAAAGTGCTGCGCAAAGTGCCGCGCAAAGTGCTGCGCAAAGTGCTGCGCAAAGTGCTGCGCAAAGTGCTGCGCAAAGTGCTGCGCAAAGTGCTGCGCATATTTATATATTTTTTGTACGTATTTTTTTTTACGTATTTTTTTTTTTGTACGTATATATTTTTTGTATTTATAATTATGTTTGTATATATACATATACAAACAGAATTCCTCAGGAATTTAAACAGAGTTCCTCAGGGATCGGTATTAGGCCCTCAGTTATTTACTTTTTACACTTTGCCAATCCGTGACATCATCTCTAGGTATAACTTGAGTTATCATGTAATGCTGATGACACTCAGCTGTATATTTCTTTTAATTCAAATCAAAATTGTGCAACATCCTGCATCAACTTACTTGAAAATTGTGTCAAGGATATCCGTGAATGAATGTGTAATAATTTTTTGAAGATGAACGATAATAAAACTGAGGTCATTCTTTTTGGCACCCCTCAGCTGCTGCAAAAGATTACAGTACCCTTTATCAAAATTGGTTATAATGAAATACGGCCGGTTTCTGAAGCTCGAAATCTAGGTGTGATTATTGATTCATCGATGACTTTTAGACCACATTTTTCCAATATTGTGCGCTCTTCATCATTTTATCTAAGGAACATAAGTCGTAATCGTAAATACCAGGATTTCAGTGCAACCGAACAGTTAATACACGCTTTGGTCACCTCACGTTTAGACAATGCAAATGCACTATTATATGGTCTCCCCAAGAAAACTTTACTTCCTCTTCAAAAAATACAGAATACTGCTGCCCGCATTTTGACTATTTCAAAAAAATCATGTCACATCACCCCGGTACTTAAAGATCTTCATTGGCTTCCTGTCTCTCATAGAATTGTTTTCAAACTTAATGTTACTTGTTCATAAATCCCTAAATAATTGTTGTCCTACTTACATTGCTGATTTAATTTTCATGTATAATCCATCTCGTAATCTTAGGTCCAGTAATTTGTCCCTTCTCAAGGAATATAAGGTAAATCGGAAGTGGGGGGAGAGGTCCTTTGCATTTGCTGCACCACATACTTGGAACAGTTTACCCATTGAAATTAGACAGGCCATGCATTTAAACGTTTTCAAAAGAAACTTAAGACTCACGTTATGAATTCTGCTTTTAATGATTCTGGATAGGTTTTTGTGCTTTTGTTGTTTATTTGTTTGTTTGTTTATATCTTACTTGCGCCTTGAGCGCTCTTCAGAGTGGATATGTGCGCATTATAAATCATTTGCATTATTAATGATTATCATTATTATATAAAAGGCTAAGACTATACTTACATTTCTGTTTAAAGATAAATTGATTTAAAGTTACACTGATTTAAAGATGTATTGATTTAAAGATAAAGATTTAAAGACAAATATAAAGATTAAATGCTTATAGAAGCATTTTTATTATTAGATATAATAATATATTTTCTGTTTGTATATTACTTCGGATTTTTATTTTTTTATTTGTTTCATATCTAATTTGTCGTTTTTTTTTTTATTACTATGTACTTAAATTACACATTTGTTTCTTTTTATTTGTTTTATTTTTAGTTTATATTTTTCTTATTATCTTTTTTTTTTAATTCTATTCATTGCATACTCAATTTATATTTTTGTATAACATCCTTTCTTTTATTGGTTTCTTTTCAGTCATTTCATTTTTAGTTTATGTTTTTATTAATGATTTTTCTTAAATTCTTTTGTATTGATTTCTTTTTATTTATTTCATATTCAATTTATATTTTTCTTCTAACATTCTCTTTTTCTATTGGTTTCTTTTTCAATCATTTCATTTCTAATTTATTTTTTTTATTAATATTTTTTTAAATTTTTTTGTATTGAATCCTTTTCATTTATTTCATATTCAAATCATATTTTTCTTATAACATCCTTTTTTTTATTGGTTTGTTTTTTGTTTATTCAATTCTTATATTTATGTTTCTTACACTTTTTTTTATTTATTTTTTATTTTTGCCCATATGGTAATGGCATGTATCATAAATAATACTGCCATAAATTTTTGGTTGTGAGGTACTCCTGCCAGAGGGTCCAAATTACTAATCACACCAAGTCACTGTGACAAAGAAGGGGGCGAAACAGAACAAAGAGACGAAATTGTGTCATGATGAGTCAAGGCTATCATTAAGACATCAACACAAATAAATGGATAGATGAATACCCAGGAATACCCAGGATGCAAGCATATCAGGGAATAATCTTTAGACTGAGAACTGGACATTGCCATCTCAACTATCAGATGTTCATCAAGTTGAAAATTGGACACAGGATTGTTCTATACATGAGGTTCCCCGTACACAGGTACACAAGTCTGCAAGTGTGGCTATCATTAGCAAGCTGGCAAGTGTGCAAAAGAAACTCATTGGTTCTTCAGACAATGACAGCTTTCATCCAAAGGCGGTATTTGAAGGGAGGGAGGGGTGGCAAGGGGGAACTTACCCCTACTTTTTGCAAATTTGTATCTTTGTTATGGTGAATGTTTGCATCTTAGCATGTGTTTGTGGTTTTACCCCCCCCCCTTTCTCCCCCCACACACACACTTTCGGTAGGCAGAACCCGACGGCTGGAACGGCGAACGAGGGAGAAGAAGAAGAAACATACTATAAGATGTTTGGCATACCCATATGGCTATGTATTATAAAGTGCTATTGCCTGAGATTTTCTGTGCTAAGATTCCCTTCTCCCAAGATCCATTTTGAATGTGTACATTTTCAGCTAGTTTTGACCTGATGTTCAAGATGATTCAGTGCTGCAAATAGGCACACGTGGTTAAAATGAGCACCGCATAGCTACCGAGAATGGGTACTGGGCATGTAGACACAGGACTTAAGGCCTAAGTAGTCCTTGGCCCGCAATTGGGGAGTCTCCATAAGAGGCGAGGATTTTGGAGGCCTTTAAAGAATATTCCCTGCATTACAATCAGACAATTAAAATGACCTAGTTATCCTCATTCACCCGACCAACCTTTATATCATGTCTATAGTGTATTCACCTTTCTAAAGCAGATTGTCATGGCTAGCAAAGAAAATGCTTGTAAAGGTAACCGTGAGGAGGTCATGACCTGTATTCTTTTTGTCTTTCATTTTTTGCACATGCACCCTCCTAGCATGCCTAGTAGCACTGTTTGTACTATTTGATCTCTTTGATGGTTTTTTCTTTCCTCATCCACTGACCCCATATTCTTAGTCAACACCATCTGACCAAAGGGGTGCCTCCTTGGTCTGACCATCAGTTATTTCATATCACCATGATCGCTGGTATGTGGTATTGTGGTACGATTATTGGTAGTATATGCATCCCCCTTCCTCAAAAAAGAGGGGGGAAAAGAATGAAAATGTCGCGGATGGCTTCGATTTGAAACAGTTTCTACTCTTCTCTCTAACCTACCCAATCTGCCAATTTAAAATCTTTAGTTCATATTCTGATTTATTAAGTTGGTAAACTTTTGCTTAAAATTTGTATCATTTTATTTCAAATTTTACCAGAAATTTACACCGTGGTTTTTTGCTTGTTGAGAAATTTCATAATTAAGTATTTTTTGGAAGGTGTTTATCATTGCCAAACATTTATGAGGAGAAAGAGTGCTCTGCCCCAGTAAGATTCTCAAACTAAATTTCACCCGATTTTGAAATGATTTCAAACCAGGGCCATGATTCTGCTTCACACAACACGGGGAGGGGGAGGTGATGAGGCCACACTTTTCCTCCATAGGGAAACAGTGATTTTCACAACATGTATCTATTTTTAAATCTGCCTAACAAGGCCCATTGTCCTGCCGGGAATAAAGGCCCTTTTGCAAACTAACATCAAAATACGCAAAAGACTCTTTCACCTTTTTGTGAATCATTTCATTACTGATTAGGTCAAACATTTCCACTAATTTTTCCAGAATTTTCTCATTTTTCAGAGTTGAGGGTAATATTTTCTCTGTCTTTTATTTACCTTTTTTTACACTAACCAGGAACGTGCGAATTGCTGAAACTGTTGAAACTTTACATAATCGTTGTTTTGATACGTTTAAGCCATTTGAGGGAAATAAAAACTCCACAATTTTAAAAAGAGCTTCATGAGGTTACGTATGGACCCCTTCAGTGTGCATGCCGTTCGACATCACCTACATTTCAGACCTCGTTTTTCCCCGACATTTTACATCTCAAGTTTTGTACCCCAATCTCGAAGTCTCTAGTAAAAGAATACATTTTGATTTGTTCTCTCACAAAAGCTAGCTGACTAGCATAGCATCATAAAGTGAGACAATGGCAAGCATATTACCAATGGGCTGATTGGGGTAGTCCTATACCTGTATACACAATATCATGACACCGTTGACGTTTGAAATACATTTTTTGAATCATAACTTTTGAATCAATTTGGACAATATTAGTTTTATTACGATTTTATGATTGAAATTGAATTAAAAGGCGCACATATCTTTTCTATTCCCACACCCGTCATTTTATTGTTAGATTGGAATCAGCCTTGAAATTAAGCTTCTTCTAGCATTGCCTATTGCCAGATTACGTCCCCCATTTTACGGACGCTCTCATCAACGCATCGTCACCATGCATATCCTTGTAATGGTTTGTCAAATTGTCATCGACAGTTTACGGATGGTTCGTGCATGGCTAGATGACTGATGGCCGCTTACATTCAAAATGGTACAATGCAGAGATGTAGGAACCGGGGACAAGTGCTATTTTGCCAAGAATGAAGATCTATTCGAATTGTTTTGAAAGAGCCAGATTACATAGCATTTTTCTCCCAGAAATCTTCGAAGTTCGAAATTCTTAAAATCTCCTTCAAGTTTCGTGAAATTTGCTTCTTTTTTTGGAAAATGTCGACTTCTCTTCTGGCGGGAAGAATGCATGTCGCACCATCATGTTTCCAGCGAAAATCATTCATGATACATATAGACATATGGCCCATAACGTGGGTATGCCATAAGATTTTGCAGTATGTTTCATTTTTAGATGTTCAATGACTCAATTATCTAACCTAACCGTGGGACTTTGGACATACTGGCAAGGATAAAGCTCCTCCCCATTTCAACCGCTGTATAAAACTTAAAAATGCTTATATAGCGCGGACATTTAGAAAAGTAACTCTTAAAAACTTTTGTCGAAAGTAATTAATGATACATGGGGATTATGCTGGACATCTTACAGAACATTTATTCACTAACTCAATAAGCGGATATACTTCATTTCCGGAGTTTTGGCCATTAAGGGCCATTAAGGGCCTTTGGCCATTAAGGGCCGCATAAGATTTCTGGCAATAGTCATTTATGACTCGTGGAATTATAGTGAACATTTTGCAGTAAGTTTCATTCGGTAACCTTCTCAGCTGATCTAGCTAATTTTTATGATTCCATTCAAGTACCCCCCCCCCTCCCCCATACCCACCAGGCAGAAATCAGCAGACGTCCATATTCTTATATTGGAAACCATGCTAGGCATAATAATATACTTAAAACCCTTCTCAGCTAGGTTGACCCCCCCCTCCTCTCCCTGGCTCCCGGTCTACGATGTGTTTCTGTCATTAATTATTGCAAATTGGGCACAGAAGCCTCATACTGATGAAAAATCATTCAAACAGGAACCTGACAATTCATAAGTTTGAAATATGATAGGAATTCAGCTTACTTGTAAATGTGTAGGATGTTACTTACCCCGGGGATGCCAGTGTGTCTTTATAATGTCTGACTTTATGGAGATGAAACAATTTCGCACCGTTTGATCAACAGATCAAGAAACATTGCCGCAGTTGTTTAGCTCTTAGCTTGAATTCTGAGCTCCGATTATTCAATACTAGTATAATATTATATGATTGCATCCTTTGCCATTCCATGTCAATGTTATTTTTTATCCATTCTTGTATTTTTGTATACAGACGATGGATCGCTGTTTATTGGAGCCAGTGTGGTAAAAAGAGAACCCGGTTGGACACAATACCACGGCGATTGGTTTTGCGTACTCCAACAAAATGAATATAACGATGTAAGTCTTTTTCACTTGATTACATTGATTTACACTTTACAGAGTTCTTGCGTGGATAAACATATACTTTTACACAATTTCGGGTAATTAAACTTCGCTAATTGTGTCATTGCACTATAGTGATGTTTCATATTTGTAGTGTATACAGGCAAGCATGGATAGGTGCAATATAGTTAAATCCCGCCTATTCGGGGGCTGGTGATGGGAGCAATTTTACAGGGCCAAGCATACCAGAGGCCTTGAAAAATCATCAAAATTGTCTTTTCTGATTGTATAGGTAATATCGTTTCAAAATTGCTTAAAATTATGCAAATCACAAATAGCCGGAATTGTTGACTTGAGTCGCTGACTTGGACTTGAGTCACATTTTGTGACTTGTGACTTGACTTGAGTTGCGAACAAATGACTTAAGACTTGGCTTGATTTGCGAGCAAATGACTTGTGACTTGACTTGCAAAAATATGACTTGGTTACAACTCTGCAAATAGCTTTAACCAGAAATAACCATCTTACCGACCAAGTTTGCCTCATGCAGCTGTGCAGTACATACTGAACATGTAAACAGTGGAAACTTAGAACATCGAACTAAGAATATCAGTCGATGGTAAATTGTGACATAAATATCATACCGGTAAATTGATGATATGCGGTTTAACAACTAGTTAGTATTGCAATATTTGGTGATAATGTAAATGACTAAAAATTGTGTGTATAGGATAATTATTTCCTCTTACTTTCATGAAGTTTTTCTTTTCATCCGGATGTTATTGTACATGCAATATAATTAAGCAAAAACATATCTTTGATGGATGTATTCATGCAATACAGTAATATTAAAAATAAGCGCGTTATAAAAAGGAATGTTACTAAATCTCAAGTATTTCGGTCCAGGCAGAAGTATTTCAGTTTAGTAAGGTTAAGGCATACAAATTTATAGAAATATTAATTTATAAGTAATAATTAATCATCAATTATTCCTTCTCTATGTTGGAGTTAGGTTTAGATCAGGTTAGGTTAATTTGACTGAGCTTTGACCCATGCGCGGGATTTTTCCACCAATTGTTGGGGGCAAACTTGTCAAAAGTGGTGAGGCAAAACGACAAAGTTATGTTAAGATGCAAAAAATCACCATACAAAAATACATGATTGGAAAAAAAGTAGGGGCAAGTGCCCCTTGCCCCATAAAATCCCGCCTATGCTTTGACCGAAACACTTGGGAAAATCTCAAATTTATGGACGGAAACACTTGAGATTTTGCAACAGCCCTATGGAAACACTGGTGCCAAGAGATTGATAAATCATAACTTGGTATAGCCTGAACAGCGGAATAGCGGAACGAGACCCAACCTGGACCCACCAAAATGAAGGTAATAGTAAGTGCTTGATATATTGCAGCATGAAAGGAAGTAGCTTGACTGATTACTGGTGGAGGTGAAAACCCTTTTGAAATCCACTGGCAAGTACCATTCAAGTGTTCCGTCTTTTCTTAAATTGATACCAGAAAATGGCTGACCACATAATTGCAAAAAATACAGTAAATCTGAATATCTGAATCATTAAGTGCATTTCTTTCTTTCTTGGAATGGAAAAGGGAAAGTGAAAGTGCATTTCTTTCTTTCTTTCTTGGCATGAAAAAGGGAAAGTGAATAGGCATGACCTACTCTGGCATATATCTCTGTTATCATCATATTTATTCAATTTGTCATATAAGATAAAAGTATAATCAGGAAATCAGTCACAGTATGGTCTGGTGGTCAGACTTGATGATTGGTTCTGCTTAAAATAGCAGAAGCTAGGATGTTGATTGATCTGTTGATTGGGAGCTAGTAATTAAACGGAATTTCGGTGAAGCAAGTTCATCATATATAAAAAAGTACATCGACAGAAACAAAATGGTGAAGAGAGGCATTCATAAACCGTATTCCGTTTAGGAGATATTTAAGTTTAAAAGTTTGGTATCATATGTGTAGAGAAGAATGAAATCAGACTAATTGTGACATCACGGCCTCAAATTTCTCAATGTCTTTGATGTATCCTATCACAGTTGGTCTTGCGATGTTATGGCTTGGAAACCATTGGATATATGTCAGAAAAGTGATAAACAGGATTTAGAAAGAGTACTTATTATTATTCATCACCCGAAAAGTTTGAATACAAAAAAAAGAAATAGTGAAAAGTTCAATAAATTACAGAAAGTGACGTTCCCATCACGGCGACGTTCACTTCTGAATGTATTTATGGGGCAATACCTTTCCTTTTAGCAACTTGAAGTCATCCAGGCTCAAATTTCCCGAACAATTAGCACAAATTTTAAAATATAATTAATGACCAAACGATTGGCACTTCTTCCTGGTAGTTTTGCTAATTGTCCTTAATAGCGGAAGTTTTGTATCTTTAATTGTAAGTTTTCAATACGTATTTTTTTTTATTTATGATACAAACGCGTCTAAACTTTGGAGGTTCAAGATATGGCTAATCTAATTTATTTCCAACCATATCAAAATGTTCTAGTGTTCAAAAGTCTACGACCAGACGACCCTGAAAGTCGGAGAAAACTAATATTCAAAGGCCAGATCTCGGGTTAACGTATAAAGAGAGAAAGTACAATACAATCTAACGTTTCTGATTGCTAGAAATATTTACACAATCACCGACAAGCCAATCAATTACCGCCGCGGAAGTGACGTTACTAGTATCTAATAGATTTATTGGTAATGGGTCAAGCAAATTTCTGTAGACGAGATTCTTTGTATAATGTTTGAAATTAACACATTAAGCCTATATAGTTTCAAGTTCTGGCCTTGACGAAGATGTATTCAATATCGTTGTTAAAAAAAAGACATTTTTGTTTCAATCGATTAAGAACAAATATGGATCTCAGTCTGCAAATATGCAAAACGTCAATAAGGCATATTACGGTGGTCTTTCAAGACATATAATTTGTTTTTAAATTTGAAATATGAATTTGAAATTTTCAATTATTAATGTTAAATTTTAAGATGATTAATTGATTTGAAATTTCAAATTATTAATGTTAAATTTGAAAATGATTAATTAATTTGAAATTTCAAATCATTATACAATGTATTCTTCGCTCTTCTTTTAGAGGGTGACTTATTTACACTCTCGCGAATTAATCTGAAAGTTTAAGCGGTCCTTCAGGAACAACAAGCTTGCCAAAATATTTCTTTACGTTTCCAGAAGCTACCGTAATTCCTTGTGTCTATTCTCACTGCCTATATTTCACGGGGACTCGAAAAGATGTTATCAGAAAGTTAAAGGTCTGACGAAAACCAGGGACGTCGCTACAGGGGGTGTATCACCCCAAGTGCCCCACCTCCAAACTAGACACCAGTTGGAAAAATGAACATGACAATTGGAAATTCAACCGTTCTCCTTCAGGCATCTTCAGTCACGAATCCAGGCAGTTGGAATCTGATGCTTCTACCCAATCAGAATACCCCAGCGACGTCCCTGACGATAACTGATTAAAGTAGTGTAAAATATCAGAATATTATTATTCCACTAAGTGTAAAGTAGAACCTTTAGTTTAAAGTATTGCTTATCAAACAGTCAAAGGTAGATCAATTTTTACTCATGCTAAATTGGATGCATGCCTGGATCGATAACTCTTTATCGTTCCTATTTTATCTTCTGATATCTAAGTTACTGAAAACGATGGGAAAGTCTTTTCCCACTAGAATTTGAAATGTGGGGATAGGGTACGGCCATGAGGTATCATGAAAGATGATATTATCAAAATTATCTTTAAAAGTATTTGTTCTTTTGGTGAAGAAACCAAAAGATAAAGGCATCCCCATATTAATTTGTCTACAATTTTGTTCAATACTGGGTCATTTGTTTTCCTGACGAAATAGTCCAAATTGGAATAGCCCTACGATTATCTTTTTAGGGAGTGTACCCCCTTCTCCTTCTTTCTCTCCTTAAGATACACCCCTTGATGCAGATGAAGAAATAGCGAAAACCTTTCCTTGCAAATCGCGTACCAACATTGAATAGGGGTGAAAGGCGAAAGAGTGCCAAGACTCTTGTCCATGAGAAAGTGCAAACATTTTTGTTACTGGTTGCCAGGTTGTGGTTTAGTTCAAGATTCATCCTAAAGCTTCATAACTTGTAACCTGTTATAAGCTGTGGCTTTCTTACTCTTAGTGGAATGTTTTGTAGCTTGATTGCAATAAAATATTTGACATTTTATTTTCGAAGTATTGTGGCTCATACTTTTTTCTGCGAGTTTGTGACTTAAAAACCATAGGATATGTCAAAAAGTAGTAAAACTGAATTTAGGAAGGATATTTATAATATACTACCGGAAGAAAGTTTGAGAAAAAATACTTAAATAGTGAAAAATTTAAATAAACTTTCTTTAGAATACGTAAAGACTTTGAGGAATTTGAGGCTGTGACATAACAACTAGTATGATTTCAGTCGTTTCTACAGAAATGATACCAAACTTTCAACTTCATTATCTCCTAACGAAATAAGATTTTTGAACGGTTTCGTCACTATTTTGTTTCTTTTGAAGTCCTCTTTCATATAAAATGGACATGCTTGACCACTGAACTAATCCTTTAAATGGGCATTTATGGTTCAGATTCTTCTAACGTTTTGGCTGAAAAGGAGTAAATGGTACTCAATAATAATTTTAATACATTTCTAAAATATGCTTATTATTTCTTACAGCTAATGAGTATTGTTTGTTACCAAATTAATCAACGGTTTTACCAGCCTGATAATTGAGAAACAGAATCTTCGATCAAGGGTATCTCCCGAACTGGTCCTCGAATATGTGCCTAGATAAACAGATTACGGACTAGAACACTCTTTTCTCTGCCTCAATTGCCATGGACCCTGTTTTGGATCTATAAATTGTTTTGCATTTTTTAAATGCACTACTCTAAATTCGTCTTTTTATAGCATTATATGATTCTGCTCTTTACTTTTAGGACGGCGGAGGAGTTGGAACAGTCGTAAAGGGAGGACAGGAAAAAATGTCTGTCAAATGGGATGTCACTGGTTTCGAGCGCAATTACTATGTTTCGGGTGGTCTGAGGCTCTTTTCGGAAATGATACAACTAGCCAATTAGAATAGCAAATCCAATATATATATATATATATATATATATATATATATATATATATATATATATATATATATATATATATATATATATATATATATATATATATATATATATATATATATATATATATATATATATATATATATATATATATATTGCGCTCTTACGAGCGGATGAGCTGCCAAGCTGCAACAGCCTCTTCAACTTGTATTGCTTGAATAAGGATATATGAACAAAGTTGACGTTTTTCTCTTTAGACGTGTGTCGCAATATTACATCATTACAGAATGTGAAAATGTGGGCAAGTCGTTTTTCAAATAATGACGGTGTAATTGCTAATTAGAGATTAATATTTGTCACTTCACCAAACTTCCTCCTTCGAACAAATTCCCGTCTTTTTACTAAAATGAAGGAAATTCTCCTGTCGAAGAATCAAGAGCATTATACTGGTTGTCATTACATGATTAGGCCTATCATTTATTTAAAATGTTATCTCTTTCTTTTTACTCATCCCGGGCTACTCATGCCCTAATATCCCGCTATATTTTCATTTGCTGTTGTCAATGTTGTCTCACAAAGCATCAAAGTGACAAGAGACATTTGGTACCTTTTTTCATTTTCTCAAAGTTATAAATATGCATTTTTCTTCTTTTCCTCAATCGTCTTCAAAAGGAATTTATTCAAAATGAATTCTGTAAAAAAAAAAGCATCATTTTATTCCGATCAATAACATCACATTTCATACCAATGTTTTTGTAAATGATTTAGATTCGATCAAAGTACTCACGTCCATGCAAACCTATTGTCATATTTATATTTTTCCATTTGCTTCGTATCAATTTTGAATAGCATTTTCAGATTTATTGTCTATAAAGCAATTAATGTACTTTACAAAATCTCACAGATATATATATATTTATATACATATACATATATATATATATATATATATATATATATATATATATATATATATATATATATATATATATATATATATATATATATATATATATATATATATATATATATATATATATATATATATATATATATATATATATATATATATATATATATATATATATATATATATATATATATAATATATATATATATATATATATATATATATATATATATATATATATATATATATATATATATATATATATATATATATATATATATATATATACATATATAATATGTATATATATATATATATATATATATATATATATATATATATATATATATATATATATATATATATATATATATATATATATATATATATATATATATATATATATATATATATATATATATATATATATATATATAGAAATGATGCCACCTCAGGTAGAACCATTTTGAGGACACTTCAGGGAGTGACCCTTTTGAGGACACTTCAGGGAGTGACGTCATATTTTGACATCAGCATGACGTCAGTGATCCCCAAAGCGACATGACGTCATCGGGGAGGTAGAAACAGATCAATGACGTCATACAGGCCTAGAAAGAAGGTTAAACACTGGGGTTGAAGTGTTGGAATAGTCATGCGCTGACGTCACATGGCAACAGAAGGCATTTCGAGAGAAAGGGATTGTTAAGGAAAACAAATGGCTGGGGGGAGAGTATACTTATATAAATAGTGTATGCAAAACACAGAAAAAAGAGTAAAAATAAATTCCAAAAAGATTGAAGAAATAAAAAATATATATATATATATATATAAATTTAAAAAATGAAAAGATAACGAAGAATAAGTATAAATTAAAAACGAATGAAGAGATAAAAAGAAGAAATATGAATTAAAAACATGTAAAGATTTAAAAAAAAGTACAAATAACAAAAACGAATGTAGAGATGAAAAAAGATGATAAATATCAATTAAAAAACGAGTAAAGAGGAAAAAAAAGTGATCAAGATTGAAGAAAACAGAAGGAAAAAGAGCTAAAAATTAGATACAATTTTTGAAAAATGGTTGGCAGGGAAGAAGAGACCATGGAAACAGAAATGTTTTGAGTGTTGTGATGTAGGACAGTCCACAAAAACAGAAAATTGTGTTTGGGTGTTTTGGGTGTTGTTAACAAACACAGTTTCCATGAAAATGACTACACAAACAGGGTTGTTAGGGAAAAGGATTTAAATACAAGCCCCTGCTCCTCATAGGTAGCACTTTCAGCCTAAAAACGAGATACGGCGGTACTACCCTAAATTGAACTTCTAAACTTTGGAAAGCAAGTTTCAACTTACCCTTAAAGAATCATGGCATTTTTGTATGGCGCAGATGAAGCAGGGATTTATCGTAATGAGTTTGATTCTGAACTTGTGATTGTGGAAGAATCCCGGGGAACCCAGCAAAAGAAAGACGAACCAGAAAAGAAAGACAAACCAGAAAAGAAAGATGAAAATGTAGTTGTGCCTCCGGATATTAAACAGGGTTTGCAACCGAATGGATCGTATCGTTACTATCTGGGAAACGATGATTTCATCTCTGTGAATGTTTATGAAGGACGAGTTTATATTCATCTGAGAGCATTTCAGCAGTTTGGGGTGAAATATTTTCCGACGAAAAAAGGAATCGCACTTAAAACGACGCAGTGGGAAGCGATGAGACAGTTGACTCCGAAGGTGAACAAAGCAATTTCCAAATTGATCAGTTCATCCTCTAAGGAGGACATAGAATCAAACAAGTGGCCACTGGGTGATGAAGTCATAATGTGTGTAAAACGTTTCAAAAACAATATTTATGTAGATGTTCGGCTGTTCATGAAAGAAGAGTCTATACCAACTCGTAAAGGTCGCGTGCTAAAAATGAAGCAGTGGAAAGAACTACAGCGTTTGTTTCCCAAGGTTGGAGAAGCAATAGCGAAACTAGCTCCCTACCAGCCTGTACAATTTTACAGGATGACTGATTGTTGAATATACAGCTTGCAGAATTCACCAATAAAAACAATTATTAATTTTTTATAGAGGGACAAACCATGGAGGTACCACTGGACAAACAGCATGAGAGAAAGTCATCGTTTTGAACAATGTCTGGCTGAGTAAGATTGTTTACATATAAAGAACAATCCAAGGACATCTCCTAGGACACTGAAAGATGGTGATGTCTATTTGTTTATCTTGACATTTGCTAAGAAACACAATGTTTACAAAACATTCTAACAGGATATAAAGAGGAGTTTATGTCAAGCAAAGCATAGGTGTTTCAATTTACACTTACATGTTCGTTTCTGCCGTTTTTTGGTTGATGATTACATACTTTCAAACTCTTATAAATTTTATTATTGGAATATTGGTACATTGTATGCTGTCATAAAATAAAAAAATCTGTTGGATATTTTACTTTGAAACTTGATTATAAACATCTTTTGACCCTAATATTACAAATCGTGTATTGTTTTTTTGACTATTGAATAACTCTCGGGGAATTTCTGCACTTTACAGTTAGTCTATTTATTGGAACAGAGCGTGCCGTACCATTTTGATCTATAGAAAAACTATACTCGTCTGATTGAAAGTTTTAATCCAGGATGGAAAGTTGGAGGCAAATTAATAAATCTGGTAAACCAGAAGATCTCCATTTTGCGTTTGGTCAACCGACCAAAAAAGATTTTGAATATGTTCTCCCTGAAAGTGTTTCAGAAGAGATTCTAAATTTCGTGATGGAAGAAATGAAAATTCATCGAAGGACACGGCTTTCAAGAAGACGACCATCGTTGGAGCAGAGGCAGAGAGAGGAACTGCAAACAATATTTCCTCAACTGGATGAAGGGGTCATTCATCATATCGTGGCCAACGGGCGAAGAGGTTATCGCAAGCCCAACATACAGGTTAGAGGTATTTTAGATAATAATGAAGTGGATGTACAAGAACCAGGGGCAACTGATTTCACTGTCCCATCTAAAAGCTTTCAAGCCTCACAAACTTCAACGAGTAATATATTACCAAGTTCGTTTGAAGTAAGTAATGACATGGCAGAGATAATAGATAATTTTAGTTGGAATGATGAGGAAAATGTGGTTAGTCAGAATGATAGAGATGACCATAATAATAGCAAAGAGAGTGTTATATCTGTTAGTGATAGGAATGGTGAAGACGGTACTAAGGATCTAGATGATGTAGGGAATGAAAGCAATTTAAGTGGAGCACTGTCAGGAGATGGTAGTAATATTCATGTTTCTAGTAACCATGACACAAATGTTATCAGTCGTGATCAAAATGACTTTGAAAATGATGAAATACATAGTTTAGAAAACACTGTTGATGGGCGGTTGGAGGGGGACACGGGTGATGAAAGCAATAGGCAACCCGAATTTAATGAACTCGTAAGGTGGAATTTATTACATACTCGCCATCATAGATATTTTAATGGTGAACAAAGAACGTATAGCTTGAACCTAGATATGGAAAAGCTAGAAAGATTTCAACAAAATATTCAGGATATTCTTGCACTGCTTTCATTTGCTTTTGAAAACCTTGTTGACCATCAGTTGAGTGATGTTGCAGACACAGATTTTCTTCGTTTTGTTATTATTTCACCTGAGCTAGATCACCCTATTGCCATACCGTTCATGTTGAAAAGAGATTTTTCCGCTGAGAATTTTTTTGAAGAACTTGAAAAAATTCTTCAGTCGAATAAAGATTTTTATCTCCATGAAGGAGTGACGATTCACTTCATGATCATCAGGAATCCCAATGGAGGGGCTCGTAGAAAATTTTCGCTTCTCATGCAGGAAGCTTTTGCAAAAGAAAAGAAAAGCATATTAAGAATTACGGCACCTCCTACAGAAACAGAAAATATATGTTTTGGTAGGGCAGTCATCGTGGCCCAATTATATTTCGATAGGAAAAACAACCCACAATGGGAAAGTATCCGAAAAGGATATGGTCCAGTACGAGAAAAAGCACTGGAGCTTTATGCAAGGGCGAATGTTCAACCAGGTTTTGTAAATGCTTTAATGTATGATCAATTTCAAAAGGTGCTGTTACCTGAATACCGTCTTATTATTTATAGTGGGGAAAACCAGAACTTACCCATATTCGAGGGTCCCGAAGCTGCTAACACAATTTTCTTATATCATGCAGGGAATCATTATCATGTCATTACCTCCATGGCCGGATTTTTAAGCGCAAAATATTTTTGTAATAAATGTTTGAAAACATACTCTGTGCCTGCACATCATATGTGTGATCCTGTTTGTAGTGCATGTTATACATGTTGTGGGGGGGATTTTGATGATAAGAGTGCTAAGCATGTATGTTCTAACTGTAATCGAATTTTCAAAAACGACACATGTTACCACAATCATCAAATTAAAAAGGGTACACTGAAAAAGATTTCCATATGTGAAAAACTTTTTCGTTGTAAAAAGTGTTGCCGCACTTACGATTTTAGTAAATATAAGAAGACTTTAAAGGAGCATGACTGTGCTGATGACTTCTGTAACATTTGTAAGGAATATGTGAACCGATTATCACATCAATGTTACATGAAACCGGTCAACGTAGAAACAATTTTAAAAAATCAGGTTACAAGTTTAGATAAAAGAAAGAGAGATGCTGATGAAGAGGAGAAGGGGCCTGAGGAAAATCTGAATTACCAACGTAAACCATCAAAAAGACTAAAAAAACGGGATGGGGTTAAATACTTATTTTTTGACTTTGAATGTGTGCAAGATACTGGGAAACATGTTCCAAATTTAGTAATATGTCAGTGGGCATGTACAAAATGTCTAGATCATGATGAAGTCAAAGATTGTGAAAACTGTGGAAAGGAGGGTGAAAGGGAAGTGGTTTTTAAAGGACCGGACACTTTGAAACAGTTTGGAGATTGGCTTTTTCATGAACAACATCATGATAGTATTGTTTTTGCGCATAATATGCAGGCCTATGATGGATATTTTCTATTGGAATATTTGATAGATCGTAAAACAGTTCGTCCACCTACTGTGGTATCAAGGGGCGCTAAATTAATTATGATCGAAATAGAAGATCCCAGAATTAGAATTCTAGACAGTTTAAGTTTTGTGACTCTACCATTACGAAAATTTCCAAAGGCGTTTGGCATTCAGGAACTTGTAAAAGGCCATTTCCCTCATTTTTTCAGCACCTCTTCAAATCAAAATTATGTGGGTCCGCTTCCAGAACCAAAATATTATGGAATTGACAAAATGATGCCACCAGAAAGAAAAGAATTTATGGAGTGGTATAATAGGGAAAAAGAAAAGGGTGTTGAGTTTGATTTGCAAAAAGAACTTGTTACGTATTGTCGAAGCGATGTAGATATTCTGCGCCGTTGTATGGTTAAATTTAGAGAAATATTTAAATCACTGACCAAGACAGAAGAACTCTTCACAGGTGTCGATCCTTTTAGGTCTTCAGTAACCATTGCAAGTGCTTGTAATTTAGCATATAGAGCTTTATTTCTCAAGCCAGAAACCATAGCCCTCATCCCCCATCTTGGGTATGAGGAAGGTAAACCACAAAGTGTCAAAGCTCTCAAATGGTTGCATTATTTATCCAAAAAACATAAAATCAACATTCAACATGCAAAGAACGGGGGTGAAAGAAATTTGTATGGTATGCATGTGGATGGTTTTTGTGAAACAACAAAAACAGTCTATGAATTTCATGGTTGTTTTTATCATGGTTGTCTCTCTTGTTATAGGGAAACCATTCTGAATCCTGTTACAAATAAGTCTATGGGGGATTTGTATCGAGACACGAGAGAGAAGGTAGACAGCTTACGAGCCTTGGGTTATAACGTGGTAGAAATTTGGGAGCATGAATTTGATATGCTGTTAAATTCAAACACAGATAATATTGCACATCTATTACAAGATTTCCATGTGAAAGAACAAATCGTCCCACGCGATGCATTTTTGGCGGAAGGGTCAATGCAAGCCGCCTCTTTTATGAAGTCAAGGGCTCAGAAAAGATTAAATATGTTGACTTTACGTCTTTATATCCTTATACGAACAAAACGAAAGCTTATCCTGTCGGTCACCCTATTATTATTGATAATAATTTTGAGCCTGTGGAAAATTACTTTGGGATTATTAAATGTGCCATTTTACCGCCATCCGATTTATATCATCCGGTCTTACCTCTCAAACTTGAAGGGAAACTCCTCTTTTGCCTATGTTACACATGCGCTGTGCATAAGCAAACAACACGGTGTGATCATACAGATGAAGAACGAATGCTTTATGGTACATGGGTATCATTGGAAGTGCAGAAAGCTATTGAAAAGGGATACAGAATATCTCAAATTGTTCAGGTTTGGCATTTTCCTAACAAGGAGGAATATGATATGGAAACAAAAACGGGTGGATTGTTCACAGATTATGTGAATTGCTTTTTGAAACCAAAGCAGGAATGCTCGGGTTGGCCAACATGGGTGAAGACTGACGAAGATAAAGAAACCTATTGTAGAAAGTATAAGGAAAAAGAGGGCATTGAACTGAATCCTGACAACATCGAATATAACGCGGGGATGAGGGCGGTATGTAAGGAGGGACTCAACAGCTTTTGGGGCAAATTTGCCCAAGCTAACCGTCAAATGCAGACAGTAATGATCTCTAAACCCCTAGAATTATTAAATGCATTAACCTGTCCAACCATTGAAGTGTCCGATGTTAAATTTTTGGGCGAATACTGTGCCGAGGTACAATACAGATTCAAAAATGAATTTGTAGAAACAAACACACGCACGAACATTGTAATAGCCTGTTTTACAACAGCGCATGCCAGACTCAAATTATATGATGTTTTGGATAGGTTGCAAGACAGAGTAGTCTACTACGATACGGATTCGGTGATCTTCTGTCAAAGGGATAATCTATGGGAACCACCTTTAGGGGATTACCTGGGTGACTTAACCAATGAAATTGACCCCAAAGATGGTAATCACATTACTTCTTTTGTTTCTGGGGGACCCAAAAACTATGCATACCGATTAGATTCAGGTAAAACATGTGTAAAGGTGCGTGGAATCACACTTAATTTCATGACATCAAAACTGGTTAATTATGATTCTGTCAAACATATGGTTCAACAGTGGACCAAAGCCCATACTGATGATGATGAATCATGTGAACCTTTTATTTTACGTCCTGCTAAAACGAGAGAGGAAAGAGAACGAGATGCAGCATTAGGGAAAATACCCATCACAATTAGTGATCCATCAAAGATTGTCAGAGATACTTATTCCAAAAGTATACTCACTAAAACATCACATAAAGACTATCGTATTGTCTATGATAAACGTATTATTTTAAAGGATTATAACACGCTACCCTTTGGCTATAAAATACCTTGTTAAATCAAGAAAAAAGTCATTTGTTCAAGCTTCATCCATCAGTATGGGTCCAAAATGTCAAGAAATTATCAAAAGAACAGTATCTATAATGTTTAGTATATCTTTTATTCTATGGTTAGTGCTTTATCGACGGGATAGAGCGGAATCTAGTGGGAATCGTAATGTAAATAATTCAACATCTAATTTCTCTGGTAGTTCATTCTCTGATAGTTCATTCTCTGCCATGTCAAACGCATCCACTTCATTTTTCTAAAGTACCTCTTACCTTTTTTTTTAGGGTTATTTAAATATTGTATGTCAACTGTTCATTATGACTTGTGTATTTAAACATCCTTTTACAAGTGTTTTCAGTGGTCCCACGCAATCCGGAAAGAGCTTTCTTGTGAGAAATTTACTAAAGCATTACAAAAGTTTGATCTGTCCAGTCCCCGAGAAGATTATTCTGTTATATGGAGAATGGCAACCCCTCTATGAAAATATCAAACAGTCTGTACCATGCATACAATTCTATCAAGGTATACCAGGAAACCTGGACGATGTTATAGATGGACGATTAAAAATTTGATCATCATTGACGATTTGATGGAGGAAAGTGGTAATGATGTGAAAATATCACAACTGTTTACGAGAGGATCCCATCATAAAAATACATCCATTATTTACCTTGTTCAAAATATCTTTCATCGTGGGAAACAACACAGAACTATCAGCTTAAATACGCATTACATGATTCTCTTCAAGAACCCTCGCGATAGATCGCAAATCAAACATTTAGCATACCAAATGTTTCCGACACAGACAAAGTATTTTGAAGAAGCATTTACAGATGCGGTGTCACGGAGCCATGGGTATTTGTTTGTTGATTTGACCCAAAACTGTCCTGATGATCTACGACTAAGAACCAACATACTCCCTGACGAAATCAACTATGTCTATGTTCCACGATCGAGTATAAATCCTTCAAACAAACTCATAACCCATCATTTATGACCATGTCTCGTTGTTTAAAGGACCACCTTCCGCTGCTTCAAGTCGTAGCAAAAGCTAAAGGAAGAAAAAGACAAAATTTGCTACGAGGTGCACCTGACGGTTTCTTTCATAGCATAGGGGAGTGTGCTCATAACGTATTAAAAGGAAATGTTCCACTAACTCATCTTCAGAAGAAGAAACTTCGGCCTCATCGACACAAGTTACGTTCTTTAGCTAAGAAAAAATTGGCACGTGCTAAACGGAAGAAAATTATCATACAACAGGGTGGATTTGTCAGCTTGTTGCTGAGTACTGTTCTGCCCCTAGTAGGGTCATTATTGTCAGCCATTCCACGTCGATAGCATAGCATGGAGCATACAAAGAAACTTGTTTTGATCAATCCAGACACCTTGGAAGGTCTTCAAAATCGCTGTTCGTCTCAAACTACAGAACAGAAGAACTTGTCCCAGTTGGACCAAGAGATGACCAACATTCTGCAACAAAGTTCTCTCACTCCAGAAGAAAAAGTCAGAGAATATCAAGAAGCTTTACGTAAATTTCTCACATTTAAGAAAGCTCAAACCCCCCTTTCATTGGAAGTTCAACAGGAACCACGAAAAGACCTTCAGACACCAACCGATCAGAAACCGTTGTTGCAAAAGGATGACCTATCATCAGACTTTATTTTAGAAGATATTTATAAACTTGTTCCAAATCAAATGTTGAAAAAGACGAAACAATTAATTGAAAAGATTAAAACGATTCCTTCTTTAGGGTGGAATGGGAGGGGGAACTGGTGATCAACAATGAAGTTGTTTCAGGTTCAAATATTGTAGATCTTTTATATGACATGTCTACGAGATCTAGAAAAGTTCCAGAACCTGTTGGTATGGAAAAATTGATGCAATCACTGGCTGAGATGAATATTCCAGCCTCTTTGATTACCAATTCGAAACGTCGTGAAAGGTTCTTGGACATGCTAGAAAAACCAAAAGAACATCAGCTTTTTCCACTCCATTAAGAAGTACCTCCAGAAAAAATCAATTACATTGAGTCCAAAGTGGGAATCATTTTGAGATGAATCTCAAAGTGGGAATTAATTGTAATCATAAGTTGTAATTAAGTACGATGTACTTCAGTTTGATGTGTACAATTTATTGTAGAGAATAGCAACAAGTAGATAGAGATGACAAAAGATACACAAAAATTGTTTACATAATATTCAATGAACTGTATAATACAAAACTGATTACAATGAAACTTGTATTTTTGTTTTAATAGTTTACTTATAAATCTTAGTAGAGAGATTGAAATAGAGCACGTGCCACCTGCATTTTCAAAAAGGAGGGATTAAACACAGGTTCTTGAATATCAAAATGACGCTGAATAAAAGCGGTCACTTGACGATCATTTTTCTTCAAATCATTTGTAAAGTTGTGAACAATGGACTCCATGGAGATATTTCTACATCTATGAAGTGCATAGTAGAGACAATAATGCCCACATGTCGTAGACATTATATCTTGAAGTCTTTTTGTATTCCAATTCCAGTGAAGAGAATGTTTGTTTAAAAAAGCTTCAAAATGGGGGTTGTATATCGCTGGGTTTTCTCCATAAGAATCAAAAAATTCTCCATGTCGACTGGCATTGAAATAAAATACGACCCAATGTGATCCAGGTTCAGAACTTGAATCTGTGTTCACAACGTAAATGGAAGGATAAGAATCCACATTTTGTGGTAAGTGATCTGATGGTAACACATCCCTAACAATTTGTTTCGTAAAGGTATCAGAATCCAAGACTTTAAGTAGTTGTAAAGTATTCATGGCCTAACCGTACATCAAAGTCAAATGGCAAAATCAGTGATAACATTCCTGCTTTTATCAATCAGGATGACATTTTCATGTTCTGCATACACTACGATATTCACTGTTTGTGGAAGAGCCTCTGAAAAATGAAGTTCCAGAGCTAGGTTTCCATGTTTCACAAGATTAAAATGCCCCCCCAGCTGCTAAATCTGGGGTCAAATCAAATGCAAAGAGAGTATATCCTTTACCATACTCTTCTCTGGAAATAGTATTCCCCCGATCCACGTACAGTTTATTTAACCCTGAAAAAAAGTGTCTGATAAGATAAAACATAATTCTGACCGACTGCCCCAGAGAAATTTGGTTTTAAAGGTTTATGTGGTAACTGCTCACCATCTACCGATAGAGAAATGTGATTGATGTTAAAATGATGAAAGTTAAAAGGATTATTCCGTATGCTTCCGTTGAATGCTGTATTGGTGACACATCCGACTACGATACGTTTCGGAAGCGTACCCAGGAAAAGATTGTCTTTATGTATTGACAGATTACCAGCTGGAATGGAAAATGTCTTCATTTCAACGCGAGTTATGGGGTATTTTGCTGGACTAATTTCTAATCCTTTGGCATGGGCTAAAACAACTCCAGGATCAAGTTTGATTTTCCTTACAAGTAAACTAGCCTCTAGAATAGTTACTTTGTAATCCACTGCAGGTCCATGTGCCATTAAACAAAATGTATCTTTCGAACGGTTTAGCTTTACTTTCAAATCTGTCATATTCAAAAGATATTTTTCCTGATGAAAGATATCACAGTAAATGGGGCCAACCATATCTACAGTTTTACTTTGGTTAGTGAAGGTATAACGCTGAGCCAATCCGTGATTTCTCCTTGCTTCCTCAGCAATAGGGTTTACAGCATCCATTCTCCCCGCTGTGTCTTTAAAAAATAATTGTGTTGTTAACTGGGTCTGCTTGGCACCGTAATCATAATTCAACAATGTCTCCATCATAGCCCGATAGGGATAAGTGGCAGAGGACTGAGACACTAGTTTTTCATTCAAACTGACATCCACCTGACTGAACAGGGATTGAAGAAAGAGGTTCACGGGTCCCACGGGTGCATTTTCTGCCAAGTCACTTCCGTCACCATTGAGAATCTTGGCTTTTACAAACATCATGGTTTGTGATAAATCGACATACTCCTCTGCTGTTCCCGCAACATGAAACTCAATCGGTGACCCTGACGATAATGATGAAACAGGGTTATAACTGACCCATCTTCCTTTAGCTATGCTCGTTTGTGTCGGTGGGACTGTAAACAGGTCCAATTCTGTTTTAGTGCAAAGACAAGAGTGTGCATCTGCAAGTGCCATTGTAAGAAATAAACGGAATCAATTTAATCAAAAATATCAACAGGTCTTTTCTGGTGCTTAACTTTTTTGGAAATGATTTTAGAAGGTGTGCCACGACGCTTTATAGCTTTCTGTTGCCGTGTAGACTGAACTTTGCCTCCAAATTTCTGGTTCAAACCGTGTAATGCTCGGGAAGTAAGTTTTCTTGCAGAAGTGCTTGCACGGTGGCGTATGGCTTCTTTCAATGGTTTGCCTCTTAGAGTGTCATCCATTATCTCCATACCTGATGAAAGGGCCTCTCTTCCAAGAGCAGCTGCTCCACGTTTCAAAAGAGGTACTGCTGATCGAAAAAGTCCACCGAGAAAGACCACCAAGGCCATAACCTTGTTGTACTGGTGTTCCTTGAAACACGGGTATGCCACTACCAATCTGGTTGATGTAATATTTTTCATAAATCTGAGGGTCTTGTACGTAGACTTTCCTGTTCATCTTGCATATGACACGAATGTTTAGGGGGTTAAGCAAAATAGGGTGAGCGCTTCTGCTGAAAATGTAGTTTCACTATGACTTTCCCACTTTCAAATGGTACAGGCTTCCCACTACTTGTCCTTATATCAATAGTGATAGTCTCAAAATCTTTCCTTTGTAAGGGTACGTGATGAGGTGTTGTATAGGTTAATGTTACCATTTGACCCCCTTTTCTGTGGTTCACTTCAACAGTGCGTAACAGTGGCACATTTGAATCCCCCACCAGTTGTGGTTCTATAATGTCAGCGTAAACAAACAAACTGTGATAATCCTGATAGAGATCGACGGGCCTGATGCCTGTTTGTGTATCCCATATGGCTTTTTCTTGAAATCCCAGCATAGCACACAAATTATCGCTTAATTCGAGAATGGCAGGTGGTACAACTTTAACAGTACATTTTGACGATAAAGAATTGATTGAAAAGCTAACATTGTCTTCAAAAAGATTATTCAAAGTGTCAACTAATTTTTTTGGGCTGCTATAATACCCCATAGGTATATGTCTTGTTTCCATCGTGGCATAGCCTTCATTATCTGTTTCCTCACTAGATATTTGCAATTGATTGTTTGCTGATGAAACGGTGTACCACGTATGAGGATATGATATTTCTGCCAATGATACGGTCCATTCTCCCTTAAGATGTATGGGTCTATGAAGTTTGGTGGTAAAGTTAGTTACGGTATTTTCAGGATAATAATGCATGGAACTGTTGCTTGGTAATGTTATAAAGAAGTCTTCCATGATGTTGTCTGATGTTCTTAATCGAGAGGAATGACCCTTGCATTTTCCGGAACGGTCAATATATATATATATATATATATATATATATATATATATATATATATATATATATATATATATATATATATATATATATATATATATATATATATATATATATATATATATATATATATATATATATATATATATATATATATATATATATATATATATATATATATATATATATATATATATATATATATATATATATATATATATATATATAATCTATAATATATAGTTTTACCATCCTCTACTTTTTGAAGTTCATCTTCATAAAATGTACCCAGTTTAATAAGATCTCCTGTTTTATCTCTGATTCTGTAAACTGGTGGTGTTCTTGGTAGTCTCCCAGCAATGATAAATAATTCTTCTGTCCAATTAGCATAATATCCCTTTTCAAAGGTCAACTTGGTTTTACTGATACGTACCACATCTCCAATATTAAATTTATATTTTGTCTGTTTCTCTTTTGCTGGATACAGTTTTTTCCAAACTGTACTTTGATTTTGAATGTTTACTTCTACTGGTTTCATACCTATACTACGATGATAACGATGATTGTACGAATGAACAAGCTTATCCAATACTTTGTAGTACTGTAATCTATTCTTATAGGTCATGTATTTCCACATCCTTGTTTTAAGGGTACGATTAAAACGTTCGACAACAGAAGCTTTTAATTCACTTTCTGATGAATAATGATGGATTTCTTGCTTCTTCAGATACGTCTGAACGGTGCGATTATAAAACTCTGTTCCTTTATCACTTTGTAAATTGATGGGTTTTCTTCCCGAATCAAGAATCTTTTCTAGAGCAAGTTTAAGATCTTTTCCTTTCTTAGATTTCAGAGGAATAACCCAGGCATATTTGGAAAATACATCGATGCAAGTCACAAGGTATTTTATACCCCGATTGTACTTTGAAAGGGATGTCATGTCAACTAAGTCAATTTGCCATAAATGATCCATGCCCAGTACTTTCACCTTGTTTCTCACAAACTGTTTTCGTACAGGTTTGTGAAGGGTATAAGCATCCTCCTTTTGTAACCATGCTTCAACATCTCTATACTTTGCAGCGGGATTCACCCCTTTCTCACTTTTGTACAAAGCATCCTTACCCCAAACCCTAAAGGATGAGACGGGTCATAGTACACTTCCCTTCTCCACGCATCAAAACTCATCATGAATGCAATACCACTGATTTTTTCAACTGACTTGATGAATCTACACACACGAATTTATAAAGACTTAGGAAATACTATACATAAGAGATACAAAACAAACAAATAAAAACATAGTATATACAGCTCAACTTATTTATTTCATCATGTAATAAATGATAAAACCGTCACAGTTACAGGCAAAATATATTTATATGATGATTTTATTATGGAAAATGTACAGGTTTCTTCCATGGTCAGAAAGTTGTTCCAGTTGTAAGGATTTTTCCATATGATATCTAATACTGTTTGAATAAAAGTCTTTAATAGTTTATCATCCTGGAGCACGGCTAACCTCAGCTGTCGACATACATCTGCCATAAATAGCAAAACAGTAATAATTCGGAAAGGATGAAGTTGAATTCTTTCAGCTGGAAAAATTTCTTTCATTATCGCTGTGGTGACATCACAAACATTATCACGTTGGATCTCATTTAGGAATTTCTGAAGCACTTGATAGTTCTCATTAGCTACCATCCTCACAGCTATACTTCTGGCCTTATTGACAATTGCCATCATATTTTTGTCATTCTTCCAAGGAACTGGTGGTCCATCCGGACACGTAGCTCTTGTTAAATCCTCATGCCTCCACAACAAAATGGTCATGAAATAAATTAAGAGTTACTTCTTCATGATATTTCTGTACTTCTAAAGAGACTGTCTGGTTGCTGGCTCCGGGATTATGTTGTCCAATAGATTGTCCATTTCCACACGTAATTTTGCTATATGAATACCCAGTGCCCATGGTTGAGATACAGTCAAAGTATAGTTTTTATATCTGACCACTCCGGTTCAACAGACTTCCAATAATTACGATAGACGTTCACTTGTTTCCGAATATGTTTCAGTCTCTTATGCCTGAGTCGTAAGATATGTGCAGCTCTGTAAAACACACTTCTCACCAATTCCGTACTGACGCTGTTTAAAGCCTGTTCTATCTGTCCCCTGTCAATTTCTCTTGTGATGCATGTATGATCCTTCTGATTATTACCTTCAGTCTCACAACCAGCACAATCCCGTTTCAAAATTGTATTTGCCTCTTGAAGAGCAAGATCTAAGAAGACTTGTTCCAGCAAGCTTTTAATACCGGTTCAATAGCTGATGGAATGCTCATGACGTTTATTGTACACGATCAAACTCTTTTGATTGTTCCTGGTTCAGTCGCAAATGGTTCTGATTTGCTTTGCATATACTATTTATATAAGTATACTCTCCCCCAGCCATTTGTTTTCCTTAACAATCCCTTTCTCTCGAAATGCCTTCTGTTGCCATGTGACGTCAGCGCATGACTATTCCAACACTTCAACCCCAGCGTTTAACCTTCTTTCTAGGCATGTATGACGTCATTGATCTGTTTCTACGTCCCCCAAATGACGTCATGTCGCTTTGGGGATCACTGACGTCATGCTGATGACGTCAAAATATGACGTCACTCCCCATGAAGTGTCCTCAAAATTTGGGTCACTCCTGAAGTGTCCTCAAAATGGTTCTACCTGAGGTGGCATCATTTCTACTTATATATATATATATATTATTGCATATATATATATATATATATATATATATATATATATATATATATATAAAATATATATATATATATATATATATATATATATATATATATATATATATATATATATATATATATATATATATATATATAATAGTATATATATATATATATATATATATATATATATATATATATATGTTACACACATGAAAATTAACAGTACGACATATTGAAGAGATCTGGGAATTCATATTCATACAAGGTTCAAACATGATACCTAAATTTTTAACGGATGATGAAGGAACAATTACAGACCCACCGATCCTCAAATCAATGGACTTGATGGAATGCATTTGTTTTTTTGATGAAATGATCAAAAATTCAGTTTTGGTTTTGGTGTCATTAAGTCTAAGTTTGTTATGAAGCATCCAGTCTTTAACCGCCGCAATGCAATTTGACAAGCGAGCTTGGGCAGTTTCCCTATCACCTGGCTTTTTAGGATCGAAGCTAACATATAGCTGAGTGTCATCAGCATATATATGGTAAGCAACATTGAAGAGTTTGATAATGCGAGTAACAGGCTGCGAATAGGCATTGAAGATCGGAGGACCTGCAACAGATCCTTGGGGAACACCATATTTCAGAGGATGGGCAGTAGAATAACTACCAGAGATACAAACTGAACTCTTGCGATCACTAAGATAAGATCTAAACCAGTTTAAAACACAACCTCCGATACCATACTCACACTGAAGCCTATTTATAAGAATAGTGTGGTCAATGGTATCAAAGGCTGCAGACATATCTAGAAGTACAAGTAAAACAACTCTACCCGAATCTAACTCATTTAATATATCGTTCTTAACACGCAATAACGCAGTTTCAGTACTATGTGCCGGTTTGTAGGCAGATTGAAAAACTTCAGTAAGATGTTTTGAATGAAAATGTTCATTAAACCTAAAGACTGCTGGATATTCAAGGATCTTGCCAAGGGTGGGAAGATTGAGACGGGTCGATAATTTTTCAAAACGTTTGGATTGAGGGTGGACTTCTTAATAAGAGGAGAAATAATAGCGTTCCTAAGAATGGATGGAAACAACCAGAACTAAATGAATTATTTGCAAGAGACATAATTATAGGAGCTACTATGTCAACACATTCCTTCAAAAGCCAAGTCGGCAGTGGGTCAAGAGAACTTGTCTTGTTTGGGATCTTGGAAATTATATGTCGAATCTCAGCTTCATCTACAGGGTGGAAATTTGCAAAGATATCAGTACTCTGCATATACTGTAAATCATCAATCATCAAATCATCGTCAGAATCAAGCAAAAATACATCATCATTACATTGTTTACCTGTATCAAGAGAAGATATATTTACATTAACACATTCAACGTCAAGTTCAGACCTTATTTTTGCCACTTTCTCAGTAAACAAATTGGCAAAATTATTACTGAGAGTTTCATTTGAGCGGCAGATTGGTAAAGCCTTGGTGGAACTATTGAGAAGTGAGTTAACTGTACGGTACATTGTCTTTGCATCAGCATTTGCCAAAACACCTTTGAAATGCTCTGTTTTGGATTTAACAATAAGTTCATTTACAACTACATTTTGCTCAAGATATTTCAAGCGATCAGTATCACTAAGGGTTTTTCTCCACTTACGCTCATATTTGCGGCGTTCTGTTCGGGCCGACCGGACATCATCGTTGAACCATTTAGGATATTTAATCGTTCGTTGAAATCGTGTCTGCTCCGGACAATGTTTGTCAAGAACTCTGCGCACCCTTGTATTATACTCGGTAGCTTGAACATTCGGATCTTTCAACATATTGAGACCGCTAAGCTCTTGAATAAGGTCAGTCTTGAAAACACCTAGATCGAGATCATTAAAATTTCTTATTGTGACAGCTTTCCTTTCTGGTGCAGGTTTCAGCATATTTATTGAGCATTCAATCATGTGATGATCGGAACCATATAAGTTGGGAGATACATTGCATTCTACCAACAAGTCATCATCAACTCGACAGATCACATGATCAAGAATATGACCGGACCTCTGAGTAGGCCTGTCAACAAACTGGTGGAGATTATGTTCAGAAAGCAGAGCTAAATATCGCAAAACTTCAGGTTTACTTGGATCATCAACGTGAATGTTTAAATCACCCATAATCAAAAGCTTTCCAGGCATATTTTCTAAGTCACACAAAAAATGTTCAAATTCTTCATGGAATTTGGCTACAGTAAAGCCATTCCTATAAGAAGGTGGGGGGCGATATATAGCAACAAGATGAAATGTCTTGTTAATGTCAGCCACACATGCATGTTCAAAAGTTGTGTACTTATCAGCATTAACTGCAAAAGGTGAAATGCTCAGTTTCAAATGAGATTTGTAAATTAAAGCAATGCCACCGTGTTTATCCCCGACCCTGGGGAAGTTCAAAAGGGAATATCCAGATGGTGTGCACTCTCCAATCACCACAGGATTTTCTTCACCAAGCCAAGATTCACAAATAATTAAGATGTCCACATCAGAATCGAGGATATAGTCATAGATTGTCACAGTTTTATTGCACAATGATTGAGCATTCCAGACGTGTATATCTAGTTGCTTCTTACATCCAGGCGGAATTTTAGTAAGATTGTTCACATTTGCACAATTACCGTAAGTATGAGCGGGCTGGTGAGATGAGATAATAGTACGAATTCTACGTTTTTGTTCCCGCGATTCCCTCTTTTGCGCCACCTAAGACGTTTACGGCCGGT
>JAIGNY010001271.1:0-2500 GCA_020152595.1 Chiridota heheva | reverse complement strand
ACCTGTCTCTGTATTTCCCGGCGCGTTTTCCTCTGTATTTCCTACTTTTAAACTTGAAAATTCCTAGTTCTTTAAGATTGTTGGTAAGAAGCAAGTCAGGGGTTGCACATTCAGTGCAATGGCGAAAACTGCTGACATCTTTTAACTGTTTTAAATCACTTGGGCTGTAGTTGAAGAATGTTTCTTTGTGGGCAGCGTTGCATGAAGTTGTATTTGCTTGTGTGGGTGCTAAAGGCTGTATAAGCCTAATTAGGTTAGGCCTGCATAAATGTTTGTACATGCTTGAAGGAAAACAAACAAGATGCTGCAGAAAATTTTTGCAAAAATATTGAGCAACATAGCTATTAAGGAAGCAGGTAGTTGAAAATATAAATAAGATCCAAACTAAGATTCTCAGGTTATTAAAAACAAACACAAAAATCGAAGGAGAACAATTGCAGCCAGTATTTAACATCAGCGCATGTTGCTCCCAATCGAGAATAGAAGAAAATGGAATGACATTTTTTATGACGAACATAGCAATTATTCACAGCATAGAAAATGTAAAGTATCACAATTTAAATGTTTATAGGAAGGGCGAAATTAAAACTCTAAATAAATAAAAGAAGTAAAGCAAAAAGGGCACTATTTGCCTTTTTGAAATGAATGGCACTTTTCGCCCCGTGATTTGAGGGCAGGGGTTCACCCCCGTGGTGCAGGCATCCGCCCCGTGGTGCAAGCATCCGCCCCCGTGGTGCAGGCATCCACCCCCGTGGCGCAGGCATCCACCCCCGTGGTGCAGGCATCCACCCCCGTGGTGCAGGCATCCACCCCCGTGGTGCAGGCATCCAGCCCCGTGGTGCAGGCATCCAGCCCCGTGGTGCAGGCATCCACCCCCGTGGTGCAGGCATCCACCCCCGTGGTGCAGGCATCCACCCCCGTTGTGCAGGCATTCAGCCCCGTAGTGCAGGCATCCAGCCCCGTGGTACAGGCATACAGCCCCGTGGTGCAGGCATCCACCCCGTGGTGCAGGCATCCACCCCGTGGTGCAGGCATCCACCCCGTGGTGCAGGCATCCACCCCGTGGTGCAGGCATCCACCCCGTGGTGCAGGCATCCACCCCGTGGTGCAAGCATCCACCCCGTGGTGCAGGCATCCAGCCCCGTGGTGCAGGCATCCACCCCGTGGTGCAGGCATCCACCCCGTGGTGCAGGCATCCACCCCCGTGGTGCAGGCATCCACCCCCGTGGTGCAGGCATCCACCCCCGTTGTGCAGGCATTCAGCCCCGTGGTGCAGGCATCCAGCCCCGTGGTGCAGGCATACAGCCCCGTGGTGCAGGCATCCACCCCCGTGGTGCAGGCATCCACCCCCGTGGTGCAGGCATCCACCCCCGTGGTGCAGGCATCCACCCCCGTGGTGCAGGCATCCACCCCCGTGGTGCAGGCATCCACCCCCGTGGTGCAGGCATCCACCCCCGTGGTGCAGGCATCCACCCCCGTGGTGCAGGCATTCAGCCCCGTGGTGCAGGCATCCAGCCCCGTGGTGCAGGCATCCAGCCCCGTGGTGCAGGCATCCAGCCCCGTGGTGCAGGCATACAGCCCCGTGGTGCAGGCATCCAGCCCCGTGGTGCAGGCATCCAGCCCCGTGGTGCAGGCATCCAGCCCCGTGGGGCAGGCATCCAGCCCCGTGGCGCAGGCATCCAGCCCCGTGGTGCAGGCATCCAGCCCCGTGGTGCAGGCATCCACCCCCGTGGTGCAGGCATCCACCCCCGTGGTGCAGGCATCCACCCCCGTGGTGCAGGCATCCACCCCCGTGGTGCAGGCATCCACCCCCGTGGTGCAGGCATCCACCCCGTGGTGCAGGCATCCACCCCGTGGTGCAGGCATCCACCCCCGTGGTGCAGGCATCCATCCCCGTGGTGCAGGCATCCATCCCCGTGGTGCAGGCATCCACCCCGTGGTGCAGGCATCCACCCCCGTGGTGCAGGCATCCACCCCGTGGTGCAGGCATCCACCCCCGTGGTGCAGGCATCCACCCCCGTGGTGCAGGCATCCACCCCCGTGGTGCAGGCATCCACCCCCGTGGTGCAGGCATCCACCCCGTGGTACAGGCATCCACCCCGTGGTGCAGGCATCCTTGCAAATGTGACCTGATATTGGTAACTCTATAAAGGAACAAGCGCTTTGCATGCAGTTTTCTTTTAATTTATTTCTTTGAATTTCCTTACTTCAATGTTAGATTTATGTCTCCTTTAGATATTCTTTTTGCATAAACTATATCATCGCAATAGACTGAAATGTTCATTGTAGTTTTAGTTTTCAATTTTTATTTTTATTAATATCCTGTATTCATTTGTTTCTCCCATATTAAATACACATACATTCTATCCTTTGCTCGCACCCTCTGGAAACTAGGTAAGTTGATTTTAGAAGTCAGCTTCTGTAGTAGAATGTCCCTCTTCTGTTTGAATTGACACTATTCATTGAAGCCTCTTCGCCAATGTTGTATAGCTACTCATAG
>JAIGNY010001270.1:7500-25273 GCA_020152595.1 Chiridota heheva | reverse complement strand
AGGGAAAAATGTCATGTGAACATGGGAGTCGGGGGGACACGGGTCCCCCCCCTTTTTCAACAAGTCATTTGAAATTTTTTAAATGAATACATTTTAACATAGTATGCCCAATTAGAAGCGGGGGAAGCTGGGATGAGACTTTATGGAGCCTTTTGGGTTTTGGGGACAAGGGAACAGGGTGGGATGCCATGTGACATAGGTAGAATGCCTGGTGACATGGGGAGGAGGCTGGGACATCGGAGGCGGCGGGGGACAGGGGAGGGATGCCATGGGGGGCAAAAGGGGATGAATTGGGGGGGGAACCAGGGAAACATAGGGGGGTTTTAGGGGGACATCAGGTGGGAACCAGATGCAGAACAGGGGGGGGATCCCTGGGAATGGGGGGGTTTACAGGGATTTGATTAATGGGACATGTAGGATGGGATCCATGGGGGACATAAGGTGGGATAGGGGTCTTAGGGGGGATGCCAGGGGGATTATGGGGGAATGCCAGGGAGACATACTGTATGGTAGAACCCGGGGGAGTTTGGGGGAATGTCATTTTAAAGGCAGGGGGATGGGGATGTTTGGGGGACATGGGGGGAGGTATTTGGGACAGGGGAGGGGCATGGGACATGGGGGGATCCATGGGTCTAAGGAAAGGGGACCCATGGGTATGAGGGGAACGCACGGGACGGGATGGGATGTCATGGGTAAAAGGGGGGGGATGCCAGGGGAAATATGGTGGAATGCATGGGAAAAGGAGGGAATTTTAATGTCATGGGACTGGGGTGGATACATGTGTGAATGGAATGCCATGTGGATATGGATGCCATATTAAGGGAATGTCATTTTATAACGCTAAATGATAGGGTGTCAATTTCTGGGTGGAACAGACTTTTTTACCATTCTATTTAAAAGGGGTTTTACGGGAAGTTTATTTTAAAATGACTGCTGTAAAATTGTTGCACAAGAAATTGTATTTATGTTTTATAATTAATTTTAATTTGTAAGAAAATCTTGTTTATTTGGGGTTGCACGAAAAAAATTTTCAGTTGAAGATTAACATGAATAGAAAAAAATTTAAAAAATTTTTTCTACACTTTTACAACATGTAAGGAGGAGAGACATTAGGGAAATTTTCATTAACCCTGTTTTAAACCTTGTTATTCTTACTTTTATATTATTACTTATTTTTCTTTTTACTTATACATGTTAGAAGAAAAAAATTAGCACATGAAAATGAACAGAAATGAAAAGATATATTCTTTTTTTAAAATCTATTGTTGGTCAGACTTTGTAATGAGATGGGCCTGAATAGAAACCCTGATGATGATCAAATGAATATAATCTGTCAGCCTTTTGTATGTTAAAATGTAGAAAATTACATCCAGTTCCAGTGCATCGTTTTTGGGTTTTTATTATTAAATTTTTAAAACAATATTAATCGGCGTGTTTCCCTTTCGCATCCGCCATTATCATCATAATCGTATTATTATTACTATTATTTTACAGATGGTCAATCCGAAAACCTTTTAGACGATTTTTACAACTCATTTTCGAAAACACAAAATTGAAAAAAAATTTTAAAAAATTGAAAAACCTACGAAATTAAGGAAATTTTCTAAAATAGATTATTTTGGGGAGAGGATAGGGAACCAGACATGCCTGACAATTAAAAATAAATTGTTCACCTTCATTATTAGAAGGAGGGAGGGGGGGATTGGGGCCCTCATCCCCCGTTCCATTCCCATGAATGGAACCATTTAGATGGGAAAATTTCATCAGTTCATTAGAAATATAGTTGCGGCTTTTAAAGCATTATGTCCCTTATATGGGGAACCCCCTGATTTGTCGTTATTTTGGATGAATAGGGGGAAGGGGGAACCCAAAAAAATTTCCCAGATTAAAACGGACAGTTTTAAAGGGTTTGGGAAGCTGCATTTCTACGAAAAATATCATTTTCTTCAAATCATGCAAGTCCGGGGAAAAGCTTGATTTTTTTTGCAAGAAATTAAAATCAATGGTTCAAATTTAAGTTTGGGTGGGTTTTGATTTTGATTGCGAATTTTTTAAAGGGGCTATAGACGCTAGGGGCAAAGGGACTTAATGAATTAAATAGGGTTTTTACCATTAAAAAAGCAAAAAAAATAATCAAAATTGGTAAAAATGACCAAGGGCATTTTTAATTTGAGGCATCCAATAGATGGCAAAAGAGTTTTCAGAACTTTGTCATGCCCGAATCATCAGGTATCTGGGGAAAGACATTCTACAATTCAGCAGTAGCTGAATCTAAGAACAGAATTTAAAAAATTACATCAAGATTTTTAGATGTGCTTTTTACTATATCACAAATTTGCACACTAAAGAACAAATTTGAAACTTTGTTTTTCCAATTAAAATTAAAATACACTTTTACAAATTTTTTAAATTTAAACTCAAAATTCCATGTCTTTCACATATCTTAAATCTGATAGATGTCCATAGTTTAAAAATTGTGTCAAAACCCCTAAGGTTGGAGTTTGGCTGTGGGGTCCAGAGGGGCCCAAAACCCCCCTTACGCCCATAATTTCCCGATATACTAAGTGTTTAGTTTGAACACCAAAATAAACACTTTTTGTAAGAGCAAGGGTGTTTATACCAACAAGCGTTTATCACATTGAGATTATACCAACAAGCATTTGTCAACCCTTTAACACTATGTTTATCGAATCAAACATGTTTATTTATATAAACACCTTAAAACGCTTAATAAAAAACACATTGAAGCATTTTTCGTAACAGCTTTGAACCCCGTTTGGCGCTTATATCAACACACTACGTTTTTTTGGGTTAAACACTGTCGAAACCTTCGAAACACTGTCTTTCCGTAAACACCGTCGTAAACACTCGTTCCGCTAAACACTGTCGCAAACACTCGCTAAACACTGTCGCAAAAACCCCGTCCCCAAACACTGTCGGCTAAACACTGTCGCAAACACTGCCCTTAAACACGCCCAATACCGTCGCTAAACACTGTCGCTAAACACTGTCGCTAAACACTGCCCAAACGAAACATGTTGTTAAACACGTCGTAAACACTGCGCAAACACCGTCGTTATCACGCCCCAAACACCGTCCCAAACACTGTCCCAAACCCCGTCTAAACACCGTCGCTAAACCCCGTCGTTTATCACCGTCCTAACACCGCCCTCAAATCACCGTCCCAAACACTGCCGCAAACATGCCGCAAACACCGTCAAAAGTAAACACCGCTTAAACACTGCCGTAAACACTGTCGCAAACACCGCGCAAACACCGCGCTAAACACTGCCGTTAAACACCGCCGCTAAACACCGCCTTAAACCCCGCGCTAAACACTGTCGCCAAACACTGTCGTTAAACACTGTCGTTAAACACTGTCGTAAACATGAATGTACAATGAAAATGGGAATAAAGTTATATGAACAAATTTTTGATATTAAGGATGAATAAAAACGATTATAAAGTTTCTTGAACACATACAAGATTAAATCAACATCTTGGTATTTTAGTTTTGGATTTGGGAAAACCATGATGACTGCATAGAGCAAAGGTATATGGAACATTTTGGGACATAAGGGGGAAAGGGGGACAGGGGGTGGGATGCCCAGAAACATGTGGTGGGATGTCATAGTGACATGGGGTGAGATGTCTTATGAACAGGGGATGGGATTTTCATAGTGAATGGGGGGATGTCATATGGAAAAGGGGGGATGTCTTTGGGAAATGGGTTGGGATGTCATATGTGACATGGGGGGATGCATTGACATGGGGGGATGTCATATGGGAAAGGGGGGATGTCTTAGGGAACGGGGGGGAGATGTCATAGGGGACAGGGGTTGGGATGTAAAAGGACAGGGGTTGGGATGTCATATGGTTTTGGGATGTCATAGGGGGACTTTATAGTGTGACATGGGGGGATGTCTTTGTGACATGGGGTGGGATGTCATATGGGAAATGGGTGGTTTTCTTTGGGTGGGGGGGGGATGCCTTGTGGGAACTGGGGGGGGGATGTCATATGGGACATGGGGGGGGATGTCATATGGGACATGGGGCGGGATCCCTTAAGGGGACATGGGGTGGGATTTTCCATGGAACATGGGGGGGATTTTTTTTGGGACAGGGGAAATTTTGTAACTTGGGGTGGGTGTCATTTTGGGGACATGGGAATGTCTAGGGGAATAGAGGGGGACAAGATGGTCGGTTGGGGGTTTAACGGCACCTCACAGGAAGACTCACACCCGGGGAAGGTTAAAAAAAAAAGGGGGAGCTTAAATAAAAGGGAATAAAAGTTAAAGACGGCGTAGAGGGAGGGGGATGGTGGGGGGAGTTTAGCCCTAAATGTTGTCATAGTAGGGGGGGGGGGGGGGGAAAAAATTTTAAAAAACCCCAAAAAATTGGGGGGGGGGGGGGGGGGGAAAAGGGGGTTTTGGGGGGGAAAAATTTTTGGGGGGGGGGGAAAAAGGGGGGGAAATTTTTGGGCCCAAAAATTTTTGGGGGGGGGGGGTTTTTTTGGGGGAAAAGGTTTTTAAAAAAATTTTTTTTGGGGGTTTTTTGGGGGGGAAAAAAAAAAAAAAAAGGGGTTTAAAAAATTTTTTAAAAAAAAATTTTTTTGGGGGTTGTTTTTTTTTAAATTAAATTTTTAAAAATTTTCCCCCCCAAAATTCCCAAAAAAAAAAACCCCCCGGGGGGGAAAAAAAGGGGAAAAAAAAAAAAAAAAATTTTTTTTCCCCAAGGGGGGAAAAAATTTGGGTTTTTAAAAAAAAATTTTGGACCACCCTTTCCCTTTAAGGGGTTAAATTTTAAAAATTTTTTTTTTTTCCCCCACCCCCCCCCAAAAAAATTTTTCCCCCGGTTTTGGGCCCTTTAAAACCCCTTTTTTTTCCCCCCAAAAAAAAACCCCCCCCGGGGGGGGGAAAAAATTTTTTTCCCACCCAATTTGGTTAGAAAAAAAATTTTGACCCCCAATTTCCCCCCAAAAAAACCCCCCCCCCGGGAAAATTTTCCCAGGTTAACCAACCCCCAAAAAACCCCCCCTTTTTAAAAACCCCCTTTTGGGGAAAAAGGGGCTTGTTTTTTTTCCCCCCCCCGGGGGGCCCCTTTTAAAAAAAAAAAAAAGGGGGTATTTTATTTCCCCCCAAAAAAAAAAAAAAACCCCCCCTTTTAAAAAATTTTAAATTTGGAAACCCGGGAAAAACCCCCCCCCCGGGGGCCCCCTTTTTTATTTCCCGGGGCCCCCCAAAAAAACCCCGGGGGAAAACCAAACCCTTTCCCCCCAAAATTTTTTCCCCTTTTAAAAAAATTTTTTTTTCCCCAAATTAAAACCCGGGAAAAAAAATTTTTTTCCCCCCTTTTTTTCCCCCCCAAAACCCCCCAAAACCAAACCCCCCCCCCCTTTTTTAAAAAAAAGGGGGGGGCCCCCCCCCTTTCCCCAAAAAAAAAATTTTTCCCAAAAAAAAACCCAAAAACCCCCCGGGAAAAAGGAAAATTTTTCCCCCTTAAAGGAATCCCCCCCCTTTTTGAATTTTTTCCCCCTCCATTTTTCCTTTCCCCGCCTTCCCCTTCCGGCCCCCCCCCTTTTTCCCTTTTTTTAACCCTTTTCCCAAATTTTTTTTCCCCCCAAATTTTTTTAAAAACCCCCAAAAAATGCCCCAAAAAATTAAAATTCAAAAAAACCCCCCCCGGGTTTTTTTTGGGTTTAAAATTTTTTTTAAAAAAAAAAGTTTAAAAAAAAAACCATTTTTTTTTAAAACCCTTTTTTTTTGTTTTTTTTTTTAAAAAATTTTAATTTTTCCAAAAAATAAAAAAAAAATTTTTTCCCCCCCCCCCAAAAAATTTAAAATGAACCCCCCCCCCGGGCCCCCCCCCCCAAAAATTTTTTTTTAAACCCTTTTCCCCCCCTTTCCCAAAAAAAATTTTTTCCCCAAAAAACCCCCCTTGTTTTTTAAAATTTTTTTAAAACTTTTTTTTTACAAAAAAAATTTTTTAAAAAACCTTTTTTTTTTTTTCCCCCCCAAATTTTCCCCCAAAAAAATTTTAAAACCCTTTTCCCCTTTTAAAAAATTTTCCCCCCTTAGGGGAAAAATTTGGGAAAAACAAAAAAAAAATTTTTTTTTTTAAAAAAAAATTTTTTTTTTCCCCCCCAAAAAAAAAAAACCCCCCCTTTTCCTTTTTGAAAAAAAACCGGTTTCCTTTTTTTTTTACCCCTTTTACCGGGGTTTTGGGGGGAAATTTTTCCCCTTTTTTTTTTAATTTCCCGGGTTTTAAAAAAAAGGGGGGTTTTGGGGGTTTTGGGGGGGAAAAAAAAAGGGGGGGGTTTTTTTTTTTTTCCCGGGGCCCAAAGGGGGTTTGGGCTTTTTTGGGGGTTTTTAAAAAACCCTTTTCCCCTTTGGGGGGGGGGGGGTTTTGGAAAAAAAAATTTTTTTGGGGGAATTTTTTTTAAAAAAACCAAAAAAAATTTTTTTTTTTTTTTTTGGGAAAAAATTTTAAAAATTTTTTTAAAAAATTTTAAAAAAAAAAAATTTTTTGGGTTTTTTTAAAATTTTTTTTTTTTGGGGGAAATTTTTTTTTAAAAAATTTTTCCCCCCCTTTTTTTAAAATTTAAAAAAATTTTTTGAAAAAAGGAAAGGGGAAAAAAAAAAAAAAAAATTTTTTTTTTTTCCTTTTTTTTTTAAATTTTTTAAAAATTTTTTTTTTCCCCCCTTTTTTTTTTTTTTCCCCCCCCCAAAAAAAAAAAAAAAAAAAAATTTTTTGGCCAAAAAAAAGGTTGAAAAAAAAAAAAGGAAAAACGGGTTTTCCCCCCTTTTTTTCCCTAAAAATTTTTTTTTTTGGGGGGGGGAAAAAAAAAAAAAAAAAGGGGGTTTTTTTTTTAAACCAAAAAAATTTTTTCCCCAAAGGGGGGGGAAAAATTTTTTCCTTCCCCCCCTTTTTTTTCCCTTTTGGGAAAAAAACCCCCCCCCTTTTTAAAAAAAATTATTTTTTTTTTTTTTAAAAAAAATTTTTTTTTTTTTCCCCCTTTTTTTTTTTTAAAAAAATTTAATTTTTTTTTAATTTTTTTTTTCCCCTTTTTTAAAAAATTTGAAAAAAAAAACCCAAAAAATTTTTTTGGGGGTTTTTTTTTTTATTTTTTTAAAAACCGGGGGAAAAACGTTAAAAAATTTTTTAAAAAAATTTAATGTTAAAAAAAAAAAAAAAAAAATTTTTGGGAAATTTTTAAATTTTTGGGGGGAAAAAAACACCCCCTTTAAAATTAAAAAAAAAAAGGGGGGAAAAAAACCCTTTAAAAAAAAAAAAAGGTACAACCCCAAAAATTTTAAAAAAAAAAAAACCCCCAAATTTAAAAATTTTTTAAAAAGGGGAAAAAGGGTTTAAAAACCCAAAAAAACCCCCCTTTTTTTTGGGGGGAAAAATTTTTTTCCCCTTTTTAAAAAAATTTTTTTCCCTTTTTTTTTTTTTAAAAAAAAAAAAATTTTTTAAAAAAAAAAAAAAATAAAAAATAAAAGCTCTCTTTAAAATACAAAAGTGTTATTAAGAATGTGAGGATGGAGATGCCAACTTCCCATGTAGTAGTTTTACAGCACCAAATATTTCTACATAAATACAACAGAGCTTTAAACTTAATTCCTTAACAGAATAAGATATTGGATTGGTTTCTTGGCCATTTTGTACAGTACTTCTTAAAGTCCCGTCATATAAGACTGCCCATAATGTTAAAGCTCATTTTCTGTTTCCCTTGACAGATGAGAGCACAAGAGTACCACTGGACAGGACGCCAGCCCATTCCCCAACAGTGCTGGCACATATTTTACAACTGAATGAGCTGAGGTGCTTTGCTCAAGGATACAAAGCAGGGATTATGGCAAGAATCGAGCCTGCTATCTTTTGAATATGAACATGATTCCTTAACCACCAAACCACTGCACTTCCTACTACAGGTAGCATATAATTCAATATCTTCCTCATTAAAAATATGATATAAACATCAGCTTCAGTGTCTTTTATGTACCACAAAACAAGGTTTGGGAATTTGTATGTAATTTTCTGTAAAGTACAATTCAACCCCTTTCTTTCAACATTAGGTAATTGCAGGGCTCAGGCTTTCAGCTAAACATTTAGGGTCTGTAGTCAAAAAGTAGCCAAACTTAGCCAACAATATTTTCAGTATTGCAGTGTGCTTTTTTTTTTTTTTTTTTTAAGGTACAACACTTTGGCATATTTAAAAAATACTGGAGTGTCTGGAGAAAAACTACAATAACTACTCCAAAATACCGTTGATACTAGGGATGTCATGATATGGCTGTCTAAAGTAACAATATTGGCTAACGAGTACCTGTGGCAAAAGAATTGCAAGTACTCTTGAAACAGTGGGCAAGTCTAAATCTTTTTCATCAAATGAACATAAGAGATCAAAAAATTGCAGAACTAGTACAGGAAAAGTATTGACTAATATGAACAAGTTAACATTGAATGCTGTTTTCTAATCATGAAAAGTTTATTACGTTTAATGATTTAGTAGCATTTTGAACTTTTAGTTCATCCAAATGGCAATATCAACCAATTTCTGAAGAAAAATGAAATATTTTCAAAATTGATACATTGGAAATAGGACAAATCACAAAATGTGCAAAGATGCAAATTTCATCTCGTTAGCAAAGAGATATCACGGTATCATGATAATTGACATATCATGAGAGTCCTATCTAATACTCACAATTTAACACATATATCCTAGAAATTCTCCACCAGTATTTGAACATCAAACACAAAAACATAAAAATACCTGCAAAGAAGTAAAACCTTATCTTCTAAAACTCATACCACACCCCATAGTTGGCAAAGAATGAACAGTTCCTCCTAATCAGGCATCTAAACTCAGTCCTTCCAGGGTCCAGCATAATACAATGATGATATATCAGTGATAACAGCCAAAACATTGCATGTGCAAATCTAAAATTTTACTTGCACCCAACAATGTTTAACTAGTAACACATGATTTATTTTCATTTCTGTATACACAGGATTATTCTTTTGATGCATAGAAAGGAAGCTTTCTCTGGAATCTGTAGAAATGTAGGAGACAAAAACAAATGTTCTAGTTTTATATATGATAAAGAATTAACCCTTACTCTACCACGCGGCAATATTATCGCCATTTTGGGTTCCCATCTTTGACTCCGCCTCCCGAGTGCATTTAAAAAAAAGTGCTGGTAGAGTAAGGGTTAATGAGACTGCAACAAGTGCGCCAACTCAAAAATATATGCAACATGATCCCGTTGGGCAGCCCAGCGGGTCACTGAAGCGGATCGAGTCCAACTCTGCTGCTTGGAGGACAAATAATCAGCCCTTGATTAACCCTTCCTTACTATACCACACAGCGATATTATCGCCGTTTTGGGTTCTCCATCTTTGAATCCGCCTCCCGAGCGCATTTTCAAAAAGTGCTGGTAGAGTAAAAGCTTACAGTAATAACTACCAAAACCCTTATCAACTATCTTAATCAATTGTCAAGTTATTCAAATTTAGAGTCTACTTCTATTTTTTTTTTTTTTTAAATCATCCCAATGATGACATTATTTGCCCTACTGTATGTGCTAACAGACCTAAAGTATCAATTTAAATTCTTTGCAATTTTCTTTCCAAAATGTTTTGACATGAAATTCCAACGTATAAAATTATGAATATCATAAAGGCCTACAAATAAAAATTTATAGACCCATGCAAAGGAACAATTACCTTTTAGAAGTTCAAAATTTTGAAAAAAGATAAAAGAAATATATTAATATTTAATCTGCACTGGTGTGTCGCATCCTTTTTTACATTGCCTATGAACAAAATGGCTGCTCCCATGTAAGTTTATATCACAATAATTAATGTTTTAATAAACTACAAAATATATATGCTGAATTGTTGTGTAAGATGTGAAATTTCTTCACTTGACTTATAATTATTATATCTATCATATCAAATAAAGAAAAAGCTTTGTGTCGCCCAGAAATCTATAACCAAAAGCTAAAATCTTGCAGTCAAAGTATAAAACAAACTTATTTTTGTAAATGAAAGGCCTAAGCCAGACAAAAAATTTCAAGTAACGTATTAGGTTCATGTCAGAAAAATATATTCCTGATACAAATTCAACAACAACAATCTATGAAAGAATGTAGAAGAAAAAAGAGACAATTTTGAGACCATAGAGAGTAAATGGAATAAATTTTTGCATTATGGTGTGTTTTGTTCAGAAGATTTCAATGTAGATCCTCATCAAAACACATATGTTAAGACTGTCAATGCGTTTGAAGCAATTGCAGAAAAGGCTACCCCGTTTGTAGAATTAAAAAATCAAAGGCCATGGGGATACACTGGGATCTGTGTGAAATTGATAGAACTGTCCTCTTTAAAACGACACATATTTAAGTTTAGTGGGCTACAGGGTAACTGTTCTACAGAGGCCATATACCTACTCAAAATAACTTAGGCTACAGGGGCTACAGTGGGTCATATGCCTACTTAAGATCAGTAGGCTATGGGGGCTACAGTGTTAATGGTCATATGCCTACTCAAGATCTAGTTATTGTCACAACCCAGTTACACGTATATTATCATTGGGACATACATGTAAATGTTGTGTAACAGGGTTATTGCAGTTACCCTTTTTTTTAATTAAAGACTGCACTGAAGCAACCAAAATTTTTAACAAATGCGTCAAACTCACATTCTTTCCACACAGCCTAATGGGATTTCACCTCCTCTTTCGATTAAATGTTTAAAAATTGTATATTCAGCAACTTTTAAAGGGAGAAATTTGGCAAACTTTCAGCAACCGATTATGAGCCTGTCAATGTTCTCCCAAACTTTTGTATGATTACTACTACAATCAGAGCATGGGGTGTTTTACTGCAAATTCGGGTGTTGAGTGTTCACTACTGATGCATCTTTCGCTACTGCAAGCAGAAAGTACTCCCGTACAAATATCGCAAAACGCCATCTATATAATCTAAATCTATCACTCACATGACAATTTACCTTCGACTGTGATCATCACAGTGCAAACTAATGGCAAAAAGTGTTGAGAGTGGAGAGTGAAAGTGTCCCAAGAATCATCTTATTTTGCCTAAATAGGAAAATGTTTTGAGCGGTTTCTGCTCATGAAAACTTGGAAAAGGAATAAGAGTGGTGTGGATGCAAATTTGAACACTCAAAAGACAAGTAATTTGAACAGGAGCTGGTAACCCTTTTTTGGTCGTAGCATTGTAACTCAGTTAGAATTTAAATTAACACGCAGACCATATGGAACTTGAATAATCCTTGTCAGGCTGTAAATCAATAAACAACAGCAATCAGTAAATGTCAGCCAACAAGAACAAAAAAATCAGTAAGTAAAAGGCCTGGATAAAAGGAGGAGGGGGTGGTATATGTCGAATAACTACTCAAGATCAGTGGACTACAGGGGCTACAGTGCTAAAGAGACAATTTGAGAGTGAAAGACTATAGGACTAAACAGGGAAAATAGATCTCGAGGGCTGTGTTCGAAAAATGGGCTACAGTGCTATGCTGAAAGTGTAAATTAAGTCCTAAGTTGTAACTTTACTTCTGGTGTAACTTAGTGTAGCCTTGCCTATGGAGATAACCAAGTTCAATATCACAGGGTATTCTGCAGTTATGCCACTAGTTTCTCAGTTTATGAATGGAATGGAGTAATATTAGCTCAAAGATCACGTTTTGCTTGAAGTTTTAATGTTGGATATCTTCCAATTGTCCCCTCAGGGGAGAATTGGAAATTCCTCTTTACGTTGTGCTGTATACGGAAAGGGGAGAATTAGGTTCTGTTGAGTTATACGTGAAAGAAAATGCGTGGTTGAACTGCGTGTAAGCTTGTCTTTTGATCAGGGCTACAAGAACCATCACAAATATAAGATATATACGGAATAAAGCCAAATACAAGGGAGCATTGAAGTTTATGCCGTTTATATAACTTTACCTATTTACATTTTGTGTTACAGTATATATGGAAGAGGGGAGAATTATAATTCTCCCCTCTGCAGTATATATCATGGAGAGGGGAGAATTAGGTCCCCTTGCATTACACGTGAAAGTCGGCTTTATTCAGTCAGATGTATTCCAATAACCCCTATTTTCGCTCTCTAATATCAATGGCCGAGCAAGCCTTCAAGTTTTACCTTGTAAAACGATCAATTTTTTTTATTTTTTTTTGGCGTGAAGTTAAAAACTTGATGAAAAGCTATATAGATATACTCGTGGACTTCTCCCTTTCCCTATCTACCTACTGTGGTGTAGCGGTTATCATACCTGTCTACAGACCACGAGGCCCCGGTTCAATCCTGGGGTGGGTAGACACGCCAGTGCACCACAACTGGTTATTATAGGCCGTGGACATTGACTTGGTTGTCGATGTTATGTCTGTCCGTACGTCGTACCTGTGTTCTCGTCCGGGTCGTATTAAGCGTTTCGTGATAGCATTTGTACTATCATAACCGAATACGCAGGTGACGACCCCATCATTGTAATTGTGTGTTCAACTCTCTCTCTCTCCCCTTTCCCACACTGTAAGTGCCCAATATGTACAAGAAAGGGGGAGAATTACACGAGTGAAGCTTCTTGATATTTCTTTGAGTCTCTAGTTTTGGCGTAAAACGTAACCTACTTTACTTGGGAAATACATGTTAAGCCCTAGGCCTACCTACAATACTTACAAGTTACATGACAACATTTGTATATGGAAAATGTAATTGCAAATTGTTCTGCAATCCTAAAACCTAAAAATATGGGACAATTAAGGCATTATGAATTAAAAAACACATTTTTCCTCAAAACTAGTCCACATATTGACATAGGCCTACTGTAGACTGTACAGTAGTTATTCGTCATAGGCCTACAGTAGGTGTACCAATTCAGCACATTAGGAATTGTTTTACTTCCTTTCGTTATATGTAGTTTTCTACTTCTAAAAATATCATTGATAAAAAGTTTAAGATATAAATATTCTAGTTAAAAAGTATTTAAACTCTAAATTATTTTTAATTTTTTTTTATTTTCATTTTGAAATTTTGTCAAGATGTACATGTACCACGAAACGTGTACCAGTTGAGAGTATTTTCTGCAGTTGACAGAATCTTCTTTTTACGACGTCATTTCTCATTATGGCTTTTTGACGTCATTTCTTGTATGGCAACTTACACATAGTGATGTCATACTGAAGTTGCAAATGACTCGCCACATAACGATAACACCGCAATGATTCTGCGTACACCCTCATGTGACACATCACCTCACTTAAGTTTTTTTTTCAATTTCCTGCGGAAATCTTGAAACTTTTTACTTTGTTAATGTCTGAATGTTTGTTGCTCAGGTCCCACGCACGTTAAATGCTTAACACCAGTAACACTAACGTTGGTCAGTTAGTTGTATTTATAGGCAGCTAGCTAAGTATACAACTATAACTGACACTGATAGTTAGTTCTAAATAGCGTTTGTTATGGAGTCTGAGGTACTATTAAATGGATAGTGTATAATTTATTTTGCATGACAGCACTGGATAGGTCGAGTGATTTCATCAGGTGTCACACAAGTGCTTGGAACTTCCAAGTTGCTGAATGGAAGTAGATTGGCCTAGCACTCAAGGACTATCTGGGGTCTAAGATTAGCCTATACTTAGGTGAACAGGGTTAATTTAGCATTTGTGACTGCACTTTAAATTCTTGCAGATCATCATAAATTGAGTAGTTCTAGGCCTAGGTCCAAAAAACAATCCCTGCCTGCTCCTACTGTTTCTTTCATTATTGCAGATTAGTATGAAAGTGACAGCGGTTGTAAGACTTGGGGCGTAGGTTTAAGTTAAAGTTTAAGAGGCAGTGAAGGTCACTTTAGGCTAAGGCTGGGCCACTGACATGTTGACAGAGAATAATTTTCAAATTGCTCCCAAACTTTGGATATCTTAGCATTAGGTACATCCAATTATAGATGTAACAGTTATATTAAGCACTGAAATTATACACTGGAAACAATTTGGTCAGCCGGTAATTTGATCATCCGGGACAAGGACGGGCATTTTATCGGTGAAAACATGCAACGATTTGTGTGCAATTGAGCACCATGCTTTAGCCTATGTAGAAATACACACCATGACAATTCATGTGTTTGCAAAATTCTAAAATATATCTTTCTGCAACATTAATTTCCACCAAAGTTGCAACAATTTTCTGCACGAATAGGCCTACACAAGCGAACGTAGGGATTTTAACTTTGACACTTAAGGGGACTGGCTGTAACAGTAAACTGCTTTTGTTTTCAGCGGCAGACTGGTCATTAATATTTACACACGCAATTATGACATCCTGAACAGGCCTAATGTTAGGCCCTACTGATATAATTTCTCATATAAGCCTAGACCACCTACTGTTGCGATTCATCAAGCGAGGGGGATGAGTGAAGTTACAGGCAAATCAATTAATGTCAAATGCCATTCCTTTTTCAGGGGAAGCCGAGCCCTATTGACCACAGCCTCAGTTGGTTGTAGCCTATCACTTGCAAATCTTATCCAAAAAGGGAGAGAGCCTATTGGTGTACAGCCCTGAGCATTATAATGCCAAAACTTCCTTACCTTTCATTTCAAGGGGATATTGTTAACTACGTAAGGGCAGGCCTAAGAGTGGTAATGGCAGGCCTAAGAGGGGTAAGGGCAGGCCTAAGAGTGGGCAGACCCTCTTTAGACCTTCCACCAAATGAGATTCAGCAATATGCACTGAACCACATATAAATTATACGCACCTTGATTCAGAGATCAAAATTAGCATAAGGCGCTAGAGCTAAACTACTTGATTTTATTTCATTTATTTTTTGCTGATTTTCATTTATTTATTTTTTGCCGATACCAAATGGTATGTGGACCACTTCCAAGGAAAAATGTGTTTTCATTTCATAAATCCTTAAGAACAATTTGAAATTATAATTTCCATACAATATTTTTGTATATTCCAAGCATTTCATGTTATTTTCTTTCAATTTTGATCAAAAAAAAGCCAAAATTAATTTGATCACCAATATATTTGCCTAACTTGTAGGCTTCGTAGGAAGAGCTTAACATGTATTTCTCAAGTAAGTCAATTTACCCTTGATGCCTTAAGGTAAGAATAGAATAATGGTGTATGTAACAACAAATTCCATTATTCTCTGCGAGCACGACGTAATATTCCATTTTACACATTTTGGAACTACAATTTTAGTGGAACTAGTCCCATGACTTAACATTTTAAACTTACAATAAAATGTTGAAACAACACAAAATTAAATCAAAATTATACTGGTAGACAGAAAACATGTTTGCAGTTATTCCTGTTATAAACAAAAACTATTAGGAAAGGATATATTTGATCATTTCCAAGATTCTGAACAGACAACATGGCAGACTATGGCCAGAAAAATCCCTCACAAATAGCATTACAATTTCTTAAAGAGTTCAATGAAAACAATATCGATGCTTGTTATAGGTGGAAAGCAATATATTTTACCAATTTTCGGTGGTATTGGTCATTTTTCTATGAACACGGAATTTTTGTGAACATTCTCATTGGAACTCGTCCTTTCGCTCAACTGGTCCACATACTGTAGACATAGTCCTAACGTTAGGCTGATCACTCAGCATAAAGACTGAGTGAGACCAAATTTTGTAGGATAATTTTAATTTAAATTTTACGTTGTGAAAGTCCGGATAAAATTCGATCAATCTTTTTTGCATTTGTCACTTTTACTTTGGGAAATAAATGCTTTTAGAAAAATCCCTAAAACATGCCTCACATGTCAGAATACGTTCAAGATCAACCAATCTGTTAATTCCGTCCTTGTTCGAGTATTAGGAGAATGTAAATAAATTACGTCATTGTTCTAAAAGCGTCTACTCTGCTATGACATCATAAAAAGATACCCGGTTGAAGATTCTGTCGACTGCGTATTTTCTACACACACGATTTCCTGCAATTCATCTAATTTTTATACATATACTTTTCAGCTTTTCACAAATATATTGAACAAAAACATCTTAAATAAACTCTTTGATATTAGGTCTAGATACAATGATACCCGTCGGCCAGTCGGCTATTAAATAAAATCCATTTTAAGATTGAGCCTTTTCTATCGTTTTTGTATGTACCAGTTGCAGTAGAAAAATAACAAATTGCGTATTCATAGGGCGCAAGCGCAGTCAAGTAGTTTTGAAAAGACAATACGCTTAACTGGTACCGGAATTTTGCAAGCGATAAAGGTTGCGAAAACATGGAAAAACAATATTTATCATGCAAAATTTATCTACTTTGCAACTTTACAATAATTTCCATACATTATTTTACCTGCGAAGCTTGACCATGTTTTTGAGGATTTTTTATTCGTGCGTCTCTGATCAAAACAGACAAGAAGTAGTAAGATTTTTACAGAATCAAGTGTTTCGAGTAAAGTAGGCTCGAAATCAAAAGTAAAAATGTTTTTTTTACTACTCGTGAACGGAAACATATTTTGAAGTTATAATTCACCACAAATTCCTAATTTTGTATGTTTTAAGAGTAAGAACAAATGATAAAATTTTAGCAATAAATGACTAGAAATAAACGAATAAAAAAATTCGAAAATACGCGAAATTGGTACATGTGCTGAATTGGTACACCTACTGTAGGCCTATACTCTTCCAGGCCTTTTTTACTTCCCTACTGATCTGTTTTTCTTTCTTGTTAGCTGATGTTCACTGTTTGTTGTTGTTTCTGATTTACGGACACAAAACAAATGTAGTTACGTGTAGGCCCTACGTTGGTTGTGACAAACTAGGCTAGGCGGCCCTAACGTTAGGCCCAAGTTAGGTGCATATTTTTTTTTTTTTTTAGGCCGGTCAAGACTGCTTGAATTACCTGAGCCACTAGCGCAAATCCAATGCAATTAATTAATGTAGCAAATTAAAAATATGCTTAATGATATTCTTCCGGTACAAAAAAAAAAAACCTTTCAATTCTTACACGTTCCCAAGAAGACAGCGCTTTTTTTTACACGGTTTAAAATGAATCGTCATGGCAGGGGTAAATTTCGTGAAATACATATATCACGTTCGTTACACTTAACGTTAACGCATGCATGTATGTACGTAGTCAAGGCTAGTACGCTGGTGGCGTAGTACTAATACCTCGCGCAAAGTAAAAAAGCAACAAAAATCTATATTTTTAACGAAAAATGCTGCAGAAAAATCATTGCTTGAAAAAGTTCCTAAATCAAATTACTTTCATTATAAACAAAAAAAAATTTGGATATAGTTTCGTTTTCCAACCAAAAAAGGGAAAAAACAGAAGTAAACATAACTCACATTCCAATGATATTGATTATATATACTGTTGCAAAATTCCATTTTTCAAATCTTTTTAGGAAAAATATTAAATCAGCTCAAAGTAATTTTCTTCGCTCTAAATATTCTTTAGGTCATTTTCAAAAAGTACATGACTAAATTCCTCACCAACAGTGCTTTGATTTTTCCAAGGGAGCACGTAGAGATAGGTTTACCTGGATCTGGGTAAACATATCTCGGGGTAAACATAACTCCGGAAAATAGATAGGTCAGGTAAACATATCTACTGATATAATGATATATATATATATATATATATATATATATATATATATATATATATATATATATATATATATATATATATATATATATATATATATATATATATATATATATATATATATATATATATATATATATATATATATATATATATATATA
>JAIGNY010001270.1:0-2500 GCA_020152595.1 Chiridota heheva | reverse complement strand
TTAAAATTTTTTTTTTTTTTTTAAAAAAATTTTTTAAAAGGGGAAAATATTTTTTTTTTTAAAAAAAAAAAAATTTTTTTTAAAAAAATTTTTTTTAAAAATTAAAAAAAGGGTTTTAAAATTTCTTTTTTTTTTTTTAAATTTTTTTAAAAAAAAAAAATTTTTAAAAAAATTTTCCCAAAAAAAAAAACCCTTTAAAAAAAAAAAAGGAAAAATTTTAAAAAATTTAAAATTTAAAAAAAAAAATTTTTTTTAAAAAATTTTTTAAAAAAAAAAAAAAAATTTTTTTTAAATTTTTTTTTTTTTCCCCAAATTTTAAAAAAAATTTTTTTTTAAAATTTAAAAATTGTTTTAATTTTTTTAAAAAAATTTTAAAAAAAAATTTTTTTTTCCCCCAAAATTTTTTTTTTAAAAAAAAATTTTTTTTTCCAAAAAATTTAAAAAAAAATTTTTTATTTAAATTTTTTTTAAATTTTTTAAAATTTTTTTTTAAATTTAAAAAATTTAAAACCTTTTTTTTTAAAAATTTTTAAAATTTAAAAATTTTTTTAAAATTTTTAAAAATTTTTTAAAAATTTTTTTTTTAAAAATTTTTAAAAAAAAATTTTTTATTTTTTTTTTTTTTAAAATTTTTTAAAAATTTTTTTAAAAAATTTTTTATAAAAAAAATTTTTTAAAAAAAATTTTTTTTAAAACCTTAATATTTTAAAAAAAAAAATTTTATTTTTTTTAAAAATTAAAAAAATATTTTTTTTTTAAAAAAATAAAAATTTAAAAATTTTTTTTTTTTAAAAATTTAAAAAAATTTTTTTTTTAAAAAAAAAAAAAAATTTTAAAATAAAAAAATTTTAATAAATATATTTTTTTTTTTTAAAAAAAATTTTTAAAAAAAATTTTAAAAAAATTAAAAAAAAAAAAACCCAAAAACCCCAAAAATTTTTTTTTTTTTTTCCAAAAAAAAATTTTTTTTTAAAAATTTTTTTTAAAGGGAAAAAAAAAAAATTTTTATTTTAAAGGAAAATTTTTTTAAAATTAAAAAATTAAAAAAAATTAAAAAATTATAAAAATTTTTTTTTTTTAAAAAAATTTTAAAAAAAATTTTTTAAAAAAATTTTTTTAAAAAAAAAATTTTTTTTTTTTTTTAAAAATTTTTAAATTTTAATTTTTTAAATTTTTTTTTTAAAAAAAAAAACCTTTTTAATTTTTAAAAAAAAAAAAATTTTTTTTTTTTTAAAATTTTAAATTTTTTAAAGGGGGGGTTTTAAATTTTTAAAAAAAAAAATTTTTTTTTAAAAAAAAAAAAAAAAAAAAAAAAATTTTTTAAAGGGGTTTTTAAAATTTAAATTTTTTTTTTTAAAAAAAAAAAATTTTTAAAAAAAAAAAAATTTTTTTTTTTTTTTTTTAAAAAAATTTTTTTTTTCCCTTTTTTAAAAATTTTTTTTTTTTTAAAAAAATTTTTAAATATTTAAAAAATTTTTTTTTTAAAAATTTTTAAAAAAAATTTTTTTAAAAAAATTTTTAAAAAAAAAAATTTTTTTTTAAAAAAAATTTTTTAAAAAATTTCCCCAAAAAAAAAAAAATTTTTAAAAAATTTAAATTAAAAAATTTTTTTAAAATTTTTTTTTTAAAAAAAATTTTTTTTTTTTTTTTTTAAAAAAAAAATTTTTAAATTTTAAAAATTTTATAAAAAAAATTTTTTTAAAAATTTTTAAAAATTTTAAAAAAGGAAATTTTTTTTTAAAATTTTTTTTCCCCCCCCAAAAAAAAAAATTTTTCCTTTTTTTTTTTTTTTTTTTAAAAATAAAAAAAATTTTAAATTTTTTTTTTTAAATTTTTAATTTTTTTTTTAATAAAAAAATTTTTCCCCCCCCTTTTAAAAATTTTAAAACCCCCCAAATTTAAATTTAAAAAAATTTTTTTTTGGAAATTTTTTTTAAAAAAAAAAATTTTTTTTTTTATTTTTAAAATAAAAAAAAAAAAAATTTTTTTAAAATTATAAAAAAATTTTTTAAAAAAACCCTATTATAAAATTTAAAACCAAAAAAAAAAAAATTTTAAAATTTTAAAAAAAATTTTTTAAATTTTCCCCCAAAAAAAAATTTTTAAAATTTAAAAAATTTTTTTTTTTTTAAAAAACCCCCAAAAAAAAATTTTTTTTTAAAAAAAAAAAAAACCTTATTTTTTTTTTTAAAAAAAAAATTTTTTTTAAAAAATTATTTTTTTTTTTTTTGGGGAAAAAAAAAAACCCCCCAAAAATTTAATTTCCCCCCTTTTTTTTTTTTTTTTTTAAAAACCCCCCCCCCCCCCTTTTCCCAAAAAGGGGGAAAAACCCTTTTTTTAAAATTCCTTTTTTTTTAAAAAAATTTCCCCCCAAAAAAAAAAATTTTTTTCCCCCAAAGAAAAAAAAATTTTTCCCTTTTTTAAAGGGGAAAAATTTTTCCTTTTTTTTTTTTTGGGTTTTTTTAAAAATTTTTTTTTTTTTTTTTTTTTAAAAATTTGA
>JAIGNY010001275.1:1520000-1632667 GCA_020152595.1 Chiridota heheva | reverse complement strand
CTATACATTTTAATGATTCAAACTTTGATTAAGTCTCGGAAACTACAGGTGTTTTTGACATAATTTAAGACTATTCTGTTAAAAATGTAAATCTCTTTCTGGCTAATAGAAAATCCAAGTCAAAGAAAGTCTGCAGTGGAACTTCTCGGATAAAGCTGTTTTTCTGTCCATGTTTGTTGTCACGTTTCTGTCCACGGAGATAGAATAAACCACACACATCCTGACAGCGAGAGCTTGTGGGTGGCTGAGAATGTTTAAAGAGAAACACCATTATTCTTAATGCAACTGACATCATTGAACTGGGTTTTTCTAATGTGGGGTTGATATATGATGATTTTCAGTTCAAATTTGTTTGTTTACAAAACTTTAACAATTAAAGGTATATGTACAGGTAGAAGCAACGTTTAGCTAAATTAGATTTGGAATCCCCCAAAATACATGAAGCAAAAAAAGTAATCAAAATCAGTTAAAAATTGGCCATTTTACAGCTTTTTGAAGATTTTTGTGCAAATATGCAAATTTGGGAGTAAATCTTGTGATGTAGGAGTGGGACAGTCTCTGTTCTCTTATGTAAATCTATTGTTTTTTAACCCTCTGCCATTTCTCTTAGAAAAAGCGCAGATAATCAAAATGAAGAGGATTTGACCTTTACCAATGTCAAGCTGGAGAAGGCATTTTGAACATTTTGAAGTTCTGAAATTAAGGGAATAAATATGAAGGAAAAAAAAGAAGCATTTTGGGGCATTTTCCTGTTCATACATCTCATTTTTTCAATAAATAAAAAAATGAATAAACTTTGATTGCTGACAACTTGAAAACAAAATTCAAAGACCATTAAACTCAGAATGTAATGCTCTGTTCGGTGGGTGGTTGAACAGAAACTTTTGTACCTGTCCATATACCTTTAAAGTCATGTGTATCTGGTGGTTACAGTACGACAAAAGATAAGCTTAGTACTCAAGCATCTTATGTCATAGAAAACAATCAAAGGAACAGTGGTCAGGAAGGCAGGAAAATATATGATTCTGTGAGGAAGATAATGAAGATTAAAGATGTAAAAGATTTTCGTTGAAATGATTGATATCAACAATAAATGACATCACACACCAATATTCCTCAAATTGATTGAAATATCGGTTTCAAATGTTGTGACTTCCAATAACCCAGTGGGGCATAGCTAAGGTTTTGAACCTTAGTTTTAAAAAGATTTAAGTAGCATGCACGCTCTGATGCCTATCATGAAACTATGTATAAAGATAAATGTTTGTTTGTTTGATGAGAGCTTAACGGCACCACTACAACTAGGGTCAAATTGTGCCTGAGAGGTCAGATCTTTCTAGAGGTAGGAAGGAAAGAAAACAGGGGGAGAATGAGAGAAATTCAAGAACAAAAGGTCAGAAAGCTGTGATCGAGAGGAGAGGTGCATGGTTGAAACAAAAACAAAGTAGAGAGGGAGTGGAAGAGGAGAACTAAATATGGTTGTAGAGGGAAGCATGATGAAGGAAGGAGATAATTTTATCCAAAGGATTTTTCTGAAAGAACTCAGCAATTGAGTTGTGGGGAGCGAGAGAAGCTCTGGGAAGGTTGTACAGGGAGAAAGCGGGGTGAACGTGATGGATTGTGAGAGTGCAGTGACAATTGTTGCAGAGGGGCTGGGAGAGCCAATAAGGAGGTGGGAGTGAGTGAAGTGGGTGTGACCAATTCTAAGACAGGTAATATGAACGTTGTCGATACGAGAGAGGTTGTTGATGGTGGATTTGATCGGAATGGTGGGCTGGATGACATGGAGTTTGTTATCAATTTGGGAGTTTCATGAGGTTTGCCAGCGGTCACGAACAAGGGAAACGATAAGCGATTTGATGTCAGAGAGGGTTTTGGGAAAAGGGGTTGGGAGGAGGTTGAGGACAGGCTTAGCGGCTGCATCAGCCCTGTCACTGCCAGGGATGCCAATATGGCTGGGTATCCAGAAGAAAAGAACACTTTTCCTGCAGAGGGTGGGGAAGAAAGGAGTTTCCGGAGGAGGTGGCATGTGAGGTTATCCCATTTAAGATCGAGTAAAGAAGTAAGAACAGCCTTCGAGTCGGAGAAAATGGCAAAGTGGCTGAGCGGAGAGTACCCTATAAAGTTGAGTGCGAGGAGAATGGCCTTAGCTTTGGCTAAAAAGATGGCTGAGTAGTCGGGAAGTCTGCTACTGAGGGTAATGTCTTGGATGACAGCAGCAGCAGCAGCTGTCTTGTTGCCTTCCTTGAAGCCATCAGTATAGATGGAGGTGTAATTTGAGAGTTGGTCTTTGATTTGGTTGTTGAGATTGATAAAGAGGTTAGGGTGGGTTTGAGTTTTGTGACGAGTGGAGAGGCCTAGGTGGACAGAAGGGAGGGGGGTGGCCCAAGGGGGAAAAGTGGGCCACGAGAAGGTGCCGAGAGTGGCGGGGTTGATGCTGAGATGGAAGAGGTCTGATTTAATGCGTAAGCTGAAAAGAGGGGATAGGGTTTTAGTCCTTTTAAAGAGGGTGGAGAAATTAGGGTACCTAATAAGGTTGTAAACAGGATTCTGGGTGTTGGTGAGGACTCTAAAAGCATAGGAGAGGCTAAGCTTTCTACATCTAAGTAGAAAGGGAGGGGGGGGGGGGAGTTGGCTTCAACATGAAGGCTTGTGATTTAGAAGGTCCTGTAGGCACCTAGACAAAGCCTGAGGGCTTCATTTTGGATGGTGTTGATGTGGTTGAGGTATGAGTTGTTAGCGACACAGTAGACGATATTGCCATAGTAAAGCTTGGCACGAATGGTGAGCCTGAAAATTTTGAAGAGAGCATAAAATGAAAATATCAGGAGGCAGAAATAAGTCTAGACATTCTCAACCTTTTCTTTTGTACATATCTCTTTTATATAAACAAAAACCTTCGCAGAAAATAATAATTTTAACCATCCTTTCATCTTTGTTACAGAAAATCTACCTAATAGATAAGAAATTTAATCAGAAAACATATACTGCTTCACCAGTGAATGAAGCACAATTATATAAGCTAAATTTTGTTCTACATTGCGAGTAAAAGTTAAATTCTATGTCTACCAGTAATTTACACGACTCTTAGTGAACTATGAGTAGTAACAACACACCTAACATTTGCTTCAGCAGATATAGGGAGCACACCACACGAGAAGCAACATCAATCCAACACATTATGGGAATGATTTAAACAAACTATCAAATTAATGAGGGGAATATTTAAATTTTCTTATTACTTTTTTGATGTATTGGTTACTTTAAGGATCATGAATAACACATAATTAAAACTATATTTCAAGTATCACTGAATTGGAAAACTAATGGGCTGAGTGATGGCTCATGACTAATTCATAGAACCTCAACAAATTTAACAACCAACATTTAAATCAATTTGAGTAAACTTATTACATTTTTTTAAGGCCAGTTGTCATCTCAAACGCACAAGGTAAATGAAATTTAATTCCTGTGTTTTGATCGGTCAAAACACAATGGTACAGCGTGCACTTACATTGATAGGCCAATCAGTATCGTTTTGGAATAAATTGTACGTTACCACATTTTAATCACAATAGATGGCCTTTAAAAACATTGGCAATGAGTTATACTCAACACAAAATATTTCAAAAATAAAGAGCAGATCTCTTCAACTAAGTGGTTTTATTAGTAGTAGTATCAAGTTTTCTTTTGCACAAATCAGTATATACACAATTTGGTCTGCTAGAAGTGACCTTAATAATCTACTAATGTGTAAAAGGATCAAATCAAAGAAGCAACTCCAGTGGCACTTCAAGTGTATATGATTGCTCTTTCTACAATCCTAAATAGGTGTATCAAATTATGGGAAGTAATTAAAATAAAACTTTTCTTTAACAACACATATCTGGATACCAGGTCATATTCAAATTTAATCAATTCAATGTCATTATGAATCACAGTGCTGTAATGAGTTATATTAATACTGATAATGATAACTTTAGATAGCTCTTGATATACCAATACAAAAATGACAAACTACCTTTTGAGTTTTAAGAAACAATATTTTTGAGAAACAAGTACTACAATTAATGTGTCTTATATTGATGCTTTCTGCTTTATTAGATGGAATTATGTCACCACAAATTTATATATTTATTGAAGTGCCACACCAGAAAGATATTACAATATTGGGAGAAGGAAAACTCAGACTTAGTAAGCCTACCACAAGATGATCATGTCTAAGAATGATCACATTTAGGATTAGGACACATCTTTTAATGGCTGCTTAACTTCTTTTTTTAACTCTTGTAACATATACTCATACAGATGACACATATTTAGCAAATAATTCCACATTATAAAAGTGATTTTTCAAAAAGTCATCATGAAATCACATAACAATATAGGCAGATTCATACATACCTGAAAGTGACAAAATATGTAAGTATTAAGTATTCGTCACACACTACATACATATATTATTTGCTAATTCAATTAAATAACTATTTTTCATATTTTGTTCATATATATATATATATATTAACATTTCTTGTCAATTACATCATTTCCGACATAAATGACAACTGTCTGCTGCTTGAACCATCAAAATAATTTTGAAAAAAATATTTTAGCAATACACAATCATCTTTATCAATCATTTGTTTAAATGACATGTCAGAAAGTGGGATAGAATCAATCCTCTTTTTATGTTGTTACATCTTGTGCCATGCACACTGTGTGTATTTACACTACAACCAACTTATATCAATCATCCAACTCGTTTTTCCACAGCTATGCAGACAGATACGCCGATCATCAAAGAGGAAGCATTTCGTCTGCAGCTCTTACTTGTCATTCAGCCATTGATAAAAGTGGCAATGGTTGAATGGTGCACACTGTCCTTTAGAGGGGACGTTAAGCCATCGGTTCCGATGGTAGGACAGTAACATCCTACCTGGTTCTCTGAATGCTGTTCGAGAAGAGAAAAAGCGGTGTTCATTTACTTCCCACCCTGGTCCAGTCAAATTCAAGTTCCTGTGCGCCAACTCGCTGGAGAACTTGATTGGTGTGCACGCAAGGAGAAGATGTAATCATGATATTGCGCGTTATAAGGACCCGACACTATTATCTATTAGGATTGATTTACCGTTCCCTCCGAAGACCTACTAGATGGCTTACCTCTTACAGTAAAATAATCCTAGTTTGGAGAAAAATATGAACATTCCGGTGAGAAATTGATTGGATGGAATCACTATACCATCTTCATAAGAATTCAATCTGATATTTCATTTCCATGTTTTGGTGATCTGTTAAAAGTTACTGGTAAAGCAAGGAATATGACCAAATTGTCATCAAAATCTTCTATAATGTGAACGTATAATCATTATAAATCAGATGTATCATACCTTAATGTACTAGCTTTTGCTTATGGACCATTGATGAGGAGATATCAGATAATTGAATTATTGAAAGGTAGCAAACTGTGGCCAATTCTTACATTGCAACAGCAATAACAAATACAATCAAAGAAAAGGCTCTGATAGAGCAAATTAATGACTTTACTTTTCTAATTGTCTGAAGGTTTATGGACAGGGAGAGGCAATAATAGGCACACAAAAATAAAAGAAGAAAGTAATGACTCATTTTCCAAATTCATGTTCACCCATATAAGCAACTATCCTCCACAAAACATCAAGAAACAGATCTCACGACCCATCAAATACAAGAGAAGGAAATAAAAATGCTTATCACTCATCAGCAGTAACCAAAAACCTCAAAGGCCTCTGCTGTGCAAAAATAGGCTTTGCTACCCACTTGAAGAAATTTCTCCATCACCAATAACAGATTCAATTGCATTTCATTAGTATTTCTTCATCAATTTCTTGATTTCATAGCAAGAAATTGATTAATCATTGCCTGACCTGCATGTCATTGCAGTAATACACAATGTCTTATTCTGTTTCACCATATCAATCTATTTCCAATCCCTTGGCCTTACTGCTTGTGAATGGAATCCTTTTGCCCTATTACCAATCACGTCTTATTTCAAAAATCCTTTCAATCTATCCCCACAACAGGAAGCAATCTCTTATGAATGTTAAATAAATCAATTAATAATCTGATTCACTTAGAAAAGTTAGTGACGTGAAAGTTTGTCAACAGAAAAACTACATGTACATCCCTAAATATATCTCACAACTCTTTTAAAGAGAGTATAAATTTCAAGTTTTCTACGTAATCCACCATTACAATCTTAATCAAAGTGCATTTATTTCCAAAAAGACAAAATATACATTTACACATTCTTCAATAAGACAACTTAAAATTGACAAAATGAAAAATATCAAGAGGTCTATACTTAATTACACGCTATTTTAATTTGTTATGGACTGTTACTTCATGTTATTCACAGGATATACAAGGCATTCCAAATAATAAAATCCCTTCACCACTGAGGACATGTCATGCACACCCATTATTAACAGCCGCTAGCACTCCACCCCCACTCACTTAAAAATCTCCTTCTAAAGCATCCACTTTGCTTCATCTAAGCAATTCCTACATCTCCCACTCTTCATGCTGTCTTCAAACCTCCGTTCTTCCCTCAAAATCCCACTGAAATCATCTACACCCACGCAACTCTTATCCTCCCCCTTCATTGTCCTACCCACTAATCTTTGACTGCCTTACAAAATAAATTACACCCACGCAACTCTTATCCTCCCCATTCATTGTCCTACCCACTAATCTTTGACCGCCTTACAAAATGAATTTACAAACCTTTAATGACAAAATTTGATTTGAGTAATAAGCAAAATAAAGAATTTAAAACATAACACCCATATGTCTGCAAGAATTTCTGAATGACTTATTAATATGTTATTCACCTTTAACATGACAATACAAAAATAAACATGGTCAAGAATGACACTTTATTACATTACGAACCAACATGACTGACCGGCAGGTTCATAACAATAAAAAGGTTACAGCTTTTAGGATCAAGAGATGAGAAATTTACATTATATCATTTGAATATGCATTTTATTGATAATACTTATTTTAATCATAAAAATGTTTCAATATAAAAAACCACCATTAACAGAATACTCAGCTATTGCCAATAAAGGTTTGTGGAATACAGCTGCTACCAACTGCACATATGCTAAACAAAATGTCAGATGCTTTTAACGTTTCTGAAAGAAGCATTTCTGAAACACGGCAATGAAAATACTACATCCACATGCCTACTGCAATATGTAATTGTATGTAAAACATTTTGCTTAATTCAAAACAGGCAACAATCAAATTAATAGACACTATCACACAAGTGATTTTCAAAAGTCGTTACACTCATAACATTTATAGAATGTACGAGAATTTCAAATTCTATCTGCATCAATTCAAAGACTCTATCTGGTTAAGTAATGAATCTTGATAGTTAAATGAAAGGAAAGAAAATGTGATATCATCATTTGTCCATGCTCTTTCCTTTTCTGAATCATGCTTTATACTCATATTAAAAACTCAGAAGAATGAAAATTTGGGAATGAAAGGTTCCTCAAAGTTCCTATTTGTCCGCAACCTACTACAGAAATGAAACAAGTTTCATATTAAAAAAAACTGATTACAATATTACTCCCTAGTTAAATCTCTTGAATATATTTTGCATCATTTCTCTTACAAAATATGAGCCACTGTACACTGTGTACTTAGTACACTGATATGAGCATTAATTGTAACATGTTTAAAGATATTCATTTTCTATAATTTTTCATGAAGTATACGAACATTTTAAAACTTCTTTAAAGTCCTGAATACGTGTGTTAGACTATCTGACACAGGATTGCTCTGTTTTGCACAACTTTGTCAACAAGTGCAGAGTATAGCATACAGTACCACTGTCAAACAGTACATATTTTTGGAATAACTAGGCTTAAAAATTGAATAAGATGTAAAAGTTGTGACTGATTTTGGAGGGATTTGTCCTTATAATTACAATTTTGAGATTCATCGCCTCTTCTTTTCCAATGAGATGGACTAGCCACGCCTCCTTACCCAGCATCAAATGAATGTTCAATCACTCTACAAACATATTAAAGGGCTCATATTCTCTAAGTGAAATAAGATATTAACAAAATTCATCAGTCTGCAATTAAGAATCATACTCTTCTCACACAAATATGAAAACTGCTACACATCTATAGACCTTAAAGTACTGTAGCATGCAGGCTTGTATACAGTACTTACGGCACTACTATCAAGACTAATATAAGTAATAAACCATAAACCATCTGTGTTAAAGATATGGGTATTATCCCCTTTGTAACCAGGGAGATTTGTCATGAATACAATAAAGTGTTTATTATTTGATGTGTTTTACGAAGCTTTTGCACAGTTGCGACTTTGAGATCTACTTTCACATTGCTCTGAGTTAATTGGAGCAACATGCATGACAGCTATTACACTGGGATCCTAAATCTGATACCTTTGAAAATAGCTTGAAACTCAAGTCAACTGCCCTACACTTACAAAAAGATACAAATGGGTCCCCCCAATTACTGCCTAATAAGCTGCCCATTGACAAGAAATCTATACATAAAAAGCATAATTCAGAGGATACAAGATACAAAATAACCCAATACCATATTTACCACACTGACATCTTCCATGAAACAAGTCTCGTAGGTGGAAAAACTCCAAGAATTGCTGTACAAATGATCATGGTACATGTCACATTCATGGTCCATTCATGCCACAAACTATACAAGAAACTGGCAAGACAATCATTTTGCCAACCCCACAAGGTGAGTATTGTAAGTGATTAAGCTGCTGCAGCCCACAAAAAATGAACGATGTGGATGATCCTTAAAACCCTTTGCCTTCATTGATTTTACAGATCAGCTCGTATACCAATTCTGGAAGAAAATGAAATATTGTGGTGGTGATAACTACATTTTTATTTAGTCATCTACTCTGGCAACTGATAAAAATACCATGATAAAAAATGCTGGCCTATCGAATAAACAATATTCTCTGCATAAAAATCGAATGGTTTAAATTTTTTTCTTTAAAACAAATGATACTCTTCTATTCCTTATTTTCCTTCCGAAATACTATTTACTGCAAATTTTGTTGGCCTTTAACATAAAAATGCTAAACAAATAATAGAACCCTGTAAGATAGTTATTTGTGAAAAATGTGTGAATTAATATTTTGTTGATTTATACATCATCGTCATCCTCAACCTCCTCTTCCTGTCTTTAGTTACAAATTTATTCAATGGTTTTTTTCTGCATGATAGAGTACTACTTTATTAATCTCAACTCCCTATACATTAAGTTACTTGTTGCGATTAGGTTAATTGAAAATTAAATTAAGAAAGTTTTCAAAATGGATTTCCTTTGAAGATAAACAAATTGTGCTCCAATAAACAAAGAGCGACATTACACTTTAACACTGCTCCAAAACAAAACATTTTGAGTTAATTTCCTGAGATACACCAAATATTTTGTTGTCTTTTAACTGCTGCATATATTATTTGAAAAATGAAGATTATAGTAAAGTTACTGTTTCACTTATGAAAAAAATTCAGGAAAATGTCTTTAATAATTTAAAATTATTCAGTAAATTTTCGCCAGGCCACATAATTACCAATTATTAATAATACAATTCTGAGAAATCTCCCTAATAATTTGTTTCTGCACCAATCACATTGAAAAAACCTGTGATAGCTGTAAAACTCAAATATCTCTCAATAACAACTCTTTTAATTTGTTCTCTCTATTATAACCAACTGGTTACTGTGACTCAACTGGAAGCACACACACTTTTTAACTATACGGTAGTGGTTTACTTTTTGGTCCTACCAAAAGTAGGATCCGCTGCCCTCTCGCTTGATGCTTAGTATATGGGACAGGAGTACATTAATAATAACTTATCGGTTTAATGACTGCAGGGTTGTGATGACTGTGCCGATGAATATATTCTTGAGGAAAGTAAAGTTTTGAGGAACTGGAGAAAATTTTAAATTAGTATAACAGTTTCACAAAATAAATCAGTGTTCTTGAGGGTGCTTGAACAAAAGCTCTATACCATGATATTTAGCTAATCCTTTTAGTATTTGATAAAAATGCTAACCTCGCCACTGCTCTACATGAAGTTCTGTTTTTTCAAAAGAGTCATCGAAGGTTTCTGCATCCGGTTCATCTGAGGGATCATGAAACTGGGAGAAGTACGGATGACCAAGGGCCTCTGTTGCAGTGGGTCTATTTATGAGACGAAGATCCAACATTTTTTCAAGAATGTTGATTGCCTGAGGGTTGGCTCCCTTGAAGAAAGTGTAAAAATCTTTTCTTGGAAATCTTGTCATACTTCTGACGTAATCTCTAGCCTGTAGGGGAAAAAAGAAGAAAATGAATATTTCTGAATTTCCCCACTTGTCAACCTATTTGTCTTAACATAAAAGGAAAGGGGATTTAGGAGAGAGGTGACACACAACTGACTCACTTTATTCTGTAGGTGATTGTAAAAAATGCTATATCTACAAAGTGCAAGAAAACTCTAACTTTAAATATTAATTTTGAGAATCTTTCAACTTTGTTTTGGTTCGACATGACCCAGAACGCATCAAGGTTCTAAGCAGCAGATACTGTAACCAACTTCTATTCCATGAAATAAAAGCATATCTTGACCATCCCAAACAAACAATTATGCTTCTGGATCTCCTGTGAACAGCCAAAATCTTTCCCACTATGGTCTGCATGACCTTTCTAAATCATTCCATAAAATATTTTCTTGGAAACAAAGAAAAGCAGGAATTTACTCACATTTTCACTTTCAATTTCTTCTAAAAATGTGTCATCTGGAGTACCTGTTAATGTCAGTATTTTAGTCAGTTGATCTATATCTGTGAAAGTTTGCATGTTAAGGTTGACATTAAAGAAAGAAAGTCTTGCTAGCAATGTAAGATATCAGGCTCCATGTTAATAAGCTTTATAAACAATACCTTTTCATATTTTCAGTAAATGAATTTGTATGTTTGTCACTAGTCACAGGATTTCATTAATTGACACAAATGAGTTGGCTAATAATTGACACAAATGAGTTGGCTAATAATTGACACCAATGAGTTGGCTGCAGGCATTCATTATGAACTGGCTACTCACATAAATAGTAGAGTAACTAGCTTGGAAACAATTACGTCTTCAAGCATGAAAACTAAGGTTAAAGGCACCCTACACAAATAGCACATAGTGAACTAACCCGTTGAAAAAATGTTGAAAACATATTTGATAATCATTATACTATGACTTCTTCTATTTCAAAGCCTGGCTTGTGCGGAGTCTACTGTAGACAATTTAAGCCCTCATCCTCAATTCATATTTTAAAGAAAATAAATTCCAATTTCTTCTCCTTATGGAATTTCTGTTCTTCAAACTTTTTTTCAGGTGGTATATCACAATTATCTTAATAGACTCATTGTTTGACTACTTTTCTGATATATCACATGGTTTTTATGCCCTAAAATATCAGAAACTGTGATTAACCTTCCAAAGATATTTTGAAACATCTTTATCTTTAGTTCGAAAATATATATTTTGTTTAATACAATACATTAGTAATTGTTATGAAAGAGAAGATGTGATGACATATTTCTACAACAGACTTTCTATACCAGTTGTTTCATCTAAACTTGTGATCATTCATTAATTGCTTTAAACTTTGTGGCTCATTGACAAATTCCTTAAGATCATTAAATAATGGTGAGTTGTGGATAGAGTCTAACACGTCTCCATGCTGCAGCAGCCAGATATGATGTAGTTTACCCACTCTACTTTGTTAAGCTGTCAATCCATCTTGCACGGGATATCCTGGCACCTGAGGGGGGTCCACGTATCAGGGAGCAAGGCCTTTTCTGACACAGTGACCATGCCGATGGGCTTGTGCCAACTTTAAAACTTTAAAACATTTAAAACCAGACATCGCAAACGATACCAATACTCTCGCCACTAATAACATGCTTCTCCACCCTCTGTCACAACCAGAGGTTGCATTTTAATTTTTTTGTCTGGCGTAATTGGTTATGACAAGCCTTTGATTTCCCGTGTATTTTGTAAATTTGCTGTCGTATGTACATGGCACTGCGTAATGTACAACAGGGCACTGCGTGCTAGTGAAGCTTGCAAGTATTGTTAACACAGCACACTTGTGTACCTCGCTAAAGTACAACACAATACAGGAGGAAAATAGAATCCTAACATTCAAAACGACATCAAAACTTTCACATACAGTGTATATGTATATACTGACTATATATATACTAGCCTATATGTGTTTATGTATAATACTTGTATTGACATGTTGAATCATTCAGTCTTTGTCTGGTGTCATTTTTCTTTTTATTTCTGAGTAACTCAAAATCATTTTGTGTGAAATAAAACTTTCAATCACATCAGAGAGGTAAGAATCATGATTTTCATTTAAGTTAATGAAAAACTCTGGCGTAAAATATTACATGCTATGTGCAATTTTACGATGCAGGTACAACATGTGTCGTAAGAAATTTTAGCCAGACTGTAATATATGACAAATTTGTCGTTAATGCGAACACTTGTCACAACTGCCATCCCACCTTCTGTTCCACATGACGTCCCATCCTATATCCCTCTCTACAGGAAATCATACATGAATTCCAAGTATCATTCCACCACTTGAAAATTCATTGCAGATTAATTTGGAGCTAATCATAAGTCCTATTATGTTTCCAAGTGCTACTATATTCAAGGAAAAATCTGTTCTTTTTTTTTTTTTTGGTATTGATTCCCAATATGCTTAATTATAAATTCTATTGAGTCTTCAGCGCTGTTATTCTGCTTATTTTCATGCCAGAACTAAGCTTTTAATTGCTTTTTAAATCTGGAATGCATTGGGTCTTTTTTGCTATTCATTCCCAAGACAATTTTAAATTATATTGAGTTGTCAACTGTATTGTTCTGCTTTTTATATGCCGGAACAAAACCTTTAATTGCTATTCAAGTCTGGAATGCATTTGTTCTCTTTTATATAAATCTATTTTCATAAAGACAGTTGGAATTCCTTTCTAAAGGCAAAATCTTTGGTTCTCAGTAGCTGAACAATGCATCAGGCCAGATGGACAATGGATGTGGAAGAACATACGGATGAATGGATGGATGAATGAACAGTAAAGATGCTATATCCTCTCTTCACAAACTCCGTTGGCGAAAGGATAAAAAGCTTTATACAGAGAAGTTTCTTCAATTCTACTTGCCATTTCTTATTCTATCATACAAGTTTTATCACTATGTGAATCATTCAATGAGCCATCTTATATCCTTTCTCATTGGTAAATAAGAACTGGATGCAATTATGAGTTGAGTGCATGAATCAAGTGTTGATAGCTTAAAAAAGTATCGAGTACATACAAACTGGGTTGAGTGCATACAAAATGGCTTGAATACATATCAAATGTGTTGAATGCACACAAAATGGCTTGAATGCACATAAAAATGGCTTGAGTGCATACAAGGTTGAGTATAATAAATATATTGAGTGTTTATTATAGCTGTACATTATAAAGGATACTGTCTGTTCCTGGAAATAAAACACTCGATGTCAAAAGTTCAGCCATGATACAGCCAACAGACCACATGTCCACTAGAATAAAAGAAAAGTATTCATCACTAACTAGAACCATACAGTATATGGTTGCTGCTAAACATTTGCTTACAGCTTCAATACTGACAGTACAGAGGCATATTGAAACTACATTTATTCATGGATAATAAAATTCATTTGAAATACATGTATGTCCGTCAGGAAATAAAAACCCTCAAGATAATTTCTTACAATTTACCATTATTTACTGACATTTTCTCAGCTATACTTATATGTCACAAAGATTTGTATTAACCTTGTATGTTCTTCAGGAAATGATGACTTATACCCCTGCCTACAGACAGACTGTTTTTATTATCCAAGTGCCAAACTTATTATCAGAAGAATTTTCATCATTAAATTGTTCATTTCACATAAATTAGATGTTTTATGGTAATACAGTTCCAGGGTTTATTGCAGGCATTATATCAGGTACTTTCTAAAACTGTTCACAATCAAGTAAAGAATAACCATTTTATTGTTTTTTTGTTTGCATTTTCAAACCTGATTATTCTGGATAATTTCAATTTTATGCTAGCTGTTGTACAATTCTTTATTTTCTTATGTTTATCCATTAATTTTCTATCGTCGGCAAGACTAGCAGAAGTGAAAGCATTAGACCCTGACAAATATATTTTTAGGCCAAACAGTAAAGTCCCCAAGCTGGAAGAGATAATCTACTTTGAAGGCATATCAAAACAAAACTGTATATGTAAATAAATGAAAAAAATCTGACTGCCTTCCACCCACTCCATAACATATTATTTGTACACTTAAATACAATTTTCAAACCTTGATCGAATTTTTGGGAAACTGCTGAGGCAAAAATTTAAAGCTTTTCCTCAGACCCAAATGCTTTCGGTGCAGGACAATGAAGCAATACTGATTTTCACCATATCTCAAATCATCTAAAATTGCATAATTCTTTTGTGAATTTTTGGAAATAAATGACACCAGCAGCAATGACCAACTCACCCTTTTCTGTATAGTGCATCCAGTTGAGCATGATCTCTGGGGCTCTATACCAGCGTGTTGCAACATATCCTGTCATCTCATCATCGCTCATCCTCGCCAGCCCAAAATCTAAGATCTGGAATAATTAAAACATATACCAAAATAAAAAGAGCATGATAAAAAAAACCTTCTGGGTGGTTCTGCTTCAACCCAATATCAAATTTGATAGTCTGCAACATTGTCAAGAGGGAGTAAGTGTTCAACCAGCAAGAGCTGACCACTTCTTCATCTCTAACATTACTGCTACAGTAGCTGCACTATGGAATATTATGATGCAAATGGTGGTAGATGTATAGGACCACATAGATTGCTTTGATTTCCTCACGTCTAGGATTGGAAGTCTTGCCGTTATTACCAGAAACATGAAAGAATGATCATGTAGTTTTACTTTTCTCTGGTGTTTGTGAAGTAAACATGACACCTGACAACAGCATGACTATAGAAGCTTAATTAAAAATTAAGGAGCCTTGAAAAGAACTGTGGTTTGTTAGAAAAGGTCATTTCAGATTCATTTTCAAAAGGACCCTTACAGCATACTGAAATTATTTCCTTCTGAGACAGTAAATTTTCCATGAATTTAAGTAGTTAACAAGGTTTTTGACCTTGCTTGAGGGCTGAACAATATTATATAGGTTTGTTTGTTTAATGAGGGCTTAACGGCACCACGACAATGAGGGTCAAATTGTGCCTGAGACGTCAGATCATTCTAGAGGTAGGAAGGAAAGGAAATGGGGGGAGAATGAGAGAAATACAAGAACAAAAAGCCAGAAAGCTGGGATCGAGGGAGGAGGTGCATGGGTGAAAAAATTAAAGTAGAGAGAGGGGGTGGAAGAGGAGAACTAAATATGGTTGTAGAGGGAAGCATGATGAAGGAAGGAGATAATTTTATCCGGAGGGTTTTTCTAAAAGAACTCAGCAATTGAGTTACGGGGAGCGAGGAAAGCTCTGGGAAGGATGTACAGGGGGCAAGCAAGGAGAACGTGATGGAATGGGAGGGTGCAATGGCAATTGTTGCAGAGGGGTTGGGGGGAGCCAATAAGGAGGTAGGAGTGAGTGAGGTGGGTGTGACCTATTCTAAGGCGGGTAATGTGGATGTTGTTGATACGGGAGAGGTTGTGGACAGTAGGTTTGATCGGAATGGTGGGCTGGATGACGTGGAGTTTGTTATCAATTTGGGAGTCCCATGAGGTTTGCCAGCAGTCACAAAGAAGGGAAGCGATAAGCAGTTTGATGTCAGAAAGGGTTTTGGGAAATGGGGTAGGGGGAGGTTGAGGGCAAGCTTTGCGGCTGCATCAACTCTGTCATTGCCAGGGATGCCAACATGGCTGGGTATCCAGAAGAAAAGAATACTTTTCCTGCAGAAGGGGCGAAAGGAGTTTACGGAGGAGGTGGGATGTGGGGTTATCTCATATAAAATTGAGTAAAGAAGTAAGGACAGCCTTGAAGTCTGAGATGATGGCAAAGTAGCTGAGCTGGGAGTACTCAATAAAGTTGAGGGTGAGGAGGATGGCCTTAGCCTCAGCCGAGAAAATGGATGAGTAGTCAGGAAGTCTGCTACTGAGGGTGATGTCTTGGATGATGGCAGCAGCAGCTGTCTTGTCGCCCTCCTTGGAGTCATCAGTATAGATGGAGGTGTAGTTTGGGAGTTGGTCTTTGATTTGGTTGTGGAGGTTGATGAAGAGGTTAGGGTGGGTTTAGGTTTTGTGATGAGTGGAGAGGCTCAGGAGGATAGGAGAGGGGTGGCCCAGGGAGGAAAAGTGAAAAGAAGATGCCAAGAGTGGCGGCGTTGATGCCGAGATTGAGGTCTGATTTGATGCATAAGCTGAAGAGAGGGCACAGGGTTTTAGTCCTATCAAAGAGTTAAACCCAGGAACTTAGTGTGGTCAACTTTAGGGATGCGATTGCCATTGAGAACGAGGTTCGGGTTGGGGTGGAGGTTGTTTAAATGACAAAAGTGCATGCACACTGTCTTGTCTTTGGAGAATTTAAAACCGTTATTGTTGCACCAGTCTAACAGCCAGTTGAGGCTGAGTTGGAGCCTATTTTCAACAAGAGGAAAGCTAGGGGAGGAGTAGAGATGGTGAAGTCATCCACGTTTGATGTTGGGGCCAAGGTTGTCCATGATGTCCTTAATGCTCAGGCTTAAGAGAGTGGGGGAGAGGATGCTGCCTTGGGGATGCCCTCTCCTTGGGGGTAAGGGTTGAAGAGGGTGTGGCCAACACAAACTTGGAACTGCCTTGGTGAGAGGAAGTTTTGAATAAAGATGGGGAGGTGGCCTCTGAGGCCGATGATGTGAAGTTTGCGGATAATGCCGTATTCCCAAGTAGTGTCAAAAGCTTTCTGAAGGTTGAAAAATATGGCAATGAGGTATTCCTTTTTTGCAAAGGACTCCCAGATAGCTGTGTCGAGCATAATTTACAGGTCTAGGGTTTTGCGACGTTTCCAGAAGCTGCTTTAGTGAGAGGAGAGGATTTTATCTCAAGGAACCAGTTTAGACTCTGGTTAATGATCTTTTCCCTAATTTTACAGAGACAGCAGGTGAGGGCGATGGGGCGGTAGCTGGAGCGGTCAGAACTGTCCTTTCCCGGTTTGGGGACAGGGGTGATGACAGCTGTCCTCCAGATAGGGGGAATGGAGTTTGAGGACCAAATGTGGTTGAGGATGGTGAGTAGGGTAGTGGTGGCATTGTTGGGGAGGTGTTTCAGGAACTAGTAGGAGATGTTGTCTGGGCCCTTGGAGGTACAGCCAGTATGGCTTGGTTTAATTCAGAAAGGGTGAGGAAATAAATGGCTAGGAGTATCCACTCACCCTTAACTCACAGTCTTCGTTGACGGCAAGATTGCTGGGTTTTAAATCTCTGTGAATCACACCAGCAGAATGGATGTACTACAAAGAAAGTAGAGGTGATTTTGTTTAAATTGTGATTGTTTGTTTACACAAGTAAACTATGCCATGCGTGAATGCAAAGTACACTTAAATGTAACTTTCTGAAAGCAGAAAAAGCTAATTTCAAACTATTCTCAAAAAATTAAATAACCTCTTCACTTCAGCACTAACATATAATGTTATATTATCTATTTGATTGTGTCATTTTGTGAAAAGTACCAAACAACATTTCCTAGGTGTCATATATATCACTTTCTTATAATATTGTACTATCATCACTACTTCATTTTCTTTGCATCTATTTCTTTACATATGACTCCTCACTTGCAACTTTAGGGTTTCAGAAATAAAAAAAAAAACAAATAAACATCAGTTATCATCTATTACATCAAACTATTCTCAGAAAAATAAATGAACTCTTCACTTCAGCGCTATCACAGTTCTGTGATTCATCATGTCTTCTACACAAAGTCTGTTTCGGAATACACATATAAGGTGACAGTGTGTGTGGCATTTCTGTAACCACTAATAGGACGTAGTAAATCCTGTCAGGATTTCCTCTCAAATGTAGGGAACTTCCTTCACAAATGGTTTAATGGTACCTAAAAGCCCATGTCTGTTGTGAAATGAGTGAACTATTCCTGTGTAAGAGTTCATTAGTGATTTGGCTACTGGCTGGTAATGTGAGTACAAATAAGGCTCCCAGATCGTTTTCTGATATAAAATTAAATACTCAAACCAGACCCTATTTAGGCAGCTGGTAAATTCTGAATGAGAAATATATTGTTGGTTGGACCTTCTTCCAACTTTGACTATAACCACATTTGTTAATAATCTGAAATGGGCCATTCAGATTGCCTCTACAACTCATTGCCACTAACAGCACATCTTCCATGCAAATGGGATTAGAACACCAGCAAAGCTGTCAGAAACAGAGTAAACTGAGAAGGGGAGGAGAAATCCTCTAATTTCAACAAAATTGTTTTTAATGAATATTCTTTTATCTGTTACAGACAAATAAAACATTTTTACCCAGGTCAACCCCATAAGAGTATAATGTTCAGTTCTACATGCAGGGACCTAAACATTTGTTTTCTCGGATCCCAACATGTTTGCTTTGAACTAATTTAATCACCCCACCCCATACTTTTGATGTGGTTACAGCCCTGAACTTATACAAGATTGAGAAGACTCACCTTTAGACCTCTGAGAATTTGATACACTAAAAACTTAACATGTTCATCTGATAGTCTCTGACACCTGTTGACTGTGTTGAGGTCTGCACCCATTAGATCAGATACAAAGTACACATCCTTGAAACCCTCCTTTGTCAGTGTTGGAGTAAACACATGTAACAAGTTAATGACCTGAGAAAGAACAGAAATTAAAAAAATATACATGTGTGCATACTAACTTCATATTCATACTATCTTCTTCCTTCACCACACCACACAAAATAATAAAACACTGTAGATTGCTTTGTACATGTATTTTGATAATTGACATGAATAATGCAAATTTGAAATATAATTTACAGAATGCTTTAGCTTTCTGAAATGTACTATAAATGAACCCATTACTCTTTTTATAGTGGCAAAATCACTATGTCTGATCTGTCAATAATATCTTTGGAGCCCTCTTTGTCTGTAAAAACTTGGGTTTCTTCTCATTTGAAAACAATCTACTCACTATAGAAAAAATATAAAAAAGATGAAAATAAACCATTGCTATCCCTTAAAAAAATGAATAATGAAATGAAAAGAAAGATACAGTGAACCCAAACTAGGGCTGTCATGATATACTGATTATCGCAATACCGTAATATGGTTTTTTCCTTTGATATCAAAAACACCCTGATCAACACATCATGATATGCCATTTTCACATGTAAACTGCATATTAAAGCAAAAATCTGTGAAACAGAATTTAAGAAACATTTCAAATGAATGTGATTTTAACTGAAAATTTATAGCATATCTGATTCTTTGCTTCCTTAGCTCTTAGGTGTTATGAGAACAATGAGATCTGCATGCTGAAAACCTACAGGTAAGCAGTTTTCAAAGTTAATAATCATAACAGATAACGCATTATATTGTGATATTTTGTCCAAGATGATTCATATCTCATTTACCCTTATTGTGACAGCCCTAACCAAAACTAAAGATTTTACATCTTCCAAACAAATAAAAGGTCCCAAAAATAAAGAAAATAGTACAAACTTTTCAAATGTATTTATGAAAACAGTAAGTTCCATCTACAACATGAAATGACTTATCCTCTTATTAACTTAATTAAGTATCGAAACTTATCGTCTTTGCCACATTTGTCGTTTTTCCTGAGAGTATTTGACGCATGTCACGCATCATCATCTACTTCCTACTTTAGTTTGAATGAAATTAAAGGTCAATGAAATCAAATACAATATAGATGAGAACATAAACCACATGTACACTGTAGAAAGCTTGAAACCACATGTACACTGTAGAAAGCTTAAAACCACATGTACACTGTAGAAAGCTTGAAACCACATGTACACTGCATGTAGAAAGCTTGAAACCACATGTACACTGTAGAAAGCTTGAAACCACATGTACACTGCATGTAGAAAGCTTGAAACCACATGTACACTGTAGAAAGCTTGAAACCACATGTACACTGTAGAAAGCCTGAAACCACATGTACACTGTATGTAGAAAGCTTGAAACCACATGTACACTGTAGAAAGCTTGAAACCACATGTACACTGTAGAAAGCTTGAAGCCACATGTACACTGTATGTAGAAAGCTTGAAACCACATGTACACTGTATGTAGAAAGCTTAAAACCACATGTACACTGTAGAAAGCCTGAAAACACATGTACACTGTAGAAAGCCTGAAACCACATGTACACTGTAGAAAGCCTGAAACCACATGTACACTGTATGTAGAAAGCCTGAAACCAATATGTACACTGTAGAAAGCTTGAAACCTCATATACACTGTAGAAAGCTTGAATCTTGTTTTCAAATACACTGTACACCATTTACTCATTTTGAGCTAGAAAAAGGTGGATTATTTTTCTACAGTACTAATACTGAGACGACTGTTTAGAATTCCTACACTCTTTCCAGTATTACATGCACTGTAGACACAGTATGTCTACAGCAGTATGTATCAATCAAAAGTGCAGTACTACAGTATGATAGTTTCCTGAATTAGTGCCTGAAATAAAAGTAATTCAGTTGATTTGTTTCTAATCTGATCACTTTCTTTCTATTATTTGTTTGTTGTATTTCTGTAACCTCTCCTTTAGCTCATGGGAGCACATGCAAACACTATAAGTATAGGTTGAGGTATTGCTTCAACTGATAAACAGCCATTAGCAATACCACATGCCACAACTCTTGGTCTCTGTAATGGCCATGTGACAATCATCATAAAAAGCTTTAAAATCTAAACAGAACAGGCTAAAAATGATGTCACCTATTGTATCAAAGTTTGAAGAATTAATGTACGAAACAGAAAACAGTTCAAATTCTTTTAACATCTGTCCTGAAATTCAGTCACTGAAAAATTAAAATCTGCAGGTATGATGGAGACTCAAAAACTCTTAGGTCATATCCAACTGCTATTCAGGAATAGTGCTGAAGCATTAAGTTGAAATAAGGAAATGTAATTTCAAGACCAGTTTAATGAATATGAAAAGCTTTAATGTAAAGAAGTCTTAGATGCCTGTGGTCATCAAAAGGAAAGTTGTCACTGTTCAGAATTGCAATACTTTTAGAAAATAGATATTGTTATACAAATAATGAATCTCTTTAAATATTTACAAAAAAATATCATAATAAATATTTACAAATTTAAAATCTGTTATTTGATAATGGACTTTTGGGTTCAACTGATTATACTTTAATTCTAGAAGGTATTCCCATTGTTATTTCATCTTATACTAAGTTTTTAGGGCCCCATTTTGATGAAAGCTTGACTGAAGTATAAGTACTGTATTTTAAAGTAAGAACCGCCATAAACATTTTCTTTCCAAAGTGCTGTATTGACCCTATTTATTCTCCCATATACTGTAACCAAATTATACAGCTGTAAACAAACATACAATACCACTTCACTTCACTTAACAGTGATGGGTAAGCATATTCATGCATGCATGTTTTTCAAATTGCACTTACATGTTGTGTCACACATTCTAGCAGGATTAAAAAAAAAAAATGGATTTTGAGCAGAGTTAAGGCTGGTAAGACCTGTAGCATGATCACAATTAGTTTGCCTTTTGTGAGATTTTCACACTTGATAGAAGGTTGTTACTGTATACAGAGACAGCAGGAGCTTGCAGTAGAGCAGCTCTGACCAGCATTGCGACAACCCTTATTTGGTCTACTAAACATCTTTTTCAGCAAAAAAGGAAACGTTTTCCATCTTGGTATGTGTAGAGCATGGATCAGCAAATCACTCTAAGATTCTAAAGGAACCTTGAACTTTATTTCTTGTGAACTTTATTTCTAAAAAAGTAGGTGGAAGAGTTCAGAAGTTCCTCTAATTGAAATTCAAATATGGGCAGACCTTATTTTTGCTGAATTTGCCCATTTCATAACCATAACTGCATATTTAAAGCCATCCCCCTGTGGATAAGTTTTCCTTGGGTCGATTTTTCAAAACCATCCTTAAACGTTTCAATCAACAATTAATATAAACCAGCACCATACTGTACCGTACATTTTCATGTTTCATGTGGTTGAGCAGACGAAGCTCCCTGTAAGTTCTCTTTGCATGAATGGGTGTTTGAAACGGACGGGCAAGCTTCTTGATGGCAACGCTTTTACCACTAACAGAATCAGTGGCAGAACTGTTGAAAAATAAAGAAACCATTTACACTTAAAATCAAAGATTAGAAGAGTAAAATCATGTGAGATGCAATTAAATACTGTAGTATGTAGTTCTTATGCAGTGGTCAAATGTCATTTTCATAGACCCCCCCTCCCTCAAGGCACGTTCAAGAATCGGCAGTGTTAGATGCCGAATCTTCAGGTCAAAAATTTAAAGTTTGGGTGAATCTTGACCTAAGATATTTTTGGGTGGTGTGAATCTTGAACTAAATTTTTTTCAAAAGAGGTGAATCTTCGCCTAAAAACTACTGCAGATGGGTAAATAATTTGTCAAAATTCTTCAACCTAAACAATGGAAATGCGTCAAATTTAAATCATTAATGTTGTATCAGCGTAGAACTGAAAAATGATAAGTGCTTAAGTTATACTATTTCCAACAGAATTTATTCTATTATACAAGAAAATAATGAGGAAAACAACAAAATGGTACATTATGATACTATACTGATTGATTACACAGCAAAAATAACCAGAAATCATTTTTTCTCCCACGTGAATCTTCACCTAAAAAAATTGACAGAAGTAAATCTTGACCCAATTTTCTTTTTTTTTTGCCATGGTGAATCTTGACCCGAATTTTTTTGGCATAGGTGAATCTTTGCCTAAAAAATATTGCGGGTATGTGAATCTTGACCTAAAAATATTTATGAAAAAGGTGAACGCTTGAGGGGGGTATGTGGAGATGCCGTTTGACCACTGCATTTCAAATACATGTATGTGGTGCAATGTATTACAAACTATTATTCAGAGCAAATTGACAAACAGCTAAGCCCAGTAACACTGAATATTTTTGTGGTGCCAGGTACAGTATGGTGCAATCTAGCTACAGACCTGTGCTACTAAAACCATGGCCAAAAGTAGTAGGGACAAGTCCCAACTTCCCACTATCAATGTTGAAAGTCATACTTTACCATGTTTTTTGCAAAGCACACAACATTAAATGGGGGGTGGGGGATATGCTGTTTAAATCTTTTGAGCGGTTTTGTCCCCCCACTTTTAGCCATGATTGTCTGAGTGCATGTACAAAGTATATGGAGAGTAACAAGGATAACACTAGGATAAGGAAAATAATAGTTAAACGTCAACAGGGAACAGGTAGCATGTTGTGTGAAATTGAGCTGGGGAATTGATAGGACTGCAGAAGATGATTGATGGAGAATAAAGTCTGAACTTTGTATTCAAAATTTTTCATAAAGGAATTATACATAGGGATATCAGAAAAATTAAATTTTCTTATGTGTATTAAAAGTATTTTTTAGATCATTTATCTGAGTGGGGAGGGGAAAGGAGTGTGTGGGTACATAAAAATGAAGGGTAGGACATGATGAGGGGTTTATCAGCATTTTATTTAAAAATTGTGTGGGGAAATTGTATCAGGAATTATGTCAATTTATGCACATGTATGTGGGATGGAGTGGGCGGGGTGGAGTAAATGATAACTGCCAAGTGGAAGCATTCCGTATATCAATATCAAGCTTGGGTGCCGCATTAACACCAGGGTGCTGCATTTCCACCATTGATTTAACCTTTTTGATTTAGAAAATAACCGTAGGTTTCAAAATTAATTTGCCTTAATTTTGATTAAATGAATAATTTTTGGATCAGTTTCGTAACAATTCAAAAGCTATTTGCATATAAAACCACACTAATCGGGGCATGCTATCCAGCGCACACCTTTCCACGGTTTGCGGCATATGCCTATGCAAAAAGCATGCCTCTCACAGTTTGCGGCAAATAATAGAGAACGAGTAACCTTTAAATCAAACTTTACAACATGTATAGTGCAATTGGTTGGTTTTTCAAGGACTATCATGAAGTTAAATATGGTCTTTATAGGAGATGTAGATTATTTATCAAATGAAAGTTCCTTATGAGGGTTCAAAAAATCGTCATATGGACACAATGTTTAGAACTCAATTGAAATTGTTTGATTGGTTGAAATTTTCAATCAATTGCTGCATGACTCGTTTGTTTGTTTGTTTGATGAGGGCTTAATGGCACCATGACAGCGGGGGTCAAATTGTGCCTGAGAACTTAGATCATTCCAGAGGTGGAAGAAAAGAAAACATGGGAGTTTGAGAGAAGCATGGGGGCTAATAGTCAGGAAGCTGGGATCCAGAGAGAGAAGTGCAGGGGTGCAAAAATGGGTAAATGTAGGTAGAGAGGTGTGTGAGAGGAGGACTTCATATGGTTATAGAGGGAGGAACGATGAAAAAGGAAATAATTTATTGGGAGGGTTTTTCTGGAAGAGCTCAGCTATGGAGTTGTGAGGGGTGAGGAAGCTCTGGGAAAGTTGTACAAGGGCAGGCAAGGAGGATATGGTGAACTGTGATGTGGCAATTGCAATTGTTGCAGAGAGGTGGAGGAAGCCAGTAAGGTGGGAGTGAGTGAGGTGGGTGTGACCTATTCTAAGGAGGGTAATGTGGACGTTATCGATACCGGAGAGATTGTGGAACAAGGTGTTAATGTTCTGAGCAGTATGCCAAGAGTCCTGTTAGACTTTGGATAATATTTTGGCATTGTGCGTTCCATTGAAGATCACTGGCTATAGAGATAGCCAGATAGTTATGATGCTCGACTCTGGAGAGGAGCTGCTGAAATATGGAATATTGGTAAAGGCTAGGGGTGCGGTGCATTTGCAAATGATGGGGAGGATTGCGCATTTTTTAAAAAATTAAATTTCCTTAGCCATGTGGTTGTCCAATCTGCCATGGTGTTAATAACTTCTTGGAGGATCAGGTGATCGTTTCTGTTATGGATCTTGTGGTAGAGTATGCTGTTGTCAGCAAAGGGATTCATATCCGATCAGATGTGCTCTTGGATATCATTGATATAGAGTAGGAACAAGGCTGGTCCCAGAACAGAACCTTGAGGTACTCTGGAACTTCCAGACTGAAAGTGACATTTCCCCATGATGAATGTTTGCCGTTGACTGAGACAGCTTGCTGGCGATTGGATAAAAAAGCATCAATCCATTGGAGAGTTGAGCCCCTGATCTCGTAGTAGTCCAATTTGGTGGATAGGTGTAGATGTGATACCTCTTCAAAATACCTTACATTTTCTGTGTAAATTTGACTCACCATTGTTCTAAGAGTAAAATCCCTTGTAACAAATATTCAATATAATTCATTTCATTTAATATCAAGTATAAAAACCTTTCTTTTCCACAATTGCCGGCGCAATTGATCATAGATGGACCGCTGAAAGTATGTCAGTACACGTTTCATGTGGAAAGCATTTCAGCACGTACTACAGTACCTGGAGAACAGTTTTCTTCTCAGGCCTACCACAGAGCTGTCAAAATAACAGCTACTAGGACCCTGAGCTAACATCACCTAGGGATTTATCTCCTATCAGTATTGTCCATGGGGATTTATCTCTCAGGGAATATTATGTTTCCCATGACGTGATAATTATGGCATTGTCACCGTCAATTGGAGAATTTATTTGAAAGTTTCGTACGCACGCTTGAGAGTGCTTGAATCAAGGCCAGGATGGAGGTACCATACCTCCATGCATGAATTGTGTTATTTCATAAAAAGATGCTTGCTTGAAAAGTGCTCCATATGAAGAATAAATACTTCGAAACAATGATATGTGTGCCTGATAATCTGAAAATTAATGTAATGGGATGCATGACCTCATTAAGATGAATTTTTGTGTGTGACCCCTCTCTTTTTTTTTTTTGTTGACAAAATATAATTTCCCATGATGTGTTGTGGTCAAATTGACAGTGTCTCTCGCATAACTTTGATAATCGGCCAAAAGAGGTTAGAATTACCCATTATTCCACACATTATAAATTACATAAAACAGCTCATAACTTTTGTTAAAAGCATATTTGTTTGTTGAGACATCCCCATGAAATGATTTTTCTCCCTACTGCCTTTTAAGTGTTTGTTTGTTAGATATATTTTACAGCATGTGGCATGGTCAAATTGACCCCTGCCTCGCCAAAATAATGTAATGGGATGCATAACTTCATTAATATGAACTCTAGTGTGTGAACCTATTTTTTGTGGGTTATTTTTTTGACAAAATATAATTCCCCACCAAATTGACCGTGTCACTCGTATAACTTCGAAAATCGGCAGGAAGAGGTTAGAATTACCCATTGACCCACACATTATAATTTTTACAAAACAGCTCATAAATTTTGTTAGTAAAATATGGCCTCCTGAATAATTCTATGGAACCTTTATTTGCTTTTCACATTATTTTAGACGCTAAATAAATTCCAATAAATGACCAAATACAACTGGCTAATCATGATCTCTAAGTCTAAATCCTTCAAATTTCAAGACTTATGATTTATAAATTTTGCATTTTTTAGATTTTAGTCTAAAATTGTTATATTTTACCAAATATTTGACCAAAATTTCTTGACTTATGCAACTATAAATTAAAAAGAATAAGGGAAAATGGGTCACCAGTATTTGTTTGAGGTATTTAAAATTTCACCGACAGACCAACTGATATACATAACATACATACATACGTACACACATACATACTGTACACACACACACAGTTTGAATTACTCGGGTGCATGCATATATGCATGTAACTTTTCCTTTGTGCATGTAAGGATTTTGCAGTACATGTACCTTGTGAACGTAAAAAAAATCAAGGTAATAGTATGCAATTTCAAAGTTGATCTAATTATAGGATGCAATATTTACAAGTCTTCATTCAGTTGGGAACATGACCTTGCTATATAACTGTTACTGCGATAATATTAATTCCTGAGACTTGACCTGGAAGTTGGAAATGAGCATTTCGTTGCTTGTAAAGCAATCACTCCCGAAAGAATCAATAATTCAAATTGCTTTAACTTTGCAGTTTTTATACATTATATTTCGGATTAAATTGGGATCCAAGCATTTTCAGTCTCAGTAAAGTTTCCAAAATAAAGATTTTTCGGGCCCATTTTGTGATAATCTTTAAAAAGTAAGATTCGTCAATCCTTTTTCTGATCTCTGTAAGTCACTTTTCCTCATAGCAGACAACTTTTTATTAGGCTCAATATGTTTTTATTAAGTGAACTATTAATGTTGTCAAATTTAAGCCACTTATAAGTACTTTTTAGTGGATGACAATGCTCAGGAAAAATGCCAGTACAAATACTCACTTCTTGGACCTAATTTCCTTTTAATTTGATAGGATGTGGCTTTTCCGTAACACTAGGTTGTTGTTATGTCAATGCATTAAGATATAGGACAAAATTATGCAAAATAAAATTAATTTGCTTGTATGATTATTGACAGAGCTTATGGATATAAACAAATTATATTTTGTTACCGTTATCCACAATTTTGGGTTGCTGGTACTAGGTTTATGCTTACCAAAGAATGATCTGTTTATGCACCAAATATTTAGGGCCTAGGCCTGGTGAGTAGTGGCCCTGGCAGTAGGCTAGGCATACTAGGTCTAGTGCTAAGGCCTACTATGGCCTATTACTGTAGTGTGACCCAAGTTTGTTACCCACCTTAGTGAAGTCGGAAAAATTGTTATGTAAAAAAGTCCATTTTCATGATTGATGAGTACAGAGCAGGCATGATTGATGAGTACAGAGCAGGCATGATTGATGAGTACAGAGTAGGCATGATTGATGAGTACAGAGTAGGCATGATTGATGAGTACAGAGTAGGCATGATTGATGAGTACAGAGTAGGCATGATTGATGAGTACAGAGGAGGCATGATTGATGAGTACAGAGCAGGCATGATTGATGAGTACAGAGTAGGCATGATTGATGAGTACAGAGTAGGCATGATTGATGAGAACAGAGTAGGCACATAAAGGTGCATGAGAGAGACGTAAGGCCTAGATCATGGCCATGCCTCAAATACCATGTAGGCCTTGAAGCCTATTTCATTGATTGCCTTACTCACTCAGACCAGGAACTGAATAGTCCCTTCTTAGAAGTTAGACTAGACCCAGTACTGTTATGAGTCACCCAACAAAATCATTTGCGACATAGGGCCTACCGGCAGTTGACCACATCAATTATTACATAACAGAACTTCAGCAGACAAAAACTGATTTTTTTTCTTCAGCAATACTGAGATAGAAAACAAATTTTGTTAACTCTGTTGATTCTCAGTTTAACCCCTTAGATACAGTATATATAAAGCAGTGTACTGTTGACAGGACTTTACAGTAATATTATGTATGTCTTAAAAAGTCATTACAGTTCATTTATTCTGTCATATTGTTTTTGTAGATTGAAGAGTATAAATTGGGTGTAGTTTGGTTCCATATGGAGTGTTACTCTCTTTTAAAGTTCTGCTATTATTATTGCAGCCATTTTTTTCACCTTCATACAATCATTCTTAAGAAAGCTAACAATTGATTTATACAAATTGCTTTCATGCATGTTGCTTCAAAGCCCCTATACTTTGTTTCAGAACAGTGTATATTAAGGGGAAAAAGATTTAAGATTTTAAATATAAATCACTGATTTTGCAGTACAGAATGTAAGAAGGGTCAATATTTACATTGTTAAAATGCTGTCTTGTCTACTTGAAATTACTCTTTGTGGTACTTGCAAAAAAAATTGAATTCTGCTTCTGCTCAAACACTGAAAAGAACTCAAAACTTCAATTTAAAAACACATTTGGTCAAAAAACTTTGTATAGCAAAACCTAAATGTTTTTTTTATAGCAAAACAATCACAATTTTTTTTGTTTACCTTACATGTCATATTTTCTATTCATTACCTACAGTATCATTTGATGTTAAATATTTGTTCATGTATCTCTCAGTTGTTTGATAGGAAAGTACTGCAGCATCACATTGTCTTGATATTATTTTATCACTACCTTTTACTTTCCCTCAAAGAATGTGGCAGAGCAACAATAAAATCAAATAAGTACTATATTTCTAAAAGAAAAAATGTACTCAAATAAGTGGTATCAGGACTAGATCTGTATTTACCCATCAGTCATTTAGCTTGCATGGAAGCTACAGCAGCACCAACTGAAGAAGAATGCTGTGACTGACAGTGATACAGCATCTAATGATGTCCCCATCCATCCTGGTTTTTTACACTACTTCATACATGATTAAATAAAATAAGTGTTACTATAAATGAAATATTGTTTCATGTGATGATTCTTTCATATTAAATCTTTCTTTGTTTTACCTGCAGTAATGAATTAGATAAGTACATTTTGATATTGGAGCAGTGTAAGACATGATTATGGGTACCACAATATATCTTTGCATCAACAGAAAATGTAAACAAGATGCAGATGGTTTAATGTCTTATGCAAACTATCACTATCGGTCCTTTAGAAAACTCAACTTAGGAGTAAAGTGCCATGTAACTGGTTAATGGTCAGTAATTACCATCTTTAACAATGTCATTATTTAATTTGTATAGTGCAAAATCATGTTAAGCATTTCTATGCGCTGTACAAAAAAAAAATGATGGGGAGCAGCAGGAAAATAAGTTGAACTTTTTAAGGATTCCTTTATAATATATTGATGAGATTTTTTGTCCATTTCCTGACACCAGGGTGAGGCATTGATAGATTTGTTAATATCGAATAGTCTTTTATTTGTAGTACTTCATAAACACATACTTAGAGAGGCTGTCATAAAAGACTAGTGACATCTAGTTCATTTACCTTACATCCCACCTCATGTTCCACATGGCATCCCACCCTATGTCACACATGACATTCCATAGGCTCCATAAGTCTCATCCTAGGTATCACAGTCCCTGATTGAGCATACTATGTATGAAAGTGTCAGTTCATATGATAACTTATATGCAAATGACCTGTTGATTAAGAAAAAAAGGTGGAGTCAAATAATTATGCCTGATATAGCCCTTGGTGTATACCACATGGTATATACATGTATTATATCATATGTCCCTCATGGCCCCCATCCATGTCCCACATGGCATCCCTCCCTATGTCCATAGGCAATCACATCCTGTCACACTCCCTGACTAAGCATACTAAACAAAAAAGTCTTGTCAGTTCATATACTGTAGCAACTTTATGAAGTTGCTACAATAATGACCACAATAATAAAGGTGGAGTTTAATAATTATGCCTGATACAACTGTTGGTGCCCAAATATTTTGAAGAATTTTAAGGATATCAAATCTCAATTGCTACAAAGAGACTTAAGGATCTCTAAATAATATTGGAAAATTATATCAATTTACAGTTATCTTCTAAGAAAATATCAAATATTTTGTACACTTTTTAAGGAAAATAGTCTTCAATCATGTCTAAAGTGTCTCTAAAAAACTTTAACATTTTGTAAGAAATTCTAACCTTCCATAAGGATATCTGAAGAAACTTTTTCTTTTTCTGAGGAACTTTGAAGAAACTTTAACATTTTTAGAGGAATTCTCAAAAAACTGTAACATTTCTGAGGAAATCTCAGAAAAAATCTGTGGACGGCCGGATAGACGTAATCGCCATTACATAGGTTCGCATTATGCTTCGCATACAAACCAAAAAGCATATTAAGTTTCATATTAATTATAAAATAAAGTATTTTCTTTGAATTTTGGTAAGTGTTATGTGAATATTTGTATTTGTGTACCATTTATCCCCTAATTATTTATCTATAAATTCATCTGCCTCAAACAAAGATAGACATACCAGTTTTGTATGTATTTTGTGTTTTAGGTTACTGTAGATTTGACAGACTCACTTTTTTAATCGAAATAGCAGACAGGCTTATTGTATTAAACTGCAAGGTACACATGAATGTCGTGCATTCGCAAAGTAATGTTGTGTAACACTAAACCAATCCAGCAATTTATTCGTTTATTTTTGTCAGAAACAAGGATGGAAAGTATAAAAGTAATATTGAAAAGACTTTTTATGCAATCTGACAGCCCAGTGAAAAGTTATGCCCAATTTTAAAATGCTTATTCTTGAAATGATTTAATAGGCAATGGGAAAAGAGTAATGCACAATCAGTTGTAAAATTTAATTGGATTTGAACAAACAAAAAGTGCTACAATGATTTCATTGAAAATTGTGAGGCAGATTTTCCAGGGGGGAAAAAAAACCACATTGTGTTCTAGAAGTTACCTTTCATTCAAATATTGATGTATGTCTGTTACAGAGGTACATTTTCACTTAAAAATGAAAAATTGCTAGCATGATCTTAGTTTAGATATGCTCACTGGGTTGGGGACTCTCTAGTATTGTGGTGGTGCCACATTTGGTTATTTATTGGGTTATACCACTCATGTGAAGTCTTAGATAAGATCCTGTATTAAACATTCAGCCTTTATACCTCCAGATGTTGAAGGCTTCACTACCAATGAATTATTAATCAATTGCTGCGAATCATTATCCCACTGATTGTGGTGTAGCCAGCATTCAAAAAGTGTGGGGTTCAAGACCCCTCCAAAGACAAAGTGTTCAAATTTAGCCCAATTCTGAAGGCAATTTGGAAAAGCGAAATATTTATAAACAACAAAGGTTATCCCAATTTTTGAAAATTTCCAGTGAAAAGGGGGGTCCCTCCTCCATTTACTAGGTGGCTACACCACTGACTACAGAGCATGTTGAAGTCCTATGCTATGTACAGTATATGAGAATAGCTGAAAATTTAAAAAAAATCAACTTATTTTGGGAGTCTGCCTTTTCACAGTGATGTGTTCTAAATAATTCAACAAGGAGTTCCCATTAAACAGTGCTGGACTTATGGGGAGAAAAGGGAGGGGGGGGGGTAGTTCATGGTCAAAAATGTCCAGCTTTTGCCACAAAATACCAAAAACAGTACTAGATATACAAACAACTCATTTTCCAGGTGAAATATGAAAGCTGTCACTGTTTTGGACCCCAGAGCCCCTCCCAGTAAATTTCAGAAAATTGTGTTCGATTGTTGACTGATAGGTTTGTTTGTTTGTTTGATGAGGTCTTAACGGCACCACGACAACGAGGGTCAAATTGTGCCTGAGAGGTCAGATCATTTTAGAGGTAGAAAGGAAAGAAACCAGGGGGAGAATGAGAGAAATTCAAGAACAAAAGCCAGAAAGCTGTGATCGAGAGAGGAGGTGCATGGGTAAAACAAAAACAAAGTAGAGAGGGGGTGGAAAAGGAGAATTAAATATGGTTGTAGAGGGATGCATGCTGAAGGAAGGAGATTATTTTATCCGGAGGATTTTTCTGGAAGAACTCAGCAATTGAGTTGTGGGGAGCGAGGGAAGCTCTGGGAAGGTTGTACAGGGGGCAAGCAAGGAGAACGTGTTGGATTGTGAGGATGCAGTGGCAATTGTTACAGAGGGGTTGGGGGGGGGGGGACCAATGGCTGATAGGAATTAAAAATAAAAATAAAAAATGACAAAATTTGTAATAAATATTACCTCATATTAATAAATGAGGTACATTGGGTCCGTAAAATACTTATGGGCCTACTTATCTATCTAAACTTGACAGTTATAAACAATGGAAGGTATCTAGCTTTTCAAACGCTAAAGCTGATATAAAATTATTCTTATGAATCACAAAATAAACTCTTTCTCTTGAAATACAATCGAATCTAAGAGTATTTTGTAAATCTCGAGCAGTTTATTTCCCTCCAATAACATCAGTTGTTCTTGAGAGGCAGGAGCACTGTAGATCATCTATTGGTGTTGTACATCCGTCTTACGGACATACACTCAATGCGCATGCGTTATAATCATGACGTCTAATTCAAGCCGACAGCGGGTCTAATCCAATTGGGATAGAACTTTTCTTAGGCTCTTGGTTTGTGATTTGTCCGAAGATGAATTTAAAATTATTTTTTCCATAGTTCAAACATTTGGTTTTACTTCACAAATTGGTAAGTTGTTTTTTTCATCATTTTTATCCTCTTTTTGTATCGGTCGGTTGTCAATTTTTTCACGGTTATTTATCTTTCATAAGCTGTTGTGCGAAAAGTCTTGCTCACATTGTGACATAAAACAATGTCGTTAATTCTTAAAAGTAGTCTTTTATCTTGTATCCATACCATAAATATGTGTTCTTCTGTTTTAGAGCAAATTGCCCTGATCTAGAACAAAGATTAAACGGAAATTCATCACTTGAATTCAAATTTATTGTCATGTGATTTTGATTAGAGTTTTGGGGTTAATTGAGGCCAAATATCCGACTGCATTGTGTTGCTTTTCTTTAAAAAAAGAAGAAAAAAAAAGAATTTATTCGCTAAACGATCGCAACGCTACTAAACCATGGGAAAGATTAATCATGGAAGTACTTCAGTATATCAGGCCAGTACTTGAGTACGCATCAGCAGTCTGGGACCCCCATCGATGTGGATAAACTTGAATATATTCAAAGGAGAGCAGCCAGGTTCTGTATGGCAGACTACTCTCATAAATCTAGGACGATACGATCTACAAGATTATGTTTTCATAAAAGAGATTGCCCCCACCCCAAATTAAATAGTTTAACGATCCCAGTTTGTCGCTTCAACTTGCAAACGAGCTAGGAGATCATAACAAAGATCCACTCCCCCGCCGCCCTCCCCGACCCCTTCTTGCTGTCGTATTACTTTAATTTTTGTGGAGAAATTTAAGAAAATTGGAGATGGGGACGAGATAATGTACCAAATTACTGTATGCTTTTATTAAGGAGAATGCCCCCACCCTAAATTCGATAGCCTGATAATAATAAATTTAACATGTAGAAGAAGGAATCACTCTGGAGTACCCCTCCAAATCGCTATTAACTGATGTGATCCCTGGTCCCTTACCCATAACCACCAAACTCAAGTTTGTGTCTTTAGACTTCAAATATTTGGAAGACAATATGAAAACTGGGAGGGGGCATACACCTTTGTGGGTATTTCCCTTTAAATGTGAAAATCGTAAGTGTTCCCCTTAAATGTGCCAATCTTAATTAATTGGACCACGCTAGGCCAAAGTCCAGACGCAGCTGGCGTCAATTCTTAAACAAATCTGTCAAAGATGCTGGGAATGGGGGCAGCGGCATTGTTTATGATTCTTCAGAAGTTTGCCGTGTTTTTGCGGTATGTTTTCATAGAGATTAATTTTAATGGAGTTTAAAGTTCTAAAGTTTCGGGTAAGAATTAGAATATATCTGTTGGAAGGAAAAACATTTTCGCACGATATAATTGTAAAGAAATAATTTAGCACCTAGGCTTATCAAATAGTGGGAGCACATGTGTATTTCTGTTTACTTACGTCGGTGATTTCGGACATAGATTGTAATGTATTCTTTTCAACATGGAGGTCTACACTGAGCAAAGAGTGCTAGTTCAGAATTTTATTGTTCTCATTTTATTTTATTTTTTCTATTTTCTTTCGCGTTTCACTTTTACTGTATATGGAACAACATATTAAAAAGTTTTTTACAACGTTTCTTAATATTTTGGTGGAAATATTTCACGAGTTAAAATTTTACTTGACTATTTGGAATACTATATATTTCGGAATAAAACATGGAAATCTCAGTAACTTAAACTTGTTTATTTTTATTGCGCCAATCCTTTTCATTTCGCTTATCATTTTAGTTTTAGTTTATATTATTTTATTCAATTTTCATTTTATGATGTATATAAAAAAAATGGCCGTGCCCGCCCCGATAGTGCAGACACATGTTGCGTTGCCACGGTTCCTTACTTTTCAGGTTGTAATTTTTTGTTGAACTTATTGAAAATAAATAATGATCGTAAATCTCGGTGGTACACTCTGCATTGTCATTACCAATTTATGGTGGGCTGTTCTGTGTCCTTTGAAAAGACACGGGTAATGAAATACTTAATTTTGCTCAAAACGGCAATTTGTATCAGTTTAAACGTATCTGAAACTAAAGAAATTTGCAGGTTCGATACGTGTGCTGACGTTAAATATTACACACAGTAGACCGAGGACTTCCCTCGCTGAAAGAAATAAGAGTTGTGATTGGAGAATAACGCTCGTGATAGTATCTTTGTATTGAAAAATTAAATCGCAAGTTGCATGAAAACCAATACCACGTTTTTGGCTTCGAGAACGGATTTTTTTTCGGCGCTTTACCGGCAGCCTCACCGGCGCTTTACCGGCGGCTTATCGGCGCTTTACCGGCAGCTTATCGATAAAATTACCGGTGCAATTGTCAAACTGCTCGCATCGGTACTGTACATATATAAATACATACATACATCAGTATTTATACACACATATATTAAACGAAGCCCTGATTCATTAGAAAAAAAGCTGACTTCCCGGCCAGCAGAATATATTTAAAAAATTTGGAGATTTTCGACCCCCAAGAAATTACTTCTTGACCAGCAGAATTTATTTATTAAATCTTTGTTCTTCAACTATTTCGTTGCGCTGATGTCATGAAGAAGCAGCCCTCCAATGACGTCATAGCAACATTTCTTTGGTTCGCAGCAAATTGTTGGGCATTTAAACTGTCTTGACTGTAATGAGGGTAGAAAAGTCATCGTTTGTACATCTCATTGGGGAAAACAAGACAAATACTGTGGCTTATAAACGAAGAAGGGAGTCTCCGGCAAATGTGAGTTGAGTAAAAAAGATGTAGGCCTAGGCCTTTTTAAGATTCGCATGTGGTCAAAAAAAGAGGAATTCTTAAATACTGTTCGAAAGTCGCAGTAGAAGGTGACCTACCTTGTTATATATGTAATGAGTATATAGGTTGCCATAACGCTAGGACCGCCTGTGGCCTACAACTAGTATAAGTAGTAACACAATGAAATTACACTAGCCTACAGTAACTGTACTTTGAGTAGTAGTACTAGGCAGCTAGGCCTACTAATGATACACCTAAAAGGAGCCTAGCGTTAATCGTAACTCACCATACTTGGCCGTAGGCTCCAGTTCCGATTGGGCTTAAGTTGCCGTAACGTTTCGGGACTTCCCAAATGGTTCGATTAAGTTCAATGTTGTAGAAATCAGGTGGGATACCACCATTCGTAGCCATTATTTTTTATCACAAAATGTATAAAAATTGTTATTGCCAAGTATGCGATTGCAACAAATCTCTTCCGCTGCGTTATGTAGATTGCCTCTCAAGAAAATTAGGCCTAATGTTAATTATTTCTATGCTCCTGCCGTAAGAACAGGTTTGTACTGCGTAAAAAATTATCTCTCAAGCCAATCAACACAACCCTTTGCCATGGTCATTGACAAACTAGACTGATAGTGATCCCATGCCTGCTTGCTTCTGCCTGAGAAAGAATTACACGCTTCTGAATTTGTACTGCATAAAAAAAGTAATATTTTATGTATAGCTTAGACAGCATACTTGTTTTAACTTTCAGTCAGCTAGGCCTACCCTGCAGAAGTTTCCCACTCAGGCTTCACTTTGTAAATTGTTTTCCACAAATGGCAAGCTTTATTCGAAGCATTAGGTTGGTGAACAACCAGAACCTCATTAAAGGGTACTGGTTAAAGGCAACAGCCACTGAAAATGGCATCAGAAAATGTTCTAGTTCAGCTCCTGAAGATGACTTGATTGTTACAAGGTTACAGGGGGAAGATGAAGGTAAGGAAATTACAATTTTTAAGTTAAAACTTATCAATGTGAATGATATATTTTCAATTGTCAAATAATGGATAGGCCTGTATTGTATTTAATGAAGTTTTTATGTACTTTTTTATGGTACTGGTAGTGATTTCAATTTTTTTTTTTAATGGGCTTTAGGTTATGTGTGGAGACCACTGGCCATGCAATGAGTAAATTGATGTTGATACACCTTATATTTTTTCCATTCACTCAGACTGTCATAATTTTACTTTTACATGAAGGACCAGGGTCCAAGGTCATTCATGTATCAATATGGGGGAGTCAGGTAGCTCAGTTGGTAGAGTGCACGACTGAGATGGAGTTGAGGTACCCAGCTTGAGTTCAAACAGTGGACAGGTCTTCCACTGTTCCACTTTTTCCACGCTATGCAGACAGATACGCCGATCATCAAAGCGGAAGTACGTCGTTTGCAGCTCATGCTCCTCATTCAGCTGTTGAGTGGCAAAGGTTGAATAGTGCTCTCTGTGCTTCGAAGGGTATGTTAAGCCTTCGGTCCCGATTGTAGGACAGTCACACCCTACCAGGTTCTCTGAGCACCTCTCAAAAAGAGTAGGGTGAAAACCCGCTGTTCATCCACTTCTGTCCCGGTTGCACGAGACTGGCATCTGCTATGTAGGCTACAGTATTCATGTACATGTAGCTTGGCATCTACTGTATGCTCTGTATATGAGTTTTTCTGAATTCCCGGAGGGAGGATCATATACAAAACAAAAGCTTACATGTAGCATATCTCGCCACTATTCAACTATGCTTCCACTGCCAGACTGTTGCCAAGTGCTGGGGATATTCAGTCAGACATAAATACTGTACATATGTGTATTCATTATTTATGCGAGTTCATCGTGCTACTGTACCTCACGCCTGTGTGACTATGTATGTTGCTAACAAGACATAGGTACTGTACAAATGAGCATAATTTAGGAGGGGGGGGGGGAAGAGGACGTGAAGTGCATATTATTAAGGTTACAGTATTTGCATAATAATACACTTTCGTACAAAATGTTTAAAATGAGCACATAACTATCAAAGTTATGAATGGTGTACATTCATGTAACTTGGCACAAGGTGTAGAGGACATGGGTATTGTACTGTTGAGCAAGATTGGGGCTTGTGTGTGCATTTTAATAGCTTATTTGCATAACAATGAAAATATTTGTATCTATGATATGTCTTGAATCAAAGCAGGAGTTAGATTTTTGTTTACACAAATGATCATATATGTGAAGAGTATTGTCTACACTAGGGATGAGGTGTAATATGAATATTAGTTAGGTTGTTTCCAAAACCGTAGACTCACATAAAATATTTAACCTGAGATAATGACTTGGTACAGGAGTAGAGGACATGGGTACTATTCAAATGAGCATGATTGGAGGTTGTGTGTGCATACAAGTTTGCTTATTTGCATAACAATGAAAATATTTGTTTCTATGATATCTCTTAAATTAAAGTGGGTGTGGGGAATTTTTTATCTTAATTGCTTGTGGTTTTTAGAATAAAGAACATACTGTAAAGAGGAAAAGTCTCACCTGACCTGCTTATATATCAGGTCGGGTCAGACTGTTTGAAACTACGCAGCAGAACAACTACAGTAATGCCAATTTTCCCTCTTTTTTTTAATTTACAGCTTCAAAAATTCAGGATATCAGGTCCAAAATTTGGGTAAATAGAACAATTTTAGGCTGAAATCTATACAAAATTATATGAAGTCTTGAAATCAGAAGGATTTACACTTATAGATCAGGATTAGCTAATTATGTTGGTCATGAATCTGAATATATACATGTAACAGTTTAGTATCAAACATAATGTGAAAAGCAAGGGGGTCTTAAAATTATTCGAAGGCCATTTTTTTGGTGAGAATAAATGTAACTCAGTAAATCGGTATAAATTAGACCAAATGGCTCAAATTCACACCCAGTCTTCAGCGAGTCAGTGGCAAGGGTCCCCATTGTATGTTATTTTTTTCCAGAAACCAAATTAAAGGCTCTCTATGAGTGAAATTTGGGGTATTGTGCTTGATGCTTGTGTTACTTACTTCAATCTGTCAAAAAAAAATCAATTATTTGTATCTCTGTAGAGGGTCCCTTTAAACTTAGTAATGATGATTGGGAAGGGCACGGCAGTTTATGTCATGGCAATCATTGCCTGGGTCCAAATACTGTAGTAAGTTTTGGCCTGCATGGCCATTTCAAAGATGCTCCACTAATGGAATTTAAGCAGTTGGGGTGGTTTGCACAATATAGAAGGGCCCTATTTTAAAGAGTTTTTACAAACTATAACAGTATAAGCTGGGAAAACAAAGGTAGACAGCGGTGAGGGCTTTGTAAGTATGAAAAAGTCCAATATGTAGGGCTATTGGGTCCCCCACCAGGGAAAATTGAGAACAGTGTATGCCCACGAAGTGTGTGAAATTTCACAATTTTAGTTGTAGTAGGGTGATATTTGTGTTACTTCCTTTAATGAAAGATCAGATTAAACAGTCTTTGAAGAAAAGGTGTTTCAGTGCTTGAAAGGGCATGTTCCTTCTCTAAGAAAGGCACTTGTCCTCTTTGAAAGGGGACTTTCCCTTTTCCCGCATTGAAAGGGCACTTTCTTCTCTGAAAAAGGGTACTTGTTAAACTTTTGAGAAAAAATTGTGCGGGTGGGGTTGGGGGTTGGAGGGGGTTATGTTCCCCTGTGCCCCTCGGTTCCACTGCCTATGCTGTTAGGATCCAACTTTGGCGAAGCGTGTGAAATTTTACAATTTGAAGTTTTTTATGGCGATGTTTGTGTTACTTTCCTGAATGAAAATATCATATATATATATATATATAGTCTTTGAAAAAAAAGTTTTTCAATGTTTGAAAGGGCATGTTCTTTCTCTAAAAAAAGCAATCTTTGAGGCACTTTGCTTCCTGAAAAAGGGCATTTTGCTTTCTGAAAAAAGGCACTTTACCTCTCTGGAAAAGGCACTTTTCTCTCTGAAAACAGGCACTTTTTAAACATATTTGAGAAAAGTGGGTGGGGGCATGTGCCCCCTGTGCCCCCTCTCCGGTTCCACCAACTATGGGCTTAATGACATTCTTTCGTTGACATTGGTAAGTCAGGGCTTCTGCTAGCAGTCTTTATAACTACAACACCTCTTTATAGTTATATCTAAAACAGGGTTGTAGTTTTAAAGACTGATAGCCTTTTTTCTGAGTTACTGGGTGAGGTAACCCTGAGCTTTTTTTGTTTTTTGTCTTAAAATATCTGGGGAAACTAAAAAATATTTTGAAGCTTGTAGTAAAATGTGAAAATCAACAAAGCAAATGAAAATGTAAGTATTTCTTTCAAAATCATCTGCCCCTGCTACCCTACTTCTGTATATACTTCCCTCAATAAGCCCATTCTCTTTACTAGCCTTGAATAGTCCAGCATACTGTCCTTCAGACAGTTCTTGTTTAGATATGAAGTTTATATAAGTGACCAATATTTTGAAGAAAAAAAGGGTGACATATTTCCACCCCCACATAAAATTGGAATCTTGATAAATAGTCATTTAAAATAGCAGCCATTTCTGCAACAACTATTAACCCTGAATACTGTACCAAGGCTGTCCAGAACACAGTGTGGTTTTAGGGAACTTTTTCACAAATTTATCTTCATTTCCACTGCTACAAGCTGCAGTGGCATCACCTGGAAGGAAATTAAGGGGGAGGGGGTGCAATAACTACTGTATGTTCCGCCCAAAAGTGGCACTGCAACAGCGTGGGGTTTAGGTGCTCTTTACAGAATAATTTTTGTTTTGGAGAGAATTTCAGCAAAAACATGGGATCCAGCCTGGAAGCTCTGTAGATTTCTTGTTTTTAATGCATAATAATGGCTTTAAATCAAACACAGCCATTCAAAAATCTTGTTTTTGATGTCCCAAATGGCTTTAAATTAAATACAGAAGTTCAAACATTAAATTGATGAAAAGATGAAATGTTTTGAAATTGTTTGGTTTTTGATGCATCAAACTGGCTTAAAACATGTAAATGCTGAATTATACATGTACAAAAATTAAATTGACGAAAATTAAATTAAATTGAATTCTAACCTTAAGATCAACTCAGATAAGCATTTGGGCTGCCATTTATGTTTCTACAGTAAATACAGAAGAACGTTTTCTCAGAAAATTAAGAAATTCACTTAAAATGTTGTTGGACATTTGAGTCAAAAAGCTCTGAAAAGATCATAGAAACATTTAGGTACAGAAAAATGTCACCTGCATCTTTTGCTGGTACTGTAGTTTTCTTGTCATAATTTAATGAAAATTTGTCTAAATTTCACAAGAAAAAGATAGTCTTTTTCCTCTTGGAAATGTTGGGCCCATATACACCATATGCATTACCAAAACTTGACAATCCAATTAGAAAAGTTTTTTTGGCGCCAAAGGCAAAGAGTCAAAGACCCTGGAAACTATTGACAATATGAGGATGGTGGAAAAAAAAAGACAAAAAATGTTTGAAATTGAGGTCATCTGTGATTTTTTTTTTATGCCTGTTTTTCATTTAGGCGGGAGAGGACACCAAACATTTGGGAGGGCATGTGCCCCCCCCCCCCCATGCCCTCCCTTAGTGATGTCACTGGCTTAAGCTACAGTGGTTTATATTGCATGAAAGCTAAAACTTTGAACTTTACATTGGTGTGCATAAATTTTCCAGTCAAACATGGAAGAGTTATGCAAATCAAATGACTTATATGCATATCTGGTATCAAAAACTGCTACTGTATCTCAATTTTTCCCAGACTTTGCCAGGAAATTTTTTTAATATTTTTTTCTGGGAATGAATTGTGAAAGAATTTACATGTTCCTTGCAATTTGTAAGAGTTTCATGACCAGAGATGTGAGAGGTTTTATGTTCTATAAGAATAAAAAATCATCAAAATATGAAGTTTTTCCTATGCAGTTTAACACTAATTACCCTATGCTTGCCATTTCAAGTGTAGCCTATTGATCCTTTGTGGTCTGTAGATGATATTGATTTTCATGAGTGTGCGCATGGCGGGCCATATTCAAGGGTGGAATATACAGCTGACCATAGCACAAGTGGTGCCAGAAATTTGGTCAGATCTCCAGAAAGAAAAAGAGGAGGAGAAAAAAAGAAAGAAAAAGGGGAAAAAGGAGAAAATGAAGAAAAAAAGATGCAGAGGAAAAGGTAGAAGAGGTTTGAAAGAAAGAGAGAAACATGAAATTAAGCAGTCAGTTGAGTTTGTTATTGCACATGTATGGTATAATCTCAGAAAATAAATTCAGGACTTTGTATGATCCCAGAAAGTAAAATATTTGTTCCACTTTTGGCCATATTGTATGTCCTATTCAATACCTCTCTAAAGTTCATCCAAATTAAGTACTTACAGTACATACATTACATGTTTGGCCTGGCATGGGCAGTACTCCAAGTCACACATCATGCTTGAGCATGAACGGTGTATAGTGTTTTTCTTTATGCTTTTGGTTGTATATGTTACTACAGATTCTCTGTCAAATAGAAATGGATAAACTACTCGAAGTCATTGTTTAAAACTTTTAACTAAATCCTGTTGTGTCTGATCACTCACGTACATGTAGGCCCCTGACGAGAGGCTGCACACTTCCGCATAAGTAACAACTTACATACTTAACATCTTTTCTTTTTTCAAAAAGAACAAAATGTTAATGTGATTAAAAATAATTTAAAGAAAACAGTTTTATAACAGTTAATCCTTTGTTCAAACTAGAGATTACTCATTGTCTCCTTTCCTTCCTTTAAAATGTTATTTATCTTGTTCATACTAGTCTTTTACTGATAAGAGGGTTTTTTCCTGATTCTGTGACTGCGTCTCTGGGGTACAGCTCATAAAGAATTATTATTTTGTTTATGAGAGGCAGCTGGTTCAGGTGGTTGGCGATGTTTTAATTTGCAATGATGATTATGTTCCATGAGTGCGAACGGTTCATTCGTGAGTTTGAGATCTCTTCTGTTGCGAATGTAGATGGCTGCATTTTCTGTTTGAACTTTGTATGAGCGTATGTTTACCTTTTGTAGGATATAGGCTTTTTTCCCGTATTTCTGTGTGGTCTCAAACGTACAATGTTGCCTGCTTGTAGTTTGCTAAACGCTTAGCTCTGTATTGTATGATTTTTTTCTGTGTAATTTGTTTATGCTCCTTTTTAGTTGTGACATTTTTTACGACTTTCGGCTCTGAGCTAGAGTTTTCATTGGAATAGGAGTTCTTGTGCGACATAAAAACATCCGTTGTGCTGGAGAACTGATCAATCCAGCTGTTGGGGTATTTCTACATGCTAGTAAAGCTCTGTTTATGTCCTTGTGATCACTGTTTGTTTTGCAAATTAGGTTCTTTGCGATTTTGACTGCTGATTCCGCTTTTCCATTACTTTGGGGGTAATGGGGGTACTAGTTGAAGTAGAAAATGAATAGTCCGCTGCAAAATCTTTAAAGGCCGTTTAATTAAAGGGTCGGCTGTTGTCGGAGAATACAGTTGATGGCACTCCATGGTGAGAAAAATGGCATTTCAAACGTTTTATAACAGCAGGAGCATCTTTCGAGTTCATTCGATCAAGTTTAAAATAGTCTGAATAGAAATCTACAGTGACCATGTAGTCGGAACCATCAACAGTCATAAAGTCAACAGCAATCTTTGCCCATAGTAGACTTGAGTAGTTCATGATTGATGAGGGGTTCTTTAGGCTGTGCCTGCAAGAAAGCATTACTGTACATGTTTTACATTTGGACAGATAGCCTTTAAGTTCAGCAGTCATCCCAGGCCAAAATACACTTTCTCTCGCTAGTTGAAGAAGTGAGTTTTATGAAGGTCTTTATGTATGGCCTGTCTAGCTGACTTTGGGACAACAATTCTGTATGCTTTCACAACAACATTGTCCTGTAGGAAAAGTTCATGGTTTGATTGGAAAATATGGCATGGCTGCTGGTGGAACTTCCTTATGTGCTTGCCAAACCGAGGCTGTGAATTCTTTAACTTTCTGTCAGCTGGGGTCAGCATCTGTAGCAGCTTAAATTTCTTTCAACTGTTTCTCAGTTATTGCTAGCTCAGTAAGATGAATTGTTTCTTGTTCATCCTTCATGCTTGTTTGCTCTGAATCTGAATCTGAAATGGTTAAGTCGGCAAAAATCCTTCAAGAGGACATGAACGCCAACCGAGCGTAAAAAGTATGAGTAAAAAATAATATAAAAAAAAAACTAGTTAGCAATACAGGTGTTAGTAAGTTTAGCTTTGAAACAATTGAGACTTAGTGCATGAACAATGTCTGACGGTAAAGCATTCCAATCCTTTAGTGTGTGAGGGAAGAAAGAGTGTTTATATACATTCTTTTTAGCATAGGAACCTGGAAATTAAGGTCATGATTATTTCTTGTATTAGTTCTAACGGTGGGGATAAGTTCATCTTTATTGATGGCGACAAGATTGTTATTGATTTTATATAGCATATGTAGCCGGTGTTGTATCGTCTTGTTTTAAGCAGGGCCAATCTAATTTATAAAGCATGTTTTTTACACTAGATTTATAAGAGTAGTCTGCCATACAGAACCTGGCTGCTCTCCTTTGAATAGATTCAAGTTTATCCACATCGCACTGGTAATGGGGGTCCCAGACTGCAGATGCGTACTCAAGTACTGGCCTGACTAGAGCTTTATAAGCAGTGGATTTAACGTCGGTGGGACAGTTTGAGAGGTTAAGGTTTAAAAAAGCCAAGTATAGAGTTAGCTTTCTTGGTTATGTTATGTATATGTTTATCCCATCTAAGTTTATTATCAATTTCAACACCTAGGTATGGGTGGGAGTTGACATGTTTTAGTGGCTGGTTGCATAAGGTATAAACAGGTGATTTAAAGCATTTCTTAGAGGAAATTGACAAGATGTAGCATTTGGAGGGTTGAAATTCATTTGCCATTTGTTTTGCCATTGTTCAAGTTTGTTAAGATCATCTTGGAGGATTTGTTGGTCAGAGGGGTTATCAATTGTTCTGTACACAAGGCAGTCATCAGCAAACAGTCTGACTGTGCTGTTTATATTATCAGGGATGTCATTTATATATAAGAGGAAAAGTAAAGGACCCAAGACAGTACCTTGTGGTACACGGATAAAACCTGTTTAGAATCAGAGATTTCACCATATCGCAAACAACACGCTGGATGCGGTTGTTGAGGAATGATGCAAACCAGGCCAGAAGATTTCCATCAATGCTATAGGCAGAAAGTTTGGATAACAGGCGCTGGTGGGGACTTTATCAAAGGCTTTTGAGAAGTCAAGAATAGCCATAGAGACGTTACTGTTTTGGTCAATTTGTTTAGAGATATCATTTATTGTTAAGAGGAGTTGTGTTTCAGTCGATCTTTTTGCACGGAAGCCATGTTGTAAATCAGTTAAGATATTATGCTCATCAAGGAATTTCATCACATGTGAGTGGATTATATGCTCAAGGATTTTACTACAAGCAAACGCAGGTGAGGGAAATAGGTCTATAATTAGCTGGGTTTGTTTATCACCTTTTTTAAAAACACTACATATGTTTGCTTCTTTCCACTTGTTAGGGATAGTACCATTATCGACAGAGGTTTGAAAGAGATCAGTTAGAATTTCATAGAGGTCATCAGCATGTGCTTTTAGAAACCATGGTGGTATTTGGTCAGGACCTGAGGCTTTGTTGGGGTCTAGGTTATGCAGTTGCTTTTTGACACCTTCTGGGGTAATTATAAGTTGGTTTATTTTGCTGTTGGTAAGTGGTTTAGTTACAGGAATTTGGGAGGTGTTTTCTACTGTGAAAACACTGAAAAACTGGTCATTTAGAATGATAGCTTTAGTTTTACTGTCACTGCAGAGTTTACCGTTATTTAGTAGATCAGACACACCTACAGAGTTACTTCTTAATCTTTTGATATAGGACCAAAATGCCTTTGGGTTTTTTTGTAAGTGAGTTTTTAAGTTTATCACAGATGAAGGTGTTTCTAGCTTCTTTGAGGTTTTTATGGACAGCCTTTCTAAAGCTTTTATAGGTAGTCCAGTCATTGGCTTGTTGATTAGTCTTAGCTTTTTAAACAGTTTATGTTTTTCCTGCAGAGACGGCGTTGAATACTGGGGTAAACCAGGGCAGATTTAGTTTAGTTGAGGTGAATTTGTGAGGCGTGTTTTTATCAATAATCAATTTAATTTCTTGTTCAAAGAAATTCCATTTTTCATCAACATCAATGGAGGAATTAAATTGAGTATAATATTGCAGTTTAAATTTGGTCAGGTCTTCTTTTTATTCGTTTTATGTTAGCTTTTTCTTTAAATAGATTTTACGTTTAGGTAACTTTTTACGAGGAGGGGAGATATTTAGGTCAATTCAACAATATCATGGTCACTTATACCGAATGACATTAGCTGAGGTAACAGCTGGTGAATTGTTAGTAAAACAAGATCAAGGATGTTGTTATCTCTGGTGGGTGACTGCACCATTTGAGTGAGATTGAATGAATTGGTCACTTCAAGAAGAATTTTGGCTGCTTCGGGAAGCGTTAGTTCCTGAAATAATGTTTTGACTCCAGTCAATATTAGGTTGGTTGAAATCACCAGCAAGAATAACATTGTTTTTGTCAGCATTTTTACCAAGCTTTTGGAGGGATTTTTTCAACTCAATTAGGCTAGTGAGATCATTGTGACTCGTGAAGATATGCGCGTGATAGAGTGTCTGCTAATTAAAGCTTGCTACCTGGCTTGTACCAAATTTCAGTATCATATTGATTGAGCCTGAGAAGTAATTGTTGAAGTCTCTTGGGAGCTGAGGCAAGTGGTTTGCTGCTGATTGACACAAGAGGCTTATGGTCAGTCCAAAGGACAATTTGTATACCATATGTAATAGTGGTGTCGTCTCAGACCATACACTTACCACAATAACTCCTTTTCAATTTGAGTGTAATTGCGTTTGGTAGCTGTCGTTGAGCAACTTGCATCTATAACTAGGAGACCATCTTGCATATTAAGTGCAAAACCATGTGCAGAATCCGAAGCATCTCCTTGACCTTTACTTTGACTCAAAATATTTGAGAACTGGTGCTTCTGCTAGGGACTGCTTGATATTGTTAAACGAAGCTCACATTGTGGAGTCCACTTCCATTCATGGTTCTTGTGAGTTAGTTTCCGTAATGGCTCAATTAGATCTGATAAGTGAGGAACAAACTTTGATAGGTATTTTACCATCCCAATGAGTCTTTGGACGTCTACTGGTAAGATTGGCACTGGCATATTCAAGATTGCTTGTACTTTAGAGGTCAGTCCATTTGGTGTGAGCACATGTCCAATGAATTAGACCGAATCTAGCTTGTATTCAAACTTTTCCTTGTTCAGGGTTATGTTCATTTCCCTACAATGCTGAATAGAAGCATTTATACTTTGGTCATGATGCACCACACTTGCATTGCAGTAAGCTCATGTTGCTTCTGCACATAATCTTACCACAAGTATGATCATTATGAGCATTAACATCATTACGTACAAATCAAGAACAGCTTATTCTTCCAAATCTGAATCTGAATCTAAAACATCTGAATTAGATTCAGATTGTACTGCTTTGACTCCTTTTGCATCGCGTTTACTGTTTCCAAAAGTGCATTTAGTAGCAAAATACCTTTTCTTGTTATAAGCATTACATTCTTTATTAAACACAGGACAAGCAGTTCTCACTCTGGGGTGAGACTGCCCACAAAATTTGGAATCATTTACATATTTGGGATGAGCACCTGCAACACTTTTAGAGCTTCTATTGTTAGACTTCAACCTTGAACTGTCTTTCTTCATCACTTTTAAAATGGTAAACAATGGTGTATTTCCAGGGCTTGTGTGCCAATGCACATAACAAAAGTTGCTACATGGTATTGTATAGCTGCTTTAAACCTGTTCCATTAGCAATTTGTATAAAGTCCTTAGCTTTTTAAAAATTTCCCAATTTGTTTTCATATTACCTTTCAACTTGCTATTTGGGGGGCAACAATGCAGGAGGTTCCTAACGGACCTACTTCCACGTTGTGTACTGTTGGTAATATCGTAAGTACTTACATACTTAAGATATAGACGGGTACATACGGGGGGTTAATGTGCACCCCCCCCAGGACTCTTCCAAACCAACTTTTTTAGCTTCTTTTTATAGTCCTAAAACACATTCACAATGTTAACAAACAAAAAAACCGCACTCTGGAGATATTCAAGATGGCGCAAAATGGCGCCAAAAAATGGGACAATTCTCTAAAAGTCATATATTGGCCATAAGCAATAATTATCTTTAAAAAGAAACCTCAAAATATTATTATAGGAGCTGTTGGGAACACTTGCAACCATATTTATATTTTTGCATAACTTTGCCATATTCCAAATCCAATATATGCGGCCAATATGGTGTCCAAAATGGTCACTAACATGCAAATTCTCCGTCAAGAATGACAGATATTTGCCAGGGCATTTCTAATGAGATCCAAGACAACCAAGGGTATCACCGTGCATGTTATCAACGATTTACCATGAACCTCACGACGGTTGACAGCTTCTAAGCCACAGGAACATGAAGAATCCTCTACCAGCCAAGGTCGGACAAAGCGCAAGCAATCTACAGAGAGGATAATTTTAATCCCGATTGTATTTTCTGCAATAAGACTAGAAGAATTCATGTGACAAAGGCAGGCATCAACACTAACGAGGACACTTCTTCATTTGAGCGAGATGGTTGGCAAACAATCTTAAAAATAGCAGAAGACAACAAGCATGAGTGGCTTTTACAGCGAATCAGAGGTTTTGATTTGTTTGCAAGTGAGGCCAAATACCACCCCAAGTGCCAAAAACATTATACAACAAATCCAGCACACTGGAGAAGTGGTAACCCTGAAGCAACTGCTGACAAGCAGATTTAGAAGCTGCCCATGAATTCTGCTTCAAGCATGTTGCAAAATACCTGGAACAAACAGTAATTATTGGACGTAAGTAGTACAGCTATCATCGCTATGTATGTTATACGTTGCCAAGCTAGATGAGACACACTTTGCAAATCCAAACTACCGGCAGAAAAACTTAAACGCAAGCTAGAAAACCATTCTAACCTGGCCCCAAACTTGCATTTGTCAAAGTTGACCCAGAGGGTAAGGGCTGGCCCTTTATCTTGTCTACAACTCCAGCATCTCTGTCGAAGAAGCAATTAGTCAAACCTATCAACTTGCCTCAAAGGATGCCATGAAAGATGTTGCACTGCTGCTACGAGGCGTGCATTCAAAGAGACCAAGGAGCTCACGTGGCCTCCTCCACCAAGTGAATTGGAAGTAAAGGATGGAGTAATACCACCAAATTTGAAACGCTCAGCCTGGTCATATCTGGTCAATCCAAAAGCTCCTCAAGACAGGCAGAGCGGCTAGTGTTCTCCATTGACAAGATCTTTGCAGGGCTGTCTCAAATGGAGAATGGCTTCTTCCCAAGCACATCCTTCTCTGCATGACATTGCGCCACCTCTACCGAAGTAGACAGTTGCTTACCCTCCTGAGCAGATTAGGCCATTGCGAGAGTTACCTCTTTTCTGTGGAGTTGGAGACTGCGCTTGCAGTTGCTCTGGAACAGCGTTCTTCACTACTGACAGCACAGATTGTGAAATCGCCGCATAATCTTCTTTTCCATTCTGAGTGGGACAACTTCAACCAACTCCTTACTGGCATACACAGCAAACCTGCTATCAATACTGCAGCTGGGATTATGCTACAGGAAGCCAAGAAGCCTGAAGACCCAGTACACACACAAGTCTCAATTCCCAGAACTAAAGAGCACTCTCTCAAGCTAGACACACCTGCTCCATTGCCACCTTTTCATATTGCAAAGAGAAAAGGTCCTAACATAGACCTACAGAATGTCCAGCAGCCAGAAGAAAATTTGGCTTTGTTACAGAGCTTTAACAGTGTACTTCATCTGGGCTTTCTGTCAAAAAGCAAGTAGTACTGACAAGCAGCAGATACCAGCACTGTGTGGGTTCATTTCTGCCATTGGATGCCCCCCAAGTGAACTTACCACCATTGACTTTTATTTGTCCATTACCGAGCCTATCACAGAGTACAATGTTGTGAAAGAACTGTTGCGTCAATGCGAGAAGGCTACTGAGGAAGTTGGACAGCGTTACACAATAACTACATTTGACCTTGGTGTAATCATGAAAGCCATGCCTATCATATGGGACAACCCTGCAGCTTACAAGAACCACATCGTCCTCATTGGAACCTTCCATACCATCATGAACTACTTGAATATGCTTGGACATAAGATGGCTGGTTCGGGCTACTCTGAGCTCATTATAGAAGCAAATCTCACAACCTCTGGCTGCCTGAAAGGAGTTCTAAATGGCAAAGCGTATAGCAAGTCCATGTGGTGTCTGAAAGTAGTAAGTGAAGCCTTAGAACGACTACTTCTTTCAGCTTATATCGCCCAGAGGATGAAACTGCTCACGGCCCCACAAATGCAGATGCTCTGGATGCCTTGATAACACTCTGTAATGCTGAGAACCTTAATGCTGTTCTTCAAGATCCTACAATTCAGCAGTATCTGAATGACTACACAGTGTTCCAAGAGCGAGTCCGAAATGGAGAACTAGGAAAGACCGCCAAGTTCTGGATATCTTTTTTGGATCATGCACACCGTATCTTCATGCTGCTCTATGCAGTAAAGACAAACAATCTGAAATTGTACCACAAGTGCATGGCGGACATGGCAGACTTGTTCTTTAGCTTTGGAGGAATCAATTACTCTAGATACCTCACCTGGTTTGATGCATTTCTAGCCAACATTGAGGTCAGTCATCCAGGAGCTACTCGATTACTAGAGAAAGGCCATATCCGTTGCCAGGTCTAGAATACCCGGTAACTTATGTGCCGTGACAAGACGATAGAGGAAACCTTCATGAAGTTTGCCAAGTCCCATGCTGGTGCTGGTGGAGCTGGCCTTACTGGAATCTTAGAGAACTACGGTGCTTACCAGCGATGGATTCGGACGACATCAGAACGTAGTAAGAACTACCAGGCCACATTGGAGATGTGTGACATGTGTCTTGACAATGATAACGCCAAGTGTGGCAAGCACCGTGAGCAACTCCAGACAGAAATCAAGAGGAGTGAAGCTGCAGTACAACGAGTAATGGATGCCATAGAAGGCTTCCTCAACCCATTCGACATAGCAGACAAAAGACCGCTTGTATGTGATTTCATCTGGCAATCCCATACCTTCTGAGATAGAACATGATGTTCTAACTGCTGAGGAAGCTGGCAGGTTGGAGAAGGAGAAGTTTGTTGAGGAGAGGCTAAAGAAAAAGATGACGACGAAGGACCAAAGGAATTCTTTGACCCGTTGAAGAAGTTAAAGCTGAAGACCATGCAAAAGTTGAACAAGAAAGTTAAGCTAACATCTGCTCAAGGAAATGCTTTGAAATATCAAGAGCAGGGGATATAGCCTTTCAAATTCTTGTGAAGTCACAGATGCTCTCTCAACCTGTAAGCATTGATGAACTGATGAATTACTGCATTACACCAGTACCTCATGCTCTAGGTACTCCGATGGCTTCATGGCAAAAACCAACAAAGCAGCAGCAGTCCACTTCCTCACAAGCGACGTGCATCAAGCTTCCTTACCGTCCAGAAATGCTGGAGAAACACTCTTCATTGAAGATGGGAATGCCCATTTCCATACATTGAAGGATCTGCCTCAACCTTCAAGCAAATGTCTTTCAAGCTGCTTGACCAAATAAGCCATAAGCCAGATGTAATCTTCTCAACTGACATGTATCTGGAAGAGTCCATCAAAAGTCAGGAGCGGCCGCCGTGGCTGCAGTGAGAAAATCCTCTTGGAAGGCATTAACACCAGAAAGCCAGCCAATTTCAAGGTCTTTCTGCAGAATGACGAAACAAAAAGCAGTTGTGTCAGCTCATGCTTCGCTCTTGGAGTAGTCCAGAAGCAGCCGACGTTTAGTAGGAAGGAAAGTTATACTTGTGGTTGAAGGTGTTCCGTTCTTGCTAACATCTACCGGCGGTGCATCTGTGCAACAACATGAAATCCCAGGGCTTAGATCTAACCAAGAGGAAACAGACAGCCGAGTGATCCTGTATTTGTTTTATGCCAAGGAACATGGTTACAAACAGGCAGTTGTACACAGCCCAGATAGCGATATCTTCTTCATATTGTTGTACTATGCAGAGAAATTGCGTCCACTGACTGTTCTGTTTGACACTGGCAGTGGAGTTAACCGGAGACTCCTTGACATCGGTGACATAGCAAAAGACTTAGGACCCACATACTGTGAGGCACTTCTCGGCATTTACTGCTTTACTGGTAAAGATTGCAACTGCGCTTTTAAAGGAAAGGGAAGAAAAATTCCTCTGAAGACACTTGAAAAGAGGCCACGCTACCAAGACTCTTTTCGTGAAGTTGGGCAATAGCTGGGAAGTTGAGGAGAGTCTAGTTGATGAGCTGGATGAGTTTGTGTGTGCTCTATATGGCTTTCCTAGACTTAAGCATGCCAATCAAGTTCGATGTGCAATGTTGAAGAAGATGGTTGGCGAAGGAGAGACCATCAAGTCATCCAAAGTAGATTTGTCAGGATGCCACCTTGTAGACAGTCGCTGATCCCACACATCAAGCGTGCAAATTACAGGGTAGCTCAATGGAAACGGGCACACATACCCATACTTGAAATCCCGCCTCCTACAGCACATGGATGGACTCTTTGTGATGGATACATTGAGCCAGTGTGGTCAGAGGGACCTATCTTGCCGTCATGTCTTCAAGATATATTGGCTGATGACACTGAGGAGGATTCATCTGATGAAGAATATCCTGAGGAAGATGGTGTTCCAGATGAATCAGATTATTCCGACCTAGACTCTGATTCTGACAGTGACTGATTCATTATAAACACAGGTTATTTCAAATGTATGAAATATGAACATTGTAGAAGAAACTAGTAACTCTTATGAACAGATAAGCGGTGGACATTCGCTATATAAAATGTCCATATGTAAGCACTTAATTTTTTTTCATGATTTTTTTTTTGATATACTTGGCGGCCATTTTGGATGCCATACTGGCAGCCATATTGGATTTTGAACATGGCAAAGTTATGCAAAAATATAAATATGGTTGCAAGTGTTCACAACACCTTCTAGAATAATATTTTGAGGTTTCTTTTCAATGATAATTATTGTTTATGGCCAATAACTTTTTGATTTTTTTAAATTTTACCATTTTGACGCCATTTTGGGCGCCATCTTGGCGCCATATTGGATTAGGAACATGGCAAAAAATATGAATATGGTTGCAAGTGCTCCAAAAGCTTCTAGAACAATATTTTGAGGTTTCCTTTCAATAAAAATTATTATTTATGGCCAATATATGACTTTTTATAGAATTTGACCATTTTGGACGCCATATTGGGCGCCATTTTGGGCGCCATCTTGAATATCGCCAGAGTGCGAGATTTTTGTTTGTTAACATCTTAAATGTGTTTTAGGACCATAAAAAGAAGCTAAAAAAGTTGGTTTGGAAGAGTCCTGGGGTGCATTAACCACCCGTATATACCCGACTAATATAACATAACATAACATAACAAGATGATGGGCTAAGAAGGGTGAATCACCCCATAAAAAGCACAAACTAACACCACCACCACCACAAAAAAAAAAAAAAAAAAATCAAAGACGCCCAGAGTTAGTAAAGAACTTATCAATGCTGACTTTAAAATTGTGGACGTACAGAATTGGGGCTAACTACCCACTCAGGCAAACCATTCCACTCATTAACGACTCTTTGCGTAAAGCTTATTTCAAACTATTACCACGTGTCACATGAGGATTAGCTGAAACATGCAAGAAATTACAGGAAGTCAAATCATCACTACCAGGTAGGAATTTAAAAACCTGAATCATATCGCCACATACTCTTCTCAACTAAAGCATGGTCGAACCAAGAATTTGTAACCTAGATTCATAAGAGAGATTCCTTACTTCGGGAATAAGTCTAGTGGCTCTTCGCTGAACCTGCTCCAAACTGAAGTTATCCTTCTCATAAAAGGGACTCCAAGCCTGAATAGCATACTCAAGGTAAGGCCTGACTAACTGCTTATACAAATTAAAAACAACCTCTCTACCAAGAAAACAAAAATTTCTTCTAAACAAATCAAGCATCCTATTTGCCCTTGCAGTTGCTAAAGCACACTGTTTGGAAGGCTTTAGATTGCTCGTAATGACAACACCTACTGTAGATCCCTTTCTTGATCAACACAACCAAGATTTGAACCATTCATGTATTCAACCATTCATGTAATGTAGTATGTGTCCAGAGATCAGATCACTTTTAAGTTATAGAAACACAATATAAATGGCAAAGAATGACTTGGAAATTATTACATCTGAAATTTGATAGCTGTCAGAATTCATAACTTTTTTGCAGTCTCGATTTTACCTACAGTGTATGTTATTATAAAGGTCACTTAATATCTTTGTAAATGATATGCCTAACTGCTACAAGTTGAACTGTAAAAAAAGAGTAGGCTACTTCTAATGACAATTTGAGTACTGGAACCACAATGAAAAGTTACATTCTGGATAAACCATCACATCTTTTAATAGAGCTTACCTCCATTTATGTTCTTTTCAAGAACAATCCCTCCTCCAACATCACCTTCCTCTGCAATAGCAACTTATTCCACCTGATCTAATCCTTACCCACACGTCCCCCTTTTCTATTCTACCGTCCTTTCCTTCCTTTTTTATTAATGTACCTTTATTTGTTATTTATTTATTTGTTAATGTACCTTTATTTATTATTTATTCTATTTTTCTCTCCTTCCTTCCCCTTTCCCTCTCCCATTCCTCTCTGTCCTAACTCTTGCACCTTAGATTTTTAATGCCCTCTTGGCACATTTGACTAAGACTGTCACGAGACTGTCACGTAAAACATCAACAAACCATACCAAACTAGAACTTACGTTTTGTACCTGGCAAGTGCAATGGAATTTACAGACCCTCAAATAAGAATGCCTTCTCCACTTGGATGATGAATGAGATTGTGGGGATTAATCCGAAGGTTCCTTGACAGAATCATCTATTGTCCTTCAAGTAACTGTGGTACAATTATCACATTGAAAATTAACCCATTAATTAAAGGAGACATTAAGTCAGATACAATCATTATTTTATATCATAAAAGATACAAATTTAAACTAACAACCAAAATCTTATTCCTATCTCAAGTTATTCCTATCTCAAGTTATTCATGTTTGAAGTCGACACATGGAGTCTGCCATTTGGTACAATATCATCTGTATAGAAATTTTTGTACATGATGACATAATTTCCCCACAGGGACATAAGGATTATAGTGTGCAGTATTTCTTTATAAATTTGAATATTAAAGTTTTTATTCCAATATAATGTGACACAAATTTTAACAGCATGTATTGATAATTTCCTATACTGTACACAAAAATGTCCTTGACCCATACCAAAAAACAAGAAGTTTCCATTAGCTAGAAAACTTGCGATAGATTATAAAGAAACATAGAACTTTCAAAGTGTTTGGGTTGATGAAATCACTTTCTTCTGCATATTTAAAATAAAAATGGCAGTTCCCATAGTACCGTACATACAGTAGTAGTAGCATTTAAGTTTTTAATAATTACAAAAAGTGCATTAGAATGCTGGGGGAGGTATGAAACTTGGTCAAAAAATTTGTTCTTCATATGAATTAAGTTTTATGTCAGACTTAATGTCTCCTTTAAGAAGTGAATTAAGTATTATGTCAGACTTAATGTCTCCTTTAAGAAATGAATTAAGTATTATGTCAGACTTAATGTCTCCTTTAAGAAATGAATTAAGTGTTATGTCAGACTTAATGTCTCCTTTAAGAAATGAATTAAGTATTATGTCAGACTTAATGTCTCCTTTAAGAAATGAATTAAGTATTATGTCGGACTTAATGTCTCAGACTTAATGTCTCCTTTAAGGAATGAATTAAGTATTATGTCAGACTTAATGTCTCTTTAAGAAATGAATTAAGTGAATTAAGTATTATGTCAGACTTAATGTCTCCTTTAAGAAATGAATTAAGTATTATGTCAGACTGAATGTCTCCTTTAAGAAATGAATTAAATGTTATGTCAGACTTAATGTCTCCTTTAAGAAATGAATTAAGTTTTATGTCAGACTTAATGTCTCCTTTAAGAAATGAATTAAGTATTATGTCAGACTTAATGTCTCCTTTAAGAAATGAATTAAGTGTTATGTCAGACTTAATGTCTCTTTAAGAAGTGAATTAAAATTATGTTAATGTCAGACTTAATGTCTCTTTAAGAAATGAATTAAGTATTATGTCAGACTTAATGTCTCCTTTAAGAAATAAATTAAGTGTTATGTCAGACTTAATGTCTCCTTAAAGAAATGAATTAAGTATTATGTCAGACTTAATGTCTCCTTTAAGAAATGAATTAAGTATTATGTCAGACTTAATGTCTCCTTTAAGAAATGAATTAAGTGTTATGTCAGAAATTAAGTGAATTATGTTATGTCAGACTTAATGTCTCCTTTACTTAATGTCTCTTTAAGAAATGAATTAAGTATTATGTCAGACTTAATGTCTCCTTTAAGAAATGAAATAAATTAATGTCTCCTTTAAGAAATGAATTAAGTAGTGTTATGTCAGACTTAATGTCTCCTTTAAGAAATGAATTAAGTGTTATGTCAGACTTAATGTCTTAATGTCTCCTTAAGAAATGAATTAAGTGTTATGTCAGACTTAATGTCTCCTTTAAGAAATGAATTAAGTATTATGTCAGACTTAATATCTCTTTAAGAAATGAAAGTAAATTAATGTATTTATGTCAGACTTAATGTCTCCTTTAAGAAATGAATTAAGTATTATGTCAGACTTAATGTCTCTTTAAGAAATGAATGAATGTATTAATGTCAGACTTAATGTCTCCTTTAAGAAATGAATTAAGTATTATGTCAGACTTAATGTCTCCTTTAAGAAATGAATTAAGTATTATGTCAGACTTAATGTCTCCTTTAAGAAATGAATTAAGTATTAATATGTCAGACTTATTGTCTCCTTTAAGAAATGAATTAAGTATTATGTCAGACTTAATGTCTCCTTTAAGAAATGAATTACTGTAAGTGTTATGTCAGACTTAATGTCTCCTTTAAGAAAAGAATTGAGTATTATGTCAGACTTAATGTCTCCTTTAAGAAAATTAAGACTTAATGTCTCCTTTAAGACTTAATGTCTCCTTTAAGAATGTCAAAGAAATGAATTAAGTATTATGTCAGACTTAATGTCTTAAGAAATGAATTAAGTGTTATGTCAGACTTAATGTCTCCTTTAAGAAATGAATTAAGTAAATGAATTAAGTAAGAAATTATGTCAGACTTAATGTCTCCTTTAAGAAAAGTATTATGTCGGATTTAATGTCCAGAAATGTCTCCTTTAAAATGTGAATTAAGAAATAATTATTATGTCAGACTTAATGTCTCCTTTAAATGAAATGAATTAAGTGTTATGTCAGACTTAATGTCTCCTTTAAGAAATGAATTAAGTATTATGTCAGACTTAATGTCTCCTTTAAGAAATGAATTAAGTATTATGTCAGACTTAATGTCTCCTTTAAGACATACATGTAGAGGACTCACATAAAATGTAGAGAGGTACGTTTGTTGATACATTTCACTTTTGTATATTAACATTTCAAATTTCAGAAAGCTGTAAAATGACCAATTCTTAGCCAATTGGGGTGGGTGGGACATTTCTGTAATTTCATTTTCCCAAATGGATTTGGGTGAAATGTAGTTCATTTTGCCTCTACCTGCATGTACCTGTTGCAGATCTTTAAAAAAGGAAAACTGTATTTACAATTTTTTTTTTATTGAGGATAACTGAGTGAATATCTTTCTTGTACAGGTACAGTTGTTGTGGGCATTAACAGACCAAAGGCATTTAATTCTTTGAGCAGAAATCTTGTAGCACGTGTAAGTATACTTAATCATGCTTTTACAGTAATAATCTTTAGTAAAAGTTAAATTAATTGAAGTTTCATTTATAATATGAGAGGAATTTGATTAATGGACAATGTTATTCATGTTGTAATCAACTTCTTAAATGTTCGTTGATAATTTTAATAGTATACTTTCCTGAAGTCTCAATTTCCTCTTAGTTTTTCCAATTAAATGAGTATTACATCTTTTAGACAAATGTTGAGGAAATGTATAAATATTAAACAAAATATTAGTTTTCTTGCCTAAGGTTACTTTGAAGGAAAATATGTCTAATAACTGGGAAAAGTACTGGTTGTAGGGGGTGGGGGTATAAGTTGGAAAGGGGGCTGAATGACATTTTTTCATTGATATTGGAAAATTGGGGCTTCTCCTTTCTTTGTTGTTCAATTGATAGAACTAAAAGAGGTGTTATAGTTATAAAGACTTAGCTTTTACATGTTTTCCGAGTTACTGCATGGGTGAGGTAACCTTGAGCTTTTTTTTGTCTTAAAATATCTGGGAAAACTCAAAGATATTTTGAAGCGTGTAGGAAAATGTTGTGAAAATCAACAAAGGAAATGAAAATGTAAGTGCATCTTTCAAAACTGAAGTAATTTGAAATCATCTGCCCCTGCTACTCTATTTCTGTATATACTTCCGTCAATAAGCCCATTTTCAGCTTTAAATAGTCGAGCATACTGTCTTCTGACAGTTCTTCTTATCTGCAGTAATTCCTACAAAGTGTAACATATTTCATTATATTTTCATTGTTATACCTAAAATGTCTGCTCCATATATGACATATTTGCAAATTGCAATGGTAATCAAACAATTCTTTATCTACATATATTGTTACTGATAAAAAAAATGTATATCTATATATATTTAAAATATATGAAGTAATGGACAGGTAGAGATTTTCTTTCCATTTATCAGAAAAAGCTTTACATTATGAACATTAATTTTCCATAAAAATAGCACGTACAGATTCCGCTTAAGGCTATTCAAAGGCTTGAAGAACAGGGTACAGTATGTAATAGTTGTGATGTTTGAAAGAGGAGACAGCTCAAAAAATTCTTTAAAATTCTGTCCTAAATTTCAGTTGTTGAAAATGGTATGACTGTTTTCTCCTGTTAAATTTTGATTTAGGGTATGATGGAAGTTAAAACCTCTTGACATATTCAACTGCCTTCATTCAACGAGTATTGGAAATTGAAAAAAATTGTTATCATAAGGAAACTCATAGATTGTCTCTATCTTATGTCACAAATCTAATTAAAAATTTGCATAATTTATTATAATAAGGCCTTAAAATTTAAAATGGTGCAAAATATAATTTTTTTAATAGATTGATGATACATTTTGCCATTTTCATGATATCTTGTCATTTTCAGGGTATCTTTCCATTTTTAGGGTATCTTGCCATTTTCAGGGTATCTTGCCATTAAGTTGTTGCAAGCTGTCCTTACAGTACATGTACAGTAGATATTTAAGCACTGATTCAAACTGTACATGTTCAGCATAACTGACAAACTTGAAGTTCATTTAGTTTTGTTTGTCTTCTATTCTTTATCATGTTTCTTTTTTCTCATATTTATTTACAAAGTTCACTGATACCATTGACAGCATTAGGCACGATAAGACTGTTCGCAGCGTCATCCTGAGGAGTATGGTACCTGGAATTTTTTGTGCAGGTCAGTAGAAAAATCAGATGCAAAAGCAAGGTGTTAAAGTATTAAATATATTTTAATTGATGTGAGTTGGAGTAACCCTGGGAACTAACAAAATAAATTAAACCAAGAAAGCATTCTATGAAGTTGCTGATCTCATACCAGGCCCCCCTAATATCAAGGGGGTGACCATGTAGTGTAGGAGGTATAGGCAGTTATTTGCCTATACAGCAAAGTGACTACAACATCTCATCCCTACATACTGTATGTTTATGTGGGTGATGAGATATTCATAAATAGTTCAATAAGTTTCTAGCTTTCTGATTGGCTAATAGGTGGTCTCAAGTACATTCGAGACCAGCAAGATGTACGTTAGGAAATGATGATGATCAGCACTTTCCGTATATTAACACCCTTACTAAGCATAATAAATGTACATCATCCTAGGGTCTCAAATAGCACATTTTAGATTCGCCACAGTCACATTTATCAGGCCTAGGCTAATTTGTAAGTACTCCTGTTTGGCTAATCGATGATAAGTTCAAGACCAGACCGACCTGTATGGCAGTGAATGTGCCCCTTGGAAAAGTATGGGCCTACATTGGAAAAATTATGAATATCCAAGTATATCCAAGGATATGCAAAGAAATATAAGAAAATGTACGAGAAAAATAAACCAACCACAAGACTTGATCCACAACAATCACGATTCTCAATCAAGAGCTCTGACTTTGATTTGAGAACAATCCTTTATAGCAACCGTTCCTAATGAATTTATATTTACAAAAATCAAAATGAGGATTAATATTAAATTATTTGCTACCCTTTCTCTACTGACCAGAACAGAAACTTGAAAGCCTTGCAAAGTCAATATTTGACCCCCAAGTGAATAATTGCCCCAACGTTTATCAAAATACCTTAAATACATGTAGATATGTAACACTATGCATTGAATTTACAGCCTGACAGTCCGCTGTGTCTGTGTACACTGTATGTGTATAACGTTACAGAATGTTAGCCTAGTATAGTCTACTTTATTCACAAAACAAATAAGCAGCCAAGTAACATTAGCCCATTTAAACCTAAATTTGAAGTTAGCAAACTTTCTAAATTTCTTCTAAAAAGGCCTAAGAATAGACCTACGTGAATCACTCGAGTCTTACCTTGATTTTTAATTTACCTGTTTATAATTTTCCAAGACCTTGTTTTTCAAGTTTGTTCTAAATGCTCAGAGTGCTAGCTAGTTTTGTGATTCAGTTTTAGCTGTCTGTCAGTGTCAAAACTTGATAACCTATGACTTGCCCATTTTAATGTATTCCTTTATTATTGTTCGAAAACATTGAACAGCTTCTTGCAGCTGTATGAAAGTAATATGAAAAAGATGTTTGAGAACAATAATGTTTTGTTTCATTAAATTTGGAGAGTAACTTTAATCTGTACGGTCAGACAACTGGTCAGTTGCTCATCGCAACAAAAGAAGAAATTTTGAACTAAATCACATCACAGTGAGTGTTAGGATAATATGAAAAACATCAAAGTAAATTTCTTTTTTTCTAAATTTTCACCTAAAGAATTATATATTTATGAATGGGAATAAAAGAGAGGGTGGCTGTTCTCAAATGGCATTTGAGATCGTAGATAATGTCATCCTTGGTCTCAAATAGAATTTCAGACCAGCCATCCTCGCATTTATTCCCTGAATAACAAATCCTTATTTTTATTTTTGGTTCGCATGCAAAGCATTGATGCGAACCTATGTAATGGGATTATGGCCGTCCGGCCATCCACAGATTTGTCCTGAGATTTCCTCAGAAATGTTAAAGTTTTTGAGAATTCCTCAGAATTTCCTTATGAAATGTTAAAGTTTTTCAGAGGTACTTATGCTAGGATTAAAGACTAGTTCCTTAAAAAGTCTACAACACATTTGATATTTTCTTAGGAGATAACTGTAAAATGATATAATTTTTAATATTATTCAGAGATCCTCAAGTCTCTCTTGTAGCACTTGAAGATTTGAAATCCTTAAGATTCTTCAAAATATTTGGGCACCAAACAGTTATATCAGGCATGATTTTTGAAGCTCCACCTTTATCATTGTGCTCATTTGCATAAAGTTACTATAGTATATGACCTGACCAGACTTTTTTATTTAGCATGCTTAGTCAGGGAGTGTGACAAGATGTGATTGCATATAAACATAGGGAGGAATGCCATGTGGGACATGGATGGGGGCCATGAGGGACATATGATATAATATTTACCATGTTGTATACACCAAGGGCTATATCAGGCATAATTATTTGACTATTTGACCTTTTTTTCTTATTCAACAACTCATTTGCATAAAAGTTATCATATGAACTGACACTTTAATACATAGTATGCTCAATCAGGGACTGTGATAGCTAGGATGAGACTTCTTATGGAGCTTATGGGACGTCATGTGAGACATAGGGTGGGATGACATGTGGGATGCCATGTGGGACATGGGGTGGGATACCATATGGGACATAGGGTGGGATGCCATGTGGAACAGGGTGGAATGCTAGGTAGGATATGTGGTGGAATGCCATGCAGGTCATAGGGTGGATTGCCATGGGATGGAATGACATGTGGGACATGGGATGTCATGTGGGACATGGCGTCCCACCCCATTTCAACAAGTCATTTGCATAAAAGTTATTATATGAACTGACACTTTCATACATAGTATGCTCAATTGGTGACTGTGATAGCTAGGATGAAACTTCTTATGGAGCCTATGGGATGTCATGTGGGACATGGGGTGGGATGCCATGTGGGACATGGGGTGGGATGCCATGTGGAACTGGGTAGAATGCCATGTAGGACATGGTGGGATGCCACGAGTAACACAGAGTGTGACATAGGTTGTGATGCCATGTGTGACATAAGGTAGGATGTCATGTGTGACATAAGGTAGGATGCCATGTGTGACATAGGGTAGGAGGCTATGTGGGACATAGGGTGGGAGGCCATGTGGAACATGGGATGTGATGCCATGTGGTACATAAAGTAGGATGTCATTGGAACATTGGGAGGGATACCATGTGGAACATATGGTGGGATGCCATGTGGGACATCAGGTGGGAAGCCACTGATGCAGGACACAGGGAGGGATGTCATGTGGGACATAGGGAGGGATGTCGTGTGGTACATATGGTTGGATTAATGTGGGACGCACAAGTGTAGGATGGGATCCATGTGGGTCATAGCATGGGATGCTATGTGGGACATATGGTGGAATGCCATGTGGGACATATGGTGGAATATGCCATGTGAAGACACTGTGTGGTGGAATGCCATGTGGGAGATGGGGTGGGATGCCATGTGGGTCATAGGATGGGATGCCCTGTGGGACATATGATGGAATGCATGTGGGACATGGGATGTCATGTGGGACATGGGGTGGGATGCAATGTGGGAGATATGGTGGAATGCTATGTGGGACATGGGATGGGATGTCGTGTGGGACATGGGGTAGGATGCCATGTGGGACATGGAGTGGGATGTCATGTGGGACATGGGGTGGGATGCCATGTGGGACATGGAGTGGGATGCCATGTGGGACATGGGGTGGGATGCCATGTGGGACATGGGGTGGGATGCCATGTGGGATATGGGGTGGGATGCCATGTGGGACATAGGATGCCATGTGGGACTTGAGTGTGAGATGCCATTTTTATAATTGGCCGGATCATATGATATGGGTGTCAATTTGCATGGGCATAGGAACCATGACGGTATTTATCGTTCTAGTATTTACTGTAGCTATGTACTGTATCTATTTTCAGTCATTTTTGGTCTTTCACTGTGCAATTTAGATGTGAAATGTTTCCAAATATGGATGTAATCTGTATATCCATTTCATAATAATTAGAACATTGTTCTAGAATTATATTATATAAGAATATAGATATACAGTACTGTACTTCCACTAACCTTAAAGTATTTTACAAGTAAGAAAAGATTTTGTCAGAAATACATTCGAACTTCCCAAACTAGTTTGGTTCACAAGATAAATAAATTTAAATGCAGATGACTTGCAAACAACTGCACATTTTCATGTATCTGTTCTACGATGCAGTGACCTAGCCTGGGTGGGGAGAGAGAGATAAATAGAGGGGAGAAATAGAATTCTGGCCCCAAACAAAATATATGCCCCAAATTGTAAAAGAAACCTAAAGGAATTAACAACCGTTTTTTAAGGCATTATGAATATTCACATACAAGCACTTATACATGACGTAATCCACAGACTGACTATTAATTCAGCAAAGTTTTGCCCTCAGTTGCTCAATGTTGTGTGCATGAATTCCTTGTTGTGTGGACGATGCACGCACTGTAAATGAAGGGGAATTCCATTTTTTGTTTAATTATTGAAAGTAAAAGGAGCTGAAACCACTTGTCTTAACTTGGAGACCTATTCTTGTTGTGAGAAAGTATTCAATGTGACAACACTTTTTTGGGTGGTTATTCAGGGAAAGTGGAGCAATTTGTGAAGTGAGGGGGTTAAAGAAGTAAAAGAGGAAATAAAAAGGCATTATCACATTCATATTAAACCTGCATACTAACAACCAACCATGTTGGTTACTTGTAGTGTTAGGCAGGAGCGAAGGGTCACTTCTCGTGGAAGGGGGGATGGGGGGTCTAAACAATATCCTGGTTACAAGTGAAACGATTGCACTGATAAATCACTGATGTTGCTGCTAATTGTAAAATCTCCTTCAATTTTTGGGAAATTATCTTCATTTTGGGGGAATTTTCTTCATTTTCACTTTCCTTCAAGTTTGATGAATTGTTTGTCAATTTGAGGGACATATCGTTCATTTTTGTGCAATTTCCTTTAAATTTTCGGGAAATTTTGTTCATTTTTGTACACTTTCCTATAAAATTTAGGTAAATTGTTTGACAATTTTGTTCATTTTTGGGCAATTTTGGTAAAATTCTCTTCCTTTTTAGGCAATTTTCATTGATTTGGAGGATATTTTTGTCAATTTTTGGAAAGTTTGTTGACAAATTTGACCAAAATTTTAAATAATTTACAAAATTTGCCTTCAATTTGACCATTTTTGGAAAATTTTGTTCATTTTTGGCAATTTTATTCAATTTTATGGAAATTTCCTTCATTTTAGGCAATTTTCTTTGATTTGATAAATTTTGTGTCAATTATCTTTAAATTCTGGAAATTTGTTGACAAATTTCTAAGTTGACCAAACTTTCAAATAATCTTACCGAATTTTCTTTCAATTTGACCAATTGTTTCAATTTTCTGTTAATAATTTCCCAATTTTAACCTCCCAATCAAAAAAACTGGGAAGCTGAATTACACTCAGGCTTGGTGCTAGGTCATATTAGTTTTTTTGCATAACAAAAAAGTGTGGGAACCCCCCTCCTCCTCCACTCTGATCTTCACACAGCTCTTTTACATCATTTCATTTCATTTATTTGTTTTTTCACAACATAATTACATATAATTACAGAAGAGTTTTATTTACAATTATATTATGAAATTTACAAAATATGTGTATACAGAAGAATTGTGAAAGGAAGTGTTGTATAAAAACTCTGGTGAGCTTAACTGAGTACAACACTCACAAATTACAAAACAAAAATGATAACAAATTGGTAGTACAAAACGCTCCCACCCCACACACCGAAGCCGCATGTCCCCATCCCACCCCACTCGATCCCAGGTAAAGTAAAGATGTACTGGAAGTAAGGATGTAAGTATTTAACAGTAAAAGGGAATAATTAACAACAAATCAATAGTTCATGATGCATTTACGTTTAAGGGTTTTTCTAAAACAGACTAGAGATTTGCAGCTTTGTATGTCAATTGAGAGGGAATTCCAGGTATCATTTGCACGGTTGCACGAATTAAATCTTATAATTTTGGTGCGACAGGGAACACAATGGATGTTGTTAGATTGACGGGTATTGTAGTTGTGAGTGTCTTTGTTTGTCCTAAACATCTTTATAAAAGTTTGCGGAAGATTATTGTGAGTACATGTAGCTCGGTAAGCAATGGTGGCAAGATTAATGTTAATGGGATTTGGTAGTTTAAGGAGGCCAAAAGACAAAAATAAATTGCTAGTACTGTCACGATAATAAGCATTGGTGATATGTTGGATGGCCCGTTTTTGTAAGATCACTAATTTATTTAAGAATGATTTAGCAGCACTCGACCAAACACTGCAACCATAAGATAAATGAGGTAAAATAAGTGTTTGATACAAGGACCTTAAAATCGTTTGTGGAATAAAATGTTTCAATTTTGACAAGATACCAACATTGCTCGAAAACTTATTGGAAATTAAATGAATATGATCGGACCAAGAAAGATTTGAATTAATATAAACCCCTAAGAATTTGTGGTATCTACTCTACTAATTTTAATGCTATTTAAGTGGATAGTGACATCCCAATTTTTACTAAGTGGTCCAAATACTACATAATTAGTTTTACTAATGTTAAAGACAACTTGTTTGCAGAGAACCAATCATAAAATTTAGATAAATCAGAACAAACATTATTTTTTAACTCATGTGTGTCACTACCCTGATAAAAATATTAGTGTCATCCGCAAATAAAATCAGTGATGACTCTGTAGACACATTGCATTTATCATTGGTATATATAATAAAAAGAAGTGGACCTAATATCGAACCTTGTGGAACTCCACATTTAACATTATAAATATCAGAGCTACAGTTATTATAATATATGAACTGATGCCTATTATAAAAATAACTATGAAATCACACAAGTGTATTACCTCTTATGCCATAAATGATAACTTATTTAAAAGGATATGATGATCAATATTATCGAAGGCCTTTGAAAGATCTAAAAAGACCCCAACTGCTGAATCCTTCTTATCAAGAGCTTTGTATAATTTATTGGTGGCAGAGATAAGTGCTAATTCCATAGAATCACACGTAAAACAAAAAACAAGACTCAGTCTAATAAATGCACTAACACGTGCTGGTGATGAAAACATGTGCTAGAACACATGCTGGGCATATAAACACGCGCTGCTTAAAATGAACTGGCCAGATGAATTTTTTTCTTCTCATATAAAGTGTCATTTTTAAGAAAGAATTACCCTTCGAGTAATCTTAATCAGTGAATTCTAAACACATCTATTAGTTAGTGCAACCAACGGCACAGCAAGATACCAGCATACTACTTACAAAAATAATCTAACATAACATTATGCAAAACATATGTAAGTGTACAGCAGACGACAGTCTGTCCTACAAAATGGCGATGAAACAAAGTCATGTGACCTCATGACGTCAGCCTGAAACATCCTTATACTCATGTTTTCTGGTTTAATATAACTAAAACATAAGATGATATAAAAACTAGAAGGACATTTTTTTAAATTTCATTTTCCCGATTTTCCACAAGTACTAGAGGTCACGCCCTGGTTGAGAATTGTACAGCTTCAGTATAAAACAGAAAATATGAGAATGCCTGCCAATAATTTGCATTTATGTTACCTACCCCTCCACATCAAATACTTTTTGTGTAGCCCTTTCTTCCATCCCCAAATCTTTTCATTATTACATTAGGCTGGGTGGTTTTTTAGCTCGACTATTCAAAGAATAGTAGAGCTATTCTACTACCCCAGTGTCGGTGTCAGCGTCGGCATCCGGTAAAGTTTTGGTTAAAGTTTTTATAACTTATGAATGGTGTACATTTATGTGACTTGGCATAGAAGTAGAGGATATGGGTGCTGTTCAATTGAGCATGATTTGGGGGTTGTGTGTGCATACTAATTAGCTTATTTGTATAACAATGAAAATATTCGTCAGGTCAAAATTTTGATTACAGTTTTTTGTTAAAGTATTCAAAACTTAAGTTATGAATAGTGTACACTCATGTAACTTGGCATAGGGGTACTGTTCAAGTGAGCATGGTTAAGGGTTGTGTGTGCATAATAATTAGCTTATTGCTTAACAATGACATTTTTTGTATCTATGGTATCTCTTAAATTAAAGTGGATGTATGGATTTTGTTTGCACATATGATCATATATGGGAAGAGCATTTCTACACTTAATGTTGAGGTGAAGTGTGCATATTAATTAGGTTATTCTTATAACAATATACTTGTACAAAATATTTAAAATTCATGAGCGCATAATTTAAGTTATGAACGATGTACTTTCATGTAACTTGGCATAGGGGTACAGAACATGGGTACTTTCAAATAAGCATGATTGGGGGTTGTGTGTGCATACTAATTAGCTTATTTCCATAAAAAAGAAAATATTTGTATATACTGTATGATTTCTCTTAAATTAAAGTGGGAGTGGGGATTTTGTTTTACACAAATGATCATATATGTGAAGAGCATTGTCTACACTTAATAGTGAGGAGTAGTGTGCATATTAAGTAGGTTATTTGCATAACAATAGACTTGCATACAAAATATTTAACCTGAGATAATAACTTGGTTTAGTGGTAGGGGCATTGGTACGCTTCAGTTGAGCGTGGTTGGGGGATTATGTGTGCAAAATAGCTTATTTGTATAGCTATGAAAATATTTGTATATGTGGTATTTCTTGAATTAAAGTTGGTATGATGATCTTGAAACAAATGATCATACAGTATATGTGAAGAGCAGTGTTGAAAATTAATGGTGAAGTATAGTGTGCATTTGCTGCAGTATGTTTGACCTGATATCAAAACTACATAGCTTATGACTTACTAACTTCACATTTCTAGTTTTGTTATGATATTGACATTCCTGACATGAATAGCAATCAAAATGTTTAGCTTGTCATACATAAAGAAGGAATAAAAGTTTCCTTGCTTCTAAAGAATGTTAAATTAGGGGTTTGGGAAATATAAACAATAAGCAGAATGTGGGGTAGAAGATGACATGATGATAAAGTAGCTGAATGAATTAAGATGAGGTCATTTGGGACAGGGTGGAATTGTATGTAGGGCAGGGCGGGATGTTGGTCAGAATGTGTTGGCATGTTAGACAGGGTGGACTAGCATGTAGAACAGGGTGGGTTGGCATGTGGAACAGGATGGGTTGGCATGTGGAACAGGGTGGGTTGACATGTGGAACAGGGTGGGTCGACATGTGGGACAGGGCGGAATGGCATGTGGTGGGATGTCATTTGAATTTCAGTTGTGATGGCATGTGGGTCATGCAAGTGGTGGAATGACATACAGTATCTGGTGTTCAGGTGTGATTGCATGGAGTATAGACATGGGATGACATTTGGGACAGGTTGGGATGGAATGTGGGACAGTCTGGAATATGCAATATTTGTGGTGAGGGGATTTGTATCAATTCCAATGTCTAGTTTGTCATATGATAAGTAATATTTTTTCGCATAAATTTGCTTTAATTTTATTGTACATTTTTCTTAGTGCTTGACTTTGCTTGACACACATATTTTCTTAAATTGGAAGTTAAATTATAATCCAGAATGTAGTTCTGGGAATGTGTAGGGGCTAGGGAGGATACTGGTTGGAAAGGGGTTAAATGGCATTTTTTCATTGGCATTGGCAAGTCAGGGTCTCTCCTTTCTTTGTTATTCAATTGATAGAACTAAAAGAGGTGTTGTAGTTATAAAGACTGCTAGGTTTTACATGTTTTCTGAGTTACTGGGTGAGGTTTTTTTCTTAAAATATCTTGGAAAACTCAAAGATATTTTGAAGCTTGTAGTGCAAATGAAAATGTAAGTACACCTTTTAAAGCTCAAGTAATTTGAAATCATCTGCCCCTGCTACCCTATTTCTGTATATACTTCCCTTTATAAACCCATTCTCTATATTAGCTTTGAATAGTTGAGCATACTGTCCTTCTGACAGTCCTAGTTAAATATTTATGTTTTCCTGGAAGGTGGTTCCAAACATGTTTTCAATGTTTGAGACTTGGGAGAAAACTATTAAAGTTAGGTAACTTTGGTTGTTTGTGTACTTTGTTATAAGTAGGCCTACTGTATGCAGACTAGTGTTCTTGTATATGCACTGTAACTCCTTGTCCCAATGTTTTGCTCTAGTTTCAGGAGCTTTTGTGGGGGGTACGAGATAGATTGAACTGCTCTGAGTAGTTGTTACCCTGGGAGTATGCCTAACGTGACATCAATTTTACTGTATGCGTCTTAAGGACCTTTCTTATAACCATGTTTAACCATGGCCGTGCCGAAAAAGGCAAGACCATCCAAATTTCATGGATAAATTGAAAATCTCTTACTTGGGTCAGGGTGATAGGTCACCATATGCAGGATATTTGTCATGGGATATTCATGTTGATTCATGTTATGTAATTATACTCTCGTCAGCCAATTGGAAAGGTAATTTGGTAATGAAGTTTAAAGTAATCGTATATTATCAAATATCGTTTATAAAATGTACAAAGGCTAGTTGAGGGAAACAATTATGTATATTGTTTTTTAATACTTTCAACTGGTAATGCTTTTTCTTGTTTGTTTGAATGTACTTAAATATGCAGCGAGGTAGGGTAGGTTAACTTAACTCTTATGAACATTAATGTGTAAATGTTTGAAATTTTGTAATGTTTACAAAATGTATGTTTTCACCATATGTTGTGGTGAAATTGACCTTCACCCTCAAAAAAATTCAGTAATTGACCTATACATGATGGCACCACTTATTGGAACACACATAAATTATACAAAAAGGCTTATAACTTTTGTTAGAAGCCTGATTTTTCAGATATTGCTATGAAGTGATTTATTGCTAATTGCCGCAATTTCTGTATGCTGGATTTTGAAGAAAAAATATTTGTTTTTATTTTCTTGTTTGTTGAATGTAGTAAGGAGGGTACTTAACAACATTTTGTGAACATGAATGTGTAAATGTATGAAATTAGGTTATGGTTACAAAATGATTCTTCTCACCAAATGTTGTGGTTGAATTGACCGTCACCCTCGCGCAATGTCAGTAATCGACTGAGACATGATGACACCACCCATTGGAACGCACATTATATTTTATACAAAAAGGCTTATAACTTTTTGTTAGAAGCACTATTTTTCAGACATCGCTATAAAGTGCAAACCTGGAAACTCATTAATTTTATATATGTCCGTGTATTGATTTCAACAAATATTTGCCCACAGAAAAGGCCCAAATTTAACATTTCATTTTGTGGTGTGAAAAATGCCTCACTGTTATACTGCTGCCTTTGTCCCACTCCTACCCCTGATTTCATGCCTGTCAGCAACCCCACATATCTAAGAGAATCAACACTCACAACATGCTGGTAAACCTGTTGAAGAGGATTAAAATAAGAAAACCTGTTTCAACGACTAAAACAGGCACCACCACCTGTGAGATACGCCACATCAAAATATCGTTGAGCTTCAACATCATTGATGTTTTGGTTCAATTAGGCGTATTATTTTAATCTATCTCATAACTGGGATTATACTATCTTAGGCAGCCCGCTTAAACAGGTAGACACTGTCTGCACCTGTGGTTCATATGGTTTACTGATAAGCTGAATAAATAGATAAATAGACAAAGGCCTTTCATCAAATTTGGCCCCCTCAAAAGTTTGCAAGGCCTACCCTCCCAAATTTCTAGGTCTTGGAACGCCACTGAGCACCTAATGGATAGCTATTTACAATACTTTCTAGGTTCTCTTTTCAGTACTATTATTTCATATATTCCAGTCATTCTAACATACTTTCCAGTAGCTAATTTTTACTATCATCCTTGCCCTAATGAATAACCTCAATCCACGGACCTGATTGACCACATCTTTTTAATAAAATCAATGTTTTTTCTAAGGTAAGACATTTGCAACCATTCTGTCAATGATTGCAGCTGTAGATGTGCATCTGCATTGACTTTATTATTTTCTTTCAGGAGCCGATCTCAAAGAGCGTGTTAAGATTCCACAAGAAGAAGTGGGTCCATTTGTGCAGAAGGGTCAGCGAGTCATAATTGAATTTGGCGGACTTCCTATGCCAGTGATAGCAGCATTAGATGGTACAGCTGTTGGTGGTGGCCTTGAGTTATGCCTTAACTGTGACATCAGAATAGCTTGTAAGCTTTACAAAACATTTGTCATACCATACAGTATGTGATATTTCTGACACCTACAGTAATGCTTTTATTTGAAAAATTTGTTAAAGATGTGATAGAAATTGTCATGTTCATGCTGTTGTAACGTTTTAAATGAAACTAAACTGCTCAATGCTGAATAGCACTTTGACTGAATGGGGGTAAACTTTTAGAGGGTATTGAGCTGAAGCCTTTGTGTGCTGTACATGTATCGTATCCTGGAGTTGTACATACTTATAGCTCAATGATATTCTCATACCTTGCTGTACAGTTTATTAACATATTGCTTCTTTTGCATTATTGAACACATTGCAAATTGAAAACCTGACAACATACCAGAAGTATCTATATTTAGGGTAAAGGGTGGTATGAACTATGCACAACTACATGATATTCTAAATCTCAGCATCAAGTAACTACTTGTACAAATGTATTTTAAAACATTGCCCTCAAACAAAAGAAATTGTCAGCAACTTCCACCTTTTAGTACAAGATTTCATTTTTAACAATTTTGTGAGTTTGTGGATAGGAATTATTCGGTGGAAAAGGTATTTGAGGACTTAGCTGCCATAATTGTTGTCAAATTTTACCTAAAGGTACATGTATAGCAGTGTAGTTCTAAAATAACAATGTGTTATTAATTGCTATATATGAATTAGGGTAGTACTAGCGGCATAATTAGGGTAGTACAAGCTGCATAATTAGGATAGCATATGCGGCATAATTAGGGTAGTACAAGCGGCATAATTAGGGTAGTACAAGCGGCATAATTAGGTTAGTACAAGCGGCATAATTAGGGAAGTACAAGCGGCATGAATAGGAAAGTACAAGCGGCATGAAGCGGCATAAATAGCGTAGTACAAGTGGCATAATGAGGGAAGTACAAGAGGCATAATGAGGGTAGTACAAGCGGCATAATTAGGGTAGTACAAGCGGCATAATTAGGGTAGTGCAAGTGGCATAATTAGCGTAGTACAAGCGGCATTATTAGGGTAGTACAAGCGGCATTATGAGGGTAGTACAAGCGGCATAATTAGGGTAGTACAAGCGGTATAATTAGGGTAGTACAAGCGGCATAATTAGGGTAGTACAAGCGGCATAATTAGGGAAGTACAAGCGGCATTATTAGGGTAGTACAAGCGGCATAATTATGGTAGTACAAGTGGTTTAGATATGGATTTATCAAGTAACTTCCAATTTTTCTCCAACTGTTCTCTTCCTAAAAATGGGGAGGGTCCCTATTCTAATTAACATCTAATACCCAGTCTTATTAACATTTAATGTATTTACTGTAGGTTTAGTGATATTGCAGAAGTATTGGCTAAGACTTTCTAAACTTGATCACACCTCGGGTCATCATTTTGGTTGGAATTATTTAATAAAAGTCATCAGAGGTTAAATTTGAAGGACAGAATTCATATCATGATTGGGCATGATCTTGCAGTGTCATCCACTGTATTAAAATTGTGGGAACTTTGATCAGCCATAATGCAGAGAAGAGAGCAGCTTATGCAGTTAATTTAAAACTTATTCCAATTCAGTTTGTTACTCGGTATTTGTCTTGTAAGTATCTTATTCTAAAGAAAGCTTTGAGACCAATATATGTTTTAAAGTGAATCATTTTTAAATGCTGAAATCATTGCTTCACCAGTAGGTTCTCCTACCTTATTTAGTAGAAGATGTGCATCATATGTATGATCAGAATTATGATACTGGGATCAGACTACCAGCAGCGACCAGAAACTTTCCTTCCCCCTCCCTCCCTCCTTAGGGGGTCAGAGCTCTGGGCATGATTAAAGTTAAGGTTTCCTTCTCCTTCCCTTCCTCATGTTGATTTGGTGGTGTAAAGAGGATGTACAGTATATGTGAGCTGTACCTGCATCATATTCAGTTTCATTGAAATTACTTTAAAAATGAATTAGAAGTATACATTATACAGAACAGGAAAAGAAGCTTATGTTGTAATGCCTTAATTATGTTGATATCTTAATAATGATTAATTTAATTTATCAATTTTATTTTTATCAATTCAATGCTTATGTCCATTTTGTGTTTATTTTTCTAGCTGACAATGCTAAAATGGGTTTGGTTGAAACAAAGCTTGCCATTATACCAGGAGGAGGTAAAATTTGATTTCTTTTATCAAAGTTTGTGATTTGTGGGATTGATATTTAAGTATTTGTTGAATATGCCGGTGAACAAGTTGGTTCTACATGGTTTTCTTTTGTTAAAGATCTCTTAAGGTCAAAGATTGTCCAAAAAGTACGGAGTATGGGTATTCTCAAAATCATTTCAATGTTCAAGTTTGAATTAAGAGAGCAAGTTTGAAATTTAGAATTCGTATTTGATCCTCTTAAAATGGAAACGTTCTGTATACAAGTCTGCATCCAGATCTGTGTACAAGACATCCCAACATATAGATTAGCATTGCTTGCTACAATGCATTTAGCAATAGAATTATCAAATGAATAATCAATAATTTTAGATAAAAGGTACTAGAGCTGTGACCGTTTAGCGTGTACACGCTACACGCTCGCAAATCTTGTAAACGTTTACTAAATACTTCATTGCGAGTAATCGTTTTTCAGTGTCTTGCCGTTGAAAATCAATATTCATGATTCAAATCACACACACATTTGGCTGACAAAATTCCAATCAATGACTTTTTACAAACTGTAAACCCGATTAGCATAATCCTTTTTAAATGTGCGAATCACAAATGCGCAGTAATCACCAATGAATAGGGATATTGTGCACTTTGATTTCGCCGAAATCTGAGTAATTTAAGTTGTAAAATGCGCCGCGAATGTGCAGCAGTAAACAGTGAAACTAACAATAGGCCTAACGTTAAGCCATAAGGCTTTAAATCCCACGCAATCAAGGCCCGTTTACAAGCTGTTAAAGCGACCAAAAAACACTTGAAAAATACTTGAATTGTGAAAATCAGTACATTTACATGTAAATATTACCTGATGAGTCAAATAAATTTTGCAAGAAGGAAAAAATATTGCATAATAAACAAACAGAAAAAGGTTTCAACAGAGCTGAAATTCTGCATGTGTCGCAAAGATGGCGGCCATTTTTTCGAGGGGACTGATATTTTAGAACTTCCTGGCAGTGGCGGCGTAGTTTTGAAATGTTTTACGGCGAGGTATATCATAGGCCTGTTGTGCAAGATTTTCACAGAAGAACTTTGAAAGCCGTAGCGAATAGGATAAAAAAGTTACGTAATGTTAAGTTTAAATGACATTGAAAGGAAGTTATCTATTCTTTCTAAACTGAATTTTCATGCATATTTTCCATAAAAATGATGATTTATACTGTAGAAGTAAACTTTTTACGATTTAGAAAGCAAAACTCAGCGTCTATTTGGGCAATGGAGTTAGTACTTTTGCCATACTGCTTGCACGATTTTTTTACTTCGCCTCGTAGTTTTGGAGTAATTTTGGTGTATTTCCGAAAATTACGGTACTAAACGCGTGTACACGATACACGCTTGCTTTTTTTGGCGTGTACACGTTTACTAAAATCCCTAAACGGTCACAGCTCTAATAGGTACTCTACAACTTATAATTACTTCAAGTCATATCTTACCTTCCATGCTATGAATATGCAATTTGGTCCAATGACATGATTCTAACGCACTTCTAACCAAATTAAAAACGTAGTTACCAGCCCAGCCCTGACCTCCGTTATATTTCTAACATTCCTCACTAATTTTCAGCGTGTTGCCGTCACAACATCGCTGAGACTGGTCAAAATATTTCTTTAAATTTTCACCTTTTTCTAACATTTTCTTCCTGCAGCTCCTACCGTGAAGGTTTTTTTTATGCTATTTGGCACTTTCTTCTAGCTTTTTCCAGTCATCTGAAGTAAGACGAGGTGGCCATGGGCCCAGGAATTATTCTGTCCTACTCACAGGACTTTCACCATTGAAATTGAGAGTATTTAATTTATGTGCTCGATTAGTGGGGTGCAGGAGGGAACTTAGGGAGGTGGTCTCCCTTGTGCCCCCTTTTCGGAAGAATTCACCTTTTTTTTTTTCCATCTCCACAGACACTGTAATGTCCATCAATCACAATGTTATCCATGTGCCCTCCATCCTCCATTATATAATTGCTCACCTCTGAAACATCTTATGAAACGAGACCTGTCATATCTCACAGTCTTGGTCACTTGGCATATACAAGGTCCACTTATAAATATTGTGTATATGAATATGTATGTTATAATCACTTTTAGGTTAGTCGGCGATAGCATGTCATTTAGAGCTAGACAATATATCGGAAGTATAACTGAAAAACTTGTTCATGTATGATATGAACTGTGAATTCTACAGTGGCAACGAGGATGGAATTTGAACCCACGTGTAAAGCACTAAAGATGCTAATTTTACAGACACCAAGATTGGTGGTTTGTGTTTTCCGCGCTACCCCTGCGTTTTCAAAGATTTTGCATTTCTTGCATTTTCTCGGGTTTCAATTTTTTTTAGATATAAGTTTATCTGAATCATTTTTCTGGTGTTCTAAATTGATGTGGCTTACCTCATACCATGTTTGATGTCTCCCACAGTGCCGTCTCGCCAAAATAAGGGTTGTAAGTACATCCCTCGTAAGGAAACTTTGGTGAAAGTATATATAAATTTTATAGTCTAGCTCTGGATAGGCATATCCATTATAATCTAGCACTGAATAGGCGTATTTAATATATATCTAGCGCCGAATAGGTGTATCCAATTTAGTTTAGCGATGAATAGGCGTATACTCCGAGTCAACTACTTACGACAAGGTGTCACGGCTCGACAATACTGCATGAAGCAATACCTTTCCTTAGGAGAAATAGTCCGTCATTCATTCATTCACAGTTAATGCACACATCACCTCAGGCATATAATATGCAGCTATTTTTATCACCAGTTTGCAAACAAATTTCTCCCACTAAGACACCTAACACGGATGAGTGATTTCAATCACAAAAGTGCCTTGATTACTTAGCACTGGCTTTATGTAATCTTATAGACACAAATTATTTGGGGCTACTTGGTTGTGGTGTGCATGGGAATGGCAGATAAACAATCATTGATTGGAGTGGAAACTATACACTGAACAGGAAGTCGGGCTCGTAATTGTCATAGCTGAGTTTTCAGGATTAACTCAGGTGTCTGGCGCGGGTAGGCTTAAAGAGAAACTTTTGGGCATGTGAGTCAGTGGGATCATAGGCAGTAAGTCAACTTTGTAAGCTAATACTGACAACCACCCTGGGGCGCCACGCCTTGGTGCTACTGAGTTTGTAGGGTCACAGGTAGAGGTCCATCAGGTGTAAGTTACAACTTAACTATATAAAGGAGCTTAGTTACGTCTTAATGACGTAACTTAGAATAAACCAAATAATACTAGTGCACCATGTCTCGGCGCTACTGATTCGATGGGGCACAGGTAGTGGTAGGTTACTTCTTATAATGCCGCTGTGGGCCACGGTTCCGTGTAGAAACCAGTAGGAACACAATGGGCGATGTCTTAAGAAAGTTAAAAGTAATTTCACGTCTCACTGTGGAGCCATAAGATTACATTCACAGGTCCGCATGACTCCAGTGAACGGCTCCGTATGGGCCTATACGGCTCGACAGTACGGGCTCACAGATCCGTACGGGTTCATACGGCTTTATAAAACTTTTTTACAGGTCCGTGCCACGGTTGTACAGGTCCATGAACGGCCCCGTACCGGTCCATACGGCTCCATAGCTAAGCTTTACTGGTCCATACGGCTCCGTTGTACGGCTCCATTATATGGCTCCATTGTTCAGGCCCCGTACGGGTCCATATGATATTTTAGCCTGGCTTTAGGGGTCCATACGGCTCCAGTAAACTGGTCCTTACGGCCCCCAGGATCTACATTGGGTACCGTAAGCGTACAGTAAACCCGAAAGTGTACCCACCAGCAGAACAGCTGTGTAGTAAAGCGGTGATAGGTCAAACTATAGGAAGTGTAGCTTTACGGAAGCTAATTTCTTCTTGTACCAGTAGCCATTAGCTACATTGTTTCACGGATGTTATTCTTACGCAGACGCGTACTGAGTACTGCGGTGGTCCCCCACACATAGCCACCAGCTTCGTAGCTCCATGGTGAATAGAAGCAAACAGAGTTAACGGGTCGTATTGTATACGTAGTACGTTAACACTATTGTTTATTCATATGGCTCCATTATACTTTTAGCTATTCTAACAGAGACTCGTACTGAGTGTGGCAGTAGTTCCCTACACATAGCCACTAGCTTCGTGGCTCCGTGGTGAACAGAAGTAAACTGGGTTGACAGCTCGTAGAGCATATGTACCACGTCGACGCTATCGTAGATCCATACGGCTCCATAATACTGATAGCTATTCTGATAGGGAGGAATGCTGAGTATGGCAGTAGTCCCACTCACGTAGCCACTAGCTTTGTTGTTCTGTGGTGAATAGAAATTAACTGAGTTAATGGCTGTCATAGCATATGCAGTACATTAACACTATTGTGAATTCAACCCCAGTGATTGGGTGAACGGCTCGTACGGTATGCGTAGTACGTTTAATAACACCCTTAAAAAATTAACTCCACGTAAGATAATTTTCTGGCCTCGGTGGCAGCTGGTTATACAGTCCCATGTTTGTGGTAGCTATTAAAAGGCAATGGCACGTATAGTTTTACGCTATACGTTAACGCCTATATAAGCAGCTTCACGCGGCTCGCGGCTTTACGGCACAGCGTACGGTATCAGTTTATCCACATCTGTAGCCATCGGTTCAGCAGTCCCAAGGTTGTAACAACCTTTCAAAGTTAAAGGCCCATATAGCATACAAAATACGTTGACGCCATATCTAATTAGCTTAACACCAATTAAGTTGCTGATATGAGTAGCCTGTGGCAACGCGGTTCCACAGCTGCAGCAGCCTGTTCTAAGTTGACAGCGCGTATAGTATACGCAGGACGTTAACATCTTATTACAATAACTTATCAAGGTTTATAGCCAACGTCAATGTTAACGGTCCATATAGAATATGCGATACGTTAATGAGACGATTAAACAACTTAATGAATTTATAACTGTACCAACTTTAGCCACCGGCTCGCAGTTCCACGGTTGCAACAATGGGTTCAGCTTTAACGGCCCATATAGTATACGCTGCACGTTAATACTATATTGGAACGGTTGTAACAACTTCTTAATGTTTATGACCTGTATAGTATACGCCATTTATTAGAATACCTTAACTAAGTTAATAGTCGGACAGGCTGTAGCAACTGGCCCTACACTTCCACGGTTGCAAGAACCTGGTCAATGTAACGACCCATATTGCTTACAGTGCACGTTATAACACTATTAGATTAATGTTTTTCAGGTAAATGAACTTTCATTAGTAAATGGCCTGTACTGGGTATGGTGCTAGTTTATAACTCCATTCCGTGGTCTAGCAATCAAAGCCGTCTTATGGCTCAAAGCCTTACGCAGTTAGCGGCCCGTATAGTATACAGCATACATGAACGGCCTGCCATTTAACTCGTTAACCAGAGTTAATAGTACCAGTCAGACCCTCAAAGTTGTGTTGTCTGTACACTTTTCGACCAAGCAGGTCTCCATTACCAGCTGGGTTTACTTATAGGTTTAAGTCAGTAAGGTTTAAATTTCCCTCTAACCTCTCAGCCACAATTTGACCCTTGCTGTTGTGGTGCCGTTAAGCCTTCATCAAACAAACAAACAAACCTAATTCGTAGCCGACCTAGACTCACACCAGCAAGGTTTTCTGTTTACAGTGAGCACCTGAACAGTATAATGAGGAGACAGTTTTTCTCACTTCCATTTATGTTGATCAGCTAATCACCCATTTTTCATATGCTGATACTCTAAGATCAGACTTTAACAGCGCGAGGTTACACGTGCATTCACACCGGCCACGTTGCTCCTCGGTCATCGCGTAGTTTCTTGGAAATTATTTTGTGCGCTGACACTATACAAAGACAACTGTCTTTTTATACGCTCCACAGCTATAACCATGGGCTCCACAGTTCCACTGTTGTAAGAGCTTCCAGAGTTAACGGCCCGTAGAGCATACAACGCTCATTAACCCTAAGTTTAAAATATCTTATAGGAGTTGAGGGCCTGAATTTTTTTCTTTCTCGATTATCATGGCACTTTACTGGCAACATGAACAACCTAAGTAGGGCATCCAGTGTAGCCAGGTACACATCGAACGTACCCAGGTGTAGCATTGGCAAGAGGTTGGTTAACGTGCTGCGATAGCTGACCATGTAATCCCCTTCAGACTTGCACACTATGCAGTGACTGAGACGTAGTGGCGTGATAGGACCATGCATGGCTCAAGGAACGGCACTTAAAGAAAGTTAATGCAAGAGCAGAGAAGGGAAGCACCGATTGATGGTCCTCTAACCACACCTCCTTCACTATGTTCAGCAGCACTCCATACGGGGCCTCCCCTGCCGGTTTCGCCAACGTCCAACATTTCGCTTACTTCTCTCCACCGGTCCTCTCCACAGCGGAGCAGGCCGCGGAGTAGGGTACAAGAAAGAAGCAGGAAGCCTAAACAGAGAGGACAGTTTCCGTTCTTCCCTTATTTTCTCACTATCTTTCTTCCCACCTGAGCCCAGGTGTGGACATAATAAGAAAAATAGAGTTAAGCCATTGTATGATTTTTCCTGCCTTTATGGACTCCATAAATGCAGCCTTCAGTCTTGGGTCACACAGGCCATGGAGGAGAGGCTGCTGACTCCCACACACCAATGGCCAGCAGCAACCGATGTGTACATTCAATGCTCCACAGACTATGCGAGTCACGGGGATGATGTCTTTGAAATCTACCCCTCGGGCTGAAGATGGTCTCACAGATGACCAGAGTCTCCCCTTGGAAATACCAGTCATCTCAAGAATGGCAAACCGCTCCCTGGAGGAGAAGGACACTCCCACCACGCCCTTCCAGACCTTGGCCATCCTGGACTTTACAGAAGGCCACTTATGGCCGACAGAGTAGAGAGTGCTAGCCATGAAGGCGATAGCAGATTTCCTCCTCTCTCAGCGTACATCTCTTGCCAGAGACTGGCTGATGCTCATAGGCCGCTTAGCCAGTCTGGTGGACATAGTTCCCATGTGCAAGTTTCATATGAGGGAGCTAAGTCTCGTTGTGCTAGACCTTCTGTGATCCCATCCAGGACACCTCAGTACCCCCGCTCCATACCTTCAGACAGTGGCCCCCACATCTGGGGGTGCGACCACTCCCACCTGTTGTGAAGAGCGAAGTTTATACCCGTCAGACCTTCACTGTCAGTGGTGACGGATGCATCTTGGATGGGGTGGGGAGCACATTTAATGTGGTCCCCAATCGCAGGAACCCTGGCAGGTAATTGTAATATTCAGGACATTATGCTGAAATAACAGGAAGTATGCCGGGCACTTTTACATTTTCTACTGTAAATATTGAGCAAAACAGTTCAGATACGCACGGACTTAGCACCACTGTTGTGGTCTCTCTTTTTTTCAGACAGGGAAGAATAAAGTCCAGGAGTTTCTGGAATCCTTCCTCTCATCTTGGAGCAAGACGAACTATGTCAGCCTTCAGGCTGTTCACCTTTCGGGCTAAGAGAACATGATCACGGATTTGTCATCTCGCCTTTGTGGAACACCCACAGGATGGGTGTGCTCACCATAGGTGACCAGAGCAATCTGGACAACATTCCCTGGACGTAGGTCTGTCCACATCCATGGACGATTACAAGCTAAAGATCTCTCTGCATCCTGACTCCTGACTCACGGGTATCGGAGTCGACGCATTCACAATCAAATAGACTCACTATGTGGGTTACGCCTTTCTACCATTTGCGTTAGTAACGAGGGTACTAAGCAGGGTAGTGTACGTTTGGTAGCACCCATTTGGCCCGGCCAACTGTGGCTCTCTCAGCTGCTCAAACTTATTGCAGGCTTCCCGTACAAGCTTCTGGTCAGACAACTTTCATCTCATTCCCGGGCTCCGGTAAACTGCATCACAGTCCAAGAATACTTCATTTGACTGTGTGGCCTTTGTCCGCCAATCCTTGGTGTTACAAGGCTTTTCTGAGGAGTCAGTGACCACCCTTCCTCCTCCCTCCCCCATCTTGGGGATGTCTTCTCCCAGACTCGGATCAGTCATGGACATAGAATAACTGTAGCAGCCATCCACTGAGGCTTCCCAGCTTGGTCTACGGTTACAGACTCGTGTGACCTGGAGAAGTTAGCCAAAAGAATGTTCTTTTAAAGAGTTACTCCCAAGATGATTACGTCCTTGCGGGTCATGCTAGTTGTATTTGGTATGCTGAGGGAAGCTCTGCTCGAGCTACACCACTCATGCCCTCTTATGAAGTTGACGCTTCAAAGAGTTTTCTGCTTTCCCCGGACTTTAATAAGCGCAAAGGTGCTATTTGTGCACCTTCTCCCAATTAAGGTCATTTTTTATCTTTTTTTCTGTAGCCGGTACTTGTAACGTCGCTTTCCGCACCTTTAGACCCATTAGAAAACAGGGTATGGTGCCCTCTCATTGTGCTGTGTCGTGAGACATTATCTCACGATGGATCAGCCAAAGCAATTCCTTAAAGTGGTCGGCATTGGTTATGGAACAGCCAGGTTATGCACTCAGGTTGAAGGCATACCCCCTTACACTGGATGATTCGTGCAGCTGTTGGGAAAACGCCTGTCACATTTATTTCCTTGTTTTTGCTTGACTTACTTTTCGAAGTTTGTGTTGCCCCGCTAACTTTTGCTTTAGCAAAGTTGCGTGCTAACGAATTTTTTCCTCAGTTCGGGAATTCCTCAATTCGTCTTAGCTAACACACGCTTTATTTCTGATTGTGTAATTACTGACCAGTTCCATCTCATGGACGAACTCGGTGAGTCTCGTTGCATTATATTAGACACTGCTATAATGTTTATATCTTGTCCAAAAGCTCTTTGATTGGCATATTTTCTGAGTTACTAACTCAGGTTCATTGCCTCAGTTACTGATAACGAATAGTGACCTGTTTGGTTTGACAGTAACTAGGAGTTATTTACTATTGTTTAGTATTTCTTATTCAGAGGTTTATTGTCCTTAAGAGGATAAGGAATCTAGTTCTTTAAGTAGGAAAATTAGTTCGAGTATTAGGACCCGCCTTTTGTGTGGGCTTTAGCCTGAACTCCCTTCCTTTCAATCCTCGGTTGCAATCTGATTGCATATTTATAGCGTGGAAGATAAGATATAACTTGAAGTAAATTTACCCCGTTTCACGTAGCAGGGATATTTATGAGAGTTATACTTACTTTCCATAAGTCCCAGCCCGCCTCCCCTCTTGTTCAGGGCTTGGTGGAATGTTAAGTGACGGATTTTAGAGGTACTGTATAACCAAGGTTAGGGCTGGGTTAGTAATTACGTTTTTAGTTCGGTTAGAAGTGCATTAGAATCAGATCATTGGACCTGACTGCATATTTATAGCATAGAAGGTAAGTATAATTCTCGTAAATATCCCCGCTGCGGGAAGTGGGGTAAGTTTGTCTCAACAAACTTAAGTATCTCCTCTCTTGTTCCATTATGTCAGACTAAGCTTACATGTGTGTCATTGTTGATCAAGCTTCAATTCTACTTTTATGATAAGCAGGCAATTCACATACAGTAGTGCTGACCTTATCACTAATTTCCTCTCAGCAATTTTGAATAGATATATGCATTAATTTTAAATTATGATCTGAAAAATGTGACCACAATTTGACCTTGCCCAAAAAAGACCTACAGCCCAAATATTGTCAAAGTACATCTCAGTGACTTGTTGTCATCATTTATACTAAGGTATACAGGGCAATGATGTTATCACCAGCTTGTGAAGATGATGTTTGGCTGCATGGTTTGTACTGATTGAGAAGTTGGACTTCCAAAGCTTTGACCATTGGATTGATTAGTAGGATGCCAAACCTGATAGTTAAAGTGATGTTGCTGTTTGTTGCTTAATTAACATAATGCAGTCATGAAGGGGTCACCTATGCGGTCATGATGGGTTGTGTGTGTATGTATGTCTGTTTGTATGTGTGTGCGTATGTTTGTGATGGCCAGCTAGTAAATGCGATATTTCAAGAACGATACACTGAATTCATGTCATATGTGGTACACAGATAGCACATGGACCGTAGATGCGTCCTATTGTTTTTGGTGGTAAGATCATGCATATTAATGAGTAGGCATGGCTTAATTTAAAAATCTTGAAATGTTCATATTTCAACAACCGCATGTCAATTTTGTCATACATATTTGAGATAGCTGGTGTGTACATATTTATGATGTACTGTATAAAAACATTGAATTAATTATTATGCATGAATTAATTAACATGACTTTGTTGAAAAGAGCTTGTAAACAAAGTATCTCAATAACTATGCATAGGATTCAGTTTATTTGTGGTACATGCATAGCACATGGTCTGTAGATGTGCCCTATTGTTTTGGTCTTGCTATCATGCATATTAATGAGTAGGCAGGGCTTAAAGTAAATTTGTTGAAATGATTATATTTTAAATTGTTTTATATTTGGGATAAATATGATGTTAAGTGATGTGTACATGTTTATGATATAAAAATGTTGAATATCATTAATATGCATAGTGGGCAGGGCTTAATTATTATTTTGCTAAAAAAAGCTGGTAAACATGGTATCTTAAGAAGGGTAAACTGGATTCATGTCATATTTGGTACACAGATAGCCCATGGTCTGTAGATATGCCCTATTGTTTTTGGTGGTGATATCATGCATATCAATAAGTGGGTGGGGCTTAAAGTGAAAATATGATGAATGAGCAACTGTATGTCCACTTTGCATTATATTGGGCATGGTAATTTTGTTGGTTTATGTACATGCTTATGTTATCAGCAGATGTCATTAATATGCATGATGGGCATGGCTTAATGTGAAAGTGCTAAATGATGCAAACACCATATTGTATCCCATGAACGATACATCAGATTTATGCTATATCAGGTGCACAGATGGATCATGGTCTGTACATACAGTATGTTCTAATGTTTGGTAGTGAATATAAATGAGCAGGTGGGGCTTACTGACAAATTCTTACAATAGGATAAATGAGCAATCATTTTTGCATCATACTTGCTATGATAATGTTGTAAATTATTGTGCAAATTGCTAATGTTGTCAACATTTCTATTGATCTGCATGGTGGGTGTGGTTTATTTATTAATATCCTGGAACAAATATTTCATGATATGCAAGGACATGACAGTAAGTACAAATTTTGCAAATCAATCAGCTTATGAAAAACAAGTATTGGAACTACAAAACCTTTTAATACTGATTTTACACACCTGCACTTCCTTATTTGATTTCAGCTTCCTGGCTCTTAGCCCCCGCACTTCTCTCAGACTTCTATTTTTTTCTTCCTACCTCTTGAATGATCTAAGCTTTCGGGCACAATTTGACCCTCGCTGTCGTGGTGCCATTAAGCCCTCATCAAACAAACAGTTGCTTATATGATGACCGCTACCACATTGACCTTTAATGGAAGATATTATAGATCTGTTTTTTGTTGATGATATCCTCAAGAAAGCTCTCTGGTTATTATGTTCCTAATTAGACTCTCAGTGACCACTTAACACACTTTTCAAGTCTGTTCAATATGTGTTCTGCCCACTTGTGTTATCATAAAGGTAATGATGGCTGATAGTCCTACTTTTGTCAAGTATTTTGCATTTCTGCTTTCAGCTATTGTTGAGCTGCTACTGAATGCAAAAATTTTCAAAAGCAGAAGTAGTTTCACTAAAATGTAAATGTAAATTTGGAAAACAATAATGTGTCAATTGATTTCTGAGTATATACTATGGCACTTCACATATTTCACAGGGTGAACGTTGCAAATGGAAAGTACAGTGTACCTTCTTTGCTTGGAATTAATATGTCTCTTGCTGCTTTGCATATACACAAATTTCTCTGCATGCATCAAAAATGGTTGGAATAATCAGTTGATGACTAAAGTACAATTCATGAAGCGTTAATCTTATGTCACATGAGATGTACAGTATGCCAGGCAGATGTTCTACCTTTGCCTGGACTTCTAATTTTAAAATTTAAATTTTCATGATCAATGGTGCATCTAGGGCCTTTTGTGGTAAAGTCAGAATTCATGGCTTATTTTTTTGTATCCACAATAGTGCTAAGGTCCATCACATTGGTAGTAGTCAAGAAAAAAATATATTTATGAAATATATTAATATTAAGCAAGTTTTTCATTTGCATGCAAAGCATTATGCAAACCTATGTAATGGCGATTACGTCTGTCCGTCCACAGATTTGTCCTGAGATTTCTTCAGAAATGTTAAAAGTTTTTTGAGAATTCCTCAGAAAATGTTAAAGTTTCTTCAGAATTCCTCAGAAAAAGTTAAAGTTTCTTCATATATCCTTATGGAAGGTTAGAATTTCCTAATAAAATATTACACTTTTTCAGAGATACTTAAGACAGGATTGAAGACTATTTTCCTTAAAAAGTGTACAAAACATTTGATATTTTCTTAGAAGATAAGTGTAAAATGATACAATTTTCTAATATTCTTCAGATATCCTCAAGTCTCTCTTGTAGCACTTGAGATTTAAAATCCTTAAAATTCTTCAAAATATTTGGGCACCAAGAGTTGTAGCAGGCATGATTATTAAACTCCGCCTTTATTATTGTGGCCATTTGCATAAAGTTGCTACAGTATATGACCTGACCAGACTGTTTTATTTAGTATGCTTAGTCAGGGAGTGTGACAGGATGTGATTGCATATGGACATAGGGAGGGATGCCATGTGGGACAAAGACGGGGGCCATGAGGGACATATGATATAATATTTACCATGTTGTATAATATCAGGCATAATTATTTGACTCCACCTTTTTTTCTTATTCAACAACCCATTTGCATATAAGTTATTGGGACATGGGGTGGGATGCCATGTGGAACATGGGGTGGGATGCCATGTGGAACATGGGGTGGGATGCCATGTGGGACATGGGGTGGGATGCCATGTGGGACATTGGGTGGGATGCCATGTGGGACATGGGGTGGGATGCCATGTGGGACATGGGGTGGGATGCCATGTGGGACATGGGGTGGGATGCCATGTGGGACATGGGGTGGGATGCCATGTGGGACATGGGGTGGGATGCCATGTGGGACATGGGGTGGGATGCCATGTGGGACATGGGGTGTGATGCCATGTGGGACATGGGGTGGGATGCCATGTGGGACATGGGGTGGGATGCCATGTGGGACATGGGGTGGGATGCCATGTGGGACATTGGGTGGGATGTCATGTGGGACATGGGGTGGAATGCCATGTGGAACAGGGTAGAATGCCATGTGTGACATGGTGGGATGCCACGAGTAACACGGAGTGTGAGATAGGTTGGGATGCCATGTGTGACATAAGGTAGGATGCCATGTGTGACATAAGGTGCGATGCCATGTGTGACAAAGGGTAGAAGGCTATGTGGGACATAGGGTAGGAGGCCATGGGGACATGGGATGTGATGCCTTATGGCACATAAAGTAGGATGTCATTGGGACATCGGGAGGGATACCATATGGAAGATATGGTGGAATGCCATGTGGAACATCAGGTGGGAAGCCACTGATGCGGGACACAGGGAGGGACGCCATGTGGGACATGGGGAGGGATGTCATGTGGTACATATGGTTGGATTAATGTGGGACATACTGTACATGGATGGGATCCATGTGGGTCATAGCGTAGGACACCATGTGGGACATATGGTGGAATGCCATGTGGGACATATGGTGGAATGCCATGTGAGACACTGTATGGTGCAATGCCATGTGGGAGATATGGTGGAATGCCATGTGGGACAAGGCGTGGGATGTCATGTAGGACATGAGGTGGGATGTCATTTGGGACATGGGATGTGATCCATGTGGGACATAGGGTGGAATGCCATGTGGGTCATAGGATGGGATACCCTGTGGGACATATGATGGAATGCCACGTGGGACATAGGATGTCATGTGGGATATGGGGTGGGATGCCATGTGGGAGATATGGTGGAATGCCATTTGGGATAAGGGATGGGATGTCATGTGGGACATGGGGTGGGATGCCATGTGGGACATGGGGTGGGATGCCATGTGGGACATGGGGTGGGATGCCCTGTGGTACATGGGGTGCCATGTGGGACTTAGTGTGTGATGCCATTTTAATAATTGGCCGGGTTATATGATATGGGTGTCAATTTGCATGGGCATGCGAACCATGACGGTATTTACCGTTCTAGTTATTTGATGGTAGATTATATGTGTATTTGATATTTTAGATAGGAAATTAATCATGGGCAGTTTATCCTGCACAGTAACTAGAAATAAGTCAATTTTGTGGCCAAATGATTTGAAAATGTAACTGGATGATTGATCTTTTTGTATCTGTCTTTGTGATTAGGTGGGACCCAGAGACTCCCTCGATTGATTGGACCAGGGTTGGCCAAAGAGTTGATATTCACAGGACGAACCATCAATGGGCAGGAGGCCTTCAGGATTGGATTAGTAAACTACGTTGTAGATCAAAATGAAACAAAAGATGCAGCGTACCTTAAAGCAGTAGAGTTAGCAAGGGAAATAAACATTCAGGTATGGGCAAATTATGTCAAACATTTATTGTATTGTATTTACTTTGTGTGATAAAATATTTGGCTTGCTCTTGCTTAAAACAGAACCAAAACATGAATAGTGATTATGACTTAATAAGGCTTAACCGTGTTTAAGTTGAGATGGTAGGAATGGATTAAATGGAAAGTTTTCTCAGGTATAAGTTATACCACGTGATGTACATTGTTTAAAGTGCATATTTTGTGATTATCCTCTGCAGCTAATAGATCAATATTTCTTTAAACAGTATGGAAAAGGACAAACCGACTGGTTAGCTCAATTGGTGTAGTACTCTTACGAGCCAGTAGGTCATGGTTTTGTTTCCCAGCTGGGTCAAACCAAATCCAAATACTGCATTGTTAAATTTAAGAAACCACTCTAAAGATGTGGTTGGGGTGGGTGGGGTGTAGCTTTACTTCGTATTATATTATTGTAATACTTTTCTTTTTTATTATTTCCCCAAAAGATGTTTCTACCAGTTAACTCTTAAGGTTTTTTTTAGAGAATTTCTTTCCACATCATACCTTTTGATTATGATTTTTAAAAAAGTTTTTTTCTTTCTTAATATTTTTCTTTGTTACAATCTTGAAATACAATGCTTTGTAAATTGATTACTTTATTTAATGTATATGATGTGAAGAAATAAGTTGAAGACTTTAAAAATGGGACCTGTTGTCCTCTCGCTTGCTCAGCAAAAGAGATATGAGCAGGCTTGTGTTAGCTGCAGCTTTGAGCCTTAAAAGTTTCCTTTGTAAAGCACTTTGAGTATGCGTTGGGCATAGAAAAGAGCTAAATAAGAACTCAATATTATTATTATTGTTATTATTCTTGTTATTATTATTATTATTATTATTATTTATTATTATTATTATTATTATTATTACTATCGTTATTATTATTATTAACATTATTATTGTTATTGTTATTATTATTGTTATTATTATTATTATTATTATTATTATTAATATTGTTATTATTATTATTATTATTATTATATTATTATTATTATTATTATTATTATTATTATTATTATTATTATTATTATTATTATTATTATTATTATTATTATTATTGTTAATATTATTGTTATTGATATTAATATTATTATTGTTATTATTGTTATTGTTATTGTTATTATTATTAATCTTTTTGATTCATAATTTGGACTGACTCATCTTTAAAAGAGTTTTCCATGGTTTTGAAGGATTGTGTGTGAATTCTTACTTAAAAGCTTATAAATAGTTCTCATACTTTTCGTGCCTGTAGTAAATAAAGTAGGAAGTACTTTTACTTGCCACTCTTAGTATTTTATATGAATGTGTTAATTTGATAGCATTCTCCTTTCTTAATCTTTATGAAGAAACTTCAGATTGTAGTGTTACTGTTTTATTAGTTTATGTTATGAGGCACTGTCCTTGCTGATTGGAAACTCTGGATCCATCCCTTATTCAGAGGGCTTCTTTGTTGTTGAAGCCACATACATCCACTTATACTTACTGTTGCTAGAGAAGTAGAGGTTGAAGGGGTATTAACTATTATGGATATATTTCCACGTACATCATTCTTTCCACTCGAGGACTGATTTTTTTGCAATCAAGCAGTTTGCATGCTTGATTGTGGACTGAATTAAATCTGTGTTATTTAATTGGTAGATTAACCCTTTTGTTGGCGGATAGGAATGTGGTTTCGGAATTGATGCATAAACCTTGCTTGAGTGACGCCTAGTTTTAATTATATTCAAACCAATAAAATATAAGGATATTCATAAATATGAGTTCAAATATATAGTTTATTCCAAATAAGAAAATATGTACAAAATGTATTTTCGTCATAGTCCAATTAGTCATGGCCGACTCTTTATCACCCGTTTAATGATAGTGTCCCACTTTCCCCTATAGGCCATGCACATTCAGGGACATGCCCATCAATTCTCTGTTATCATCAGTACAACAGAGTTTTTATTTTCCAAGTTTACATCTGCCTTCTACATGACTCTGGAATCTTTTCATTCAGGGTCACAAAATGTATAAAGAAGAATATATTAAACATTGCAAGTTCAAACATTAAGTGCAGCAAAAGTTTACACAGTATTAAACCGTAAGATATATAAACATTTAACTTTGATATTCAGTATTGCATCACTGTTATAAGGGTTTCAATTCATCTGGTAGAATGCAAATTGCGGCATGGTAGGCTAACAAGTTTTATTCTGTACTTTGGCTTGATATGGAAATTTCAATTTAATTTTCAACAGTTTCTATTAGGGAGTGTTTTTAATGCACAGTGTATAGGATGGCCCACTTTGATCAGAGATCATCTTGGCAGCCAGCATTGGCTGTAGAATTTGGTTTTAAATAAGTGATAAATATCTTAGATATAAACTTTGTGATGTATACTTGAAATAATTTCTTATGCAGTTCTCATCTACTTTTCAATAGAAGCTGATACCTTCAAATAACTTATCTTACATAGCACCAATGATGCACCCTTCCATTTAACAAAACAGCAATCAAAATATTGTATATAGTTTTTATGGTGTGAAGATGGGCTTGCTAACCCATTCAGTTTTCCATGATATATGTCATCGTATATTCCTGCCCATATACCATTTGCCATTCTTTAAACTTAGTCTGTTTATCACTCAATCAATCATTCAACTAGTCACTCAAACCCTAAATCAAGCCAGAAGCATTCCCACATTTTGATTAACCATGCATGATTTTTAATAACAAGTAATGTCTTTTTTCTTGTTTTCCGTGCCAATTATGCTGATTTAGAACACACAAAATTGCCCTGCAGGAGAGCTGATAAGGATTTAAATGTCCGTAAAAGAAATCTAATTTTGGCTGTTACTTCTGTTCTCACCATTAGTATCATGAAACTTGATATTCATAAATTGTTGAAAGGAGAATGAAGGAGCTGTTTCATTTGCATTTTTTTTTTTTTACAGGGTCCATTGGCAGTCAGAATGGCTAAACTTGCCATAGACAAAGGATTAGAGGTATGTTAGGAAAGACAAGACAATATTCTTGTAGTACAAGTAAACTTTATTTCATGAAGCAATATCTTTCCATAGGAGAAATAGTCCGTCAATCATTCACAGTTAATGCACACATCACCTCAGGCATACCTATTTTGATTACCAGTTTGCAACAAATTTCTCCCACTAAGACACCTAACACGGATGAGTGATTTCAATAACAAAAGTGCCCTGATTACCCAGTGCTGACTTTCTGTAATCTTATACACACAAATAACCTTGGGCTACTTGACTGTCTTATACATGGGAATAGCAGATAAACAATCATTGTTTGGAGTGGAAACACAATACACTGAACGGGAAGTCTGGCTGGTAATTGTCATACCTGAGTTTTCAGGATTAACTCAGATGCTTGCCGGGTGCGGGTAGGTTTAAAGAGGAACTTTTCGGCATGTTTGCCCTGAAGACAATCTAAAACAGTTCAATGATGCACATTTTTATATGGATATGAACATTATTGACATTCTATGTGTGATGTACAGTATCTTTGGGCAGGTATCATTTTTGGTTGTGCCCACTCTCTGTCTAGATTAAAACATATTGACTGGAAATAGTTGAAGTAGCTGAGTTTTAGTAAAATAGTCAGATATGTTTATCTTACACCAAGAAGGAAAACAGTCCAGTAACAGTGAATAAATTACTTCAATCTCTTGTTCCATTTACAAGGTAGTGGGATTTAAACATCTTAAGTTTGTTTCAAAATGACCAGACTGCAGAAAATCCAATTTATATGTGTAACATCCTCACTTTCTAGTTTCCATTTTTACTAATTGAAAATATTTGTTAACAATTCTTTCATTATATAAAATCTTAGATTCATCAGCAGACTAAGTTTAATATTCTCCTGATATTCTGTACCATTAATCTCTGTTAGTCAGAAAATCTTTCAAAGATGTTTCCATTGCATACTTAGATGAAAACAAATATTGTTGCTCTAACATCTGTAAGAGCAAACTTGTTTGTTCTTTCTGTGTGCGTAGTGTAAACAATTGTTTGATTTTTGCTTTAGACTTTTATATTCAAGGCAAAATCATTTAGCAATGGGACTCAATCCAAAGATGCAACAAACATACCAATTACATCTTTTAGTGGTATCTTACTTTCATAACTAGAAATAAAAGTCTGGCAACACAACTTCATATAGGCAAAAAGAGGAATAAGCAGCTTTTATATTGTGCTGAGGGATGTTTTACCAAATCCTCATCCATTCATTTCAGTTTCAACGTATATTTGGTGAAAGTAATAATTTTTGTAGCCCTTGTAAAATCCACTTAAATTGGCTGTTTCCATAACTTTGAGCCCTTTTAACCCTTACTCTGCCACGCGGTGATATTATTGCCATTTTGGGTGCCCCATCTTCGACCTCGCCTCCTAAATGCGTTTTTAAAAAGTGTTTTTAGAGTAAGGTTTAATCAGCCTACGGCAAGTGTGCCAAGTCAAAAGTATATGCAGCATGGTCCCGGTGGGCGGCTCACTGGGTCACTGAGGCGGAATGAGCCCGACTCTGCAGCTCAGAAGACAGAGGACTCTTCAATAATCAGCCTGTGCTTAACCCTTACTCTACCACGTGGCGATATTATTGCAGTTTTAGGTGCCCCATCTTCAACCCCGCCTCCCAAGCACGTTAAAACAAATGTAGAGGTATGGTCATGGTAAAAACCATAGTGGTAGGGCCATAGAGGTATGGCTATAGAGGTATGGCCATAGAGGTATGGCCATAGAGGTATGGCCATAGAGGTATGGCCATAGAGGTATGGCCATAGAGGTATGGCCATAGAGGTATGGCCATAGAGGTATGGCCATAGAGGTATGGCCATAGAGGTATGGCCATAGAGGTATAGCCATAGAGGTATGGCCATAGAGGTATGGCCATAGAGGTATGGCCATAGAGGTATGGTAGAAACTCCTGCCACAGCCAAGCGTGCTGCGGCAACTGTGGAGCCTTGGACCATGGCAGCACCTTCTGCACCAGCACCCCACACTGCACCAATTGCGACGGTACTCACCCAGCTAACCATCCCTCCTTCTCAAAAGACTGCCCCACATGGCTTCAGGAAAAGCAAATAACCAAACTAACAACCCTTAATCCCAACATCACTTACCCAGAGGCCAGGAAGCAATTTCTTGTCTCTCTCCACACTAAACCATCCTACTCGAGCGCAGTCTCCTCTAACACCAATATCGCCCTCCCCCCCCCTCCCTAACACAACTAAAACTGATTCACTGACCCAAACTAACCTCACCTGGCTCTTCTTATCCAGTCTTAAGCCAATCACCATTGCTAACAACCCAACCACACCCATAACTTAAACCACCTCCACCACCACCACTTCTCTCCCCAAACTTCCTTCCTCCTCTAAGAATCAGGCCGTCCCCTACCCCAACACCTCTAATGCCTTCAAACATCAAACTCAAGCCAACCTGGCTAACAATCATCAAACCAACAAGCAACAAACCAAGAAACAACCAATCGACAAACAGCCCACCATCTAAACCATACATATGACACTGAAGAGAACATGGATTGTTCGACTACCGAACATACTTCTCGTCCAACTTTCAAAAACAACCGCTCCCAAAGAAACAGTGACAGATCCAAAGAAAAAATAAGCCAACTCAGACCCAACAGATCTTCCTTAAGATAACCCCCTGCCTCCTTATGGCATGCAACATGAACAATTACAATAACATTCACAACATTATACAATAGAACATAAGGAGCCTTAAGGCCAATTCTGAAAAAATTGACCTTCTGCCAACCACCTTCAACCCGGTTGTCTTCTGTCTACTGTACAAGAAACCTTCTTAAAAACCACTGACCTTTATTCCCTCAACAACTTCCGCTTGCTATCACGAACATCAAGTGGACGCTGACAGGGCCTGTGGGGGCGTCTCCATTCTCGTTAGACACGATATCCCACACAGTCCTGTTCATGTGCACACCGACCTTCAGGCCATCTGTATGTCTATCTCCCTCTACAAAACCTTCACTCTTTGCAATATCTATCTCCCTCCCCCCCCCCCCTCCCGGAATGCCAACATTCAGCCAACCAGCCTTAACAACCTCATCTCTCAGCTCCCCTTCCCCTTCATCCTTCTTGGTGACTTCAATGAGGACAACCCCCTGTGAAACTCCAATACCACCACCCCAGAGGTAAGCTCATAGAAAACACTCTTCAACAGCACAGCCTCTCCTTGCTCAACACTAACTCCCGACCTACCTTCACCCTGCCACAGGCTCCCTTACCTGTATTGACCTGTCTATTTGTTCCCTCAACCTCCTTGATTTTAGCTGGAAGGTCACTGCTGATCTCTGTGGTAGTGACCATTATCCTCTTCTTACACACTCCAAGCTTCACACTCACACTGACCACACCCCCAATTGGAACCTCAAGAAGGCTAACTGGCCCCTTTTCGAAACCCTCTGTGACTTGCACCTCTCTCCCCATCTCCTCGAGGGTGAGGATCCCATGTCAAACTTCAGTAATATCCTTATCAACATCGCCACCTTCTTTATTCCCAAAACCTTCAAACCCCTAATCACCCCCTCTTCCAATCCTTGGTTCTTTGATGACTGCAAAACCACCATCAATAACAGGAAAAGGGCCCTCAGGAATTTCAAAACTAACCCGACCACCCACAAGCTCAACCTCTTTCGCATCAGCCGTGCCAAGGCCAGGTGCACTATCAAGGACAGTGAAACCAACACTTGGAACAACTTCATCTCTTCTCTCACCACCAACAACCCCACTAAGAAGATTTGGAGAATGGTTAACAGCTTCCACGGCAGAGTGGGCAAGTCTCCCATCTCTTCTGGAATAGTAACCTCTCACCGCGAAAAAGGACATCATTAACCACCTTGCCGCTTTCAAAACCAAAAAAGCTCGCGATGAAGCCCGGAGTGGAGTATCACCTTTCCCTCTGACAACTCCGAGAGCTACAACACCCCTCTTACCCTTTCTGAATTAAACCAAACAATCTACTATGTTGGCTGCACCTTCAAGGGCCCAGATAACATACCCTACCAGTTCCTGAAACACCTCTTCAACAAGGCCACCACTATCCTACTCACCATCTTCAACAACATTTGGTCCTCACACTCCTTTCCCCCTATCTGGAGGACAGCTATTGTCACCCCATCCCTAAACCGGGGAAGGACAGTACCGACCACTCCAGCTACCCCCCAACCCCTCCAGTTACGGCCCCATCGCCCTCACCTGCTGGCTCTGTAAAATTATGGAAAGGATCATTAACCAGAGACTAAACTGGTTCCTTGAGACCAGCAGAATCCTCTCCCCTCACCAAAGCGGGTTCCTGAAACGTTGCAATACCCTAAACCAGTTAATTATGCTCGACACCGCTATCCGGGAATCCTTTGGAAAAAAGGAACACCTCATTGCCATCTTTTTCGACCTCGAGAAAGCTTTCGACACTACTTGGAAATACGGCATTATCCGCAAACTTTACACCATTGGCCTCAAAGGCCACCTCTTCATCTTTATCTAAAACTTCCTCTCACCCAGCCAGTTCCAAGTTCGTATTGGCCACACCTTTTCCAACCACTACCCCCAAGAAGAGGGCGTCCCCCAGGGCAGCATCCTCTCCCCCACTCTTTTCAACCTGAGCATTAATGACTTCGCTGACAACCTTGGCCCCAACTTCAAATGTACCCTCTACGTGAACAACTTCACCATCTTCTATCTTCCCCTAGCTTTCCTCTTGTCGAAAATAGACTCCAACTCAGCCTCAACCAGCTGCAAATATGGTGCAACATTAATGGTTTTGAATTCTCCAAAGACAAGACAGTATAGTATGCATGCACTTCTGTCATTTCAACAACCTCCACCCCAGCCTGAACCTTGTGCTCAATGGCAATTGCATCCCTAAAGTTGAACACACGAACTTCCTGTGTTTAACTCTAGACCTTAAGCTCTCCAAAAAGCAACACATCAAAAACTTGAAACAGAAATGCAACAGCTCTCTCAATATTCTCCGCCTCCTCTCCAACAACACTTGGAGTGCGAACTGCCATGCTCTCCTCAAAATCTTCAGCCTCACCATTCGTGCCAAGCTTGACTACGGCAATTTTTGTCTACTGTGTCACTCACAACTCATACCTCAACCACATTAACACCATCCAAAATGAAGCCCTCAGGCTTTGTCTGGGTGCCTACAGGACCTCCCCAATCACCAGCATTCATGTTGAAGCCAACGAACCCACCCTTTCTACTTAGATGTAGAAAGCTTAGCCTCTCCTATGCTTTTAAAGTCCTCACCAACACCCAGAACCCTGTTTACAACCTCATTAGGTACCCCAATTTCTCCATCCTCTTTGATAGGACTAAAACCCTATCCCCTCCCTTTAGCTTACGCATTAAATCAGACCTTTATCTCGGCATCAACTCCTCCACTCCTGGCCCACTTTTCCTCCTTGGGCCAGCCCCTCCCTTCTATCCACCTGGGCCTCTCCACTCATCACAAAACCCAAACCCACCCTAATCTCATCAATCTCCACAACCAAATCAAAGACCAACTCTGAAACTACACCTACATCTATACTGATGGCTCCAAGGAAGTCGACAAGACAGCTGCTGCTGCAGTCATCCAAGACATCACCCTCAGTAGCAGACTTTCCGACTACTCGTCCATCTTTTCAGCCGAGGCAAAGGCCATCCTCCTCTCCCTCAACTTTATTGTGTACTCTTTGTCCAGCCACTTTTCCATCTTCTCCGACTCCAAGGCTGTTCTTACTTCTTTACTCAAATCTTAAATGGGATAACTTCACATTCTACCTCCTCCTCCGGAAACTCCTTTCGCCCACCCTCTGCTGGAAAAATATTATTTCCTTCTGGATACCCAGCCATGTTGGCATCCTTGGCAAAGACAGGGCTGATGCAGCCCATTTCCATTTCCCAAAACCCTTTCTGACATCAAACCGCTTATCGCTTCCCTTGTTCGTGACCGCTGGTAAACCTCATGGGACTCCCAAATTGATTACAAACTTCACGTCATCCAGCCCACCATTCTGATAAAACCCACCATCAACAACCTCTCTCATGTCGACAACGTTTATATTACCCGTCTTAGAATAGGTCACACCCACCTCACTCACTTCCACCTCTTTATTGGCTCCCCCAACCCCTCTGCAACAATTGCCATTGCACCCTCACAGTCCATCACGTATTTTCCTTGCTTGCCCCCTGTACAACCTTCCCAGAGCTTCCCTCGCTCCCCACAACTCAATTGCCGAGTTCTTCCAGAAAAACCCTCTGGATAAGATTATCTCCTTACTTCATCTTGCTTTCCTCTACAACCATATTTAGTCCTCCTCTTCCACCCCCCCCCCCCCTTCTCTCTTTATTTTGTTTTTTTCACCCTTGCACCTCCTCTCTCGATCCCAGCTTTCTGACTTTTAGTTCTTTTATTTCTCTCATTCTCCCCCTGTTTTCTTTCTTTTCTACTTCTAGAATTATCTAACCTCTGAGGCACAATTTGACCCTCGTTGTCGTGGTGCCGTTAAGTCCTCATCAAACAAACAAACAATACAAAAAATGTGCTGGTAGAGTAAGGGTTAATCAGCCTGCGGCAAGTGTGCCAACTCCAAAAAATATTCAGCATGGTCCTGGTGGGCGGCCCACTGGGTCACTGAAATAAAACGAGCCTGACTTTGCTGCTCGGAAGACAGAGGACTTTTAATAATCAGCTTGTGCCGTTTTGGGTGCACCATTTTCGACCCCGCCTCCAAAGCGTGTTTTCAAAAAAGTGCTGGTAGAGTAAGGGTTGAAAGACAACTTGCTTGAGTAACAGCTACACATTAATAAATCTTTAGGGCAATTAAGTGAATGAAAATAGTGTGCACTAGTAATGCTTCATTTATCACTTGTTGTTGGTTTCAGTATTCAATCCAACAATATTAAATTTCCTTCTTACTGGTTAAAGAACTTTATTTAAAATAAAGTATTTCTACTTAAGGTTCTAAAATTAAAAGCATATATGTTTGTCATAAAAAAAAAATGCTTTTAGTAGTCAAGTAAGGAAGCTATGAAATTGATTACAGTAAGATTCAATGATCAAAATTGAATGTAATTCAATGTCACTTGTAAGTGTTTCACTTTTACTTGCTTCTCGATCGTTCTGTACTTCACATCTTGAACCTCTTCTTTCACCTTTGCTCACTATTTTTTTCCAAACTCTCATTTCTTTCCATACTGCGTATTTTAATTAAAGGTTGCCGTCAATGAGCAATTAAACTGCAATGTCAGTTCCTATGAATCACATCTTGTCATATCCTTGCACTCACTTGACATGTTTACTATTTCATAATATAAGCAGTGATATATCTTGCTTTTATGTTTTGCTTACCATAGCTGAATTGAACGTTTCTATAGATATTTTGGATGAATGTCACTTTTCATTGTTTATCTACTTAAAACCAGACAGGTGTCCCCTTTCCCTATTTTTACTCTTCTAGTTATCTTTATCATCAAACCCCTTCTTTTCCTTCATTTTCATCTTTTTTTGGTTGGCATGCGAAGCTTAATGCAAACCTATGTAATGGCGGTTTCGTCCGTCTGGCTGTCTGTCCAGCCATCCACAGTTTTTTCCTGAGATTTTCTCAGAAATGTTAAAGTTTTTGAGAATTCCTTAGAAAGGTTAAAGTTTCTTCAGAGTTCCTCAGAAAAAGTTAAAGTTTCTTCCAATATTTTTATGAAAGGTTACAATTTCCTTACAAAATGTTAAAGTTTTTCAGAGACACTTAAGAGAGGATTAAAGACTAGTTTTCTTAAAAAGTCTACAAAACATTTGATATTTTCTTAGAAGATAACTGTTAAATGATATAATTTTTCAATATTCTTCAAAGATTCTCAAGCGTCTATCTTGTGGCACTTGAGATTTAAAATCCTTAAAATTGTTTAAATTATTTGGGCACCAACAGTTGTATCAGGTATGATTATTAAACTCCGCCTTTATTATTGTGGCCATTTGCATATAGTTGCTACAGTATATGAACTGACCAGACTGTTTTATTTAACATGCTTAGGAATATGACAGGATGTGAATGCATATGGACATAGGGAGGGAAGCCATGTGGGACATGAATGGGGGCCATGCAGGATATATGATATAATATATACCATCTGGTATACACCAAGGGCTGTATCAGGTATAATTATTTGACTCCACCTTTTTTCTTTCTTATTTAGCAACTCATTTGCATATAAGTTATTATATGAACTGACACTTTCATACATAGTATGCTCAAACTGGGACTGTGATAGCTAGGATGAGACTTCTTATGTAGCCTATGAGACGTCGTGTGTTGCATTGGGTGGGATGCCATGTGGGACATGGGGTGGGATGCCATGTGGAACAGGGTGGAATGCAATGTAGGGTATATGGTGAAATGCCATGCAGGATATAGGGTGGAATGCCATGCAGGATATAGGGTGGAATGCCATGGGATGGAATGTCATGTGGGACATGGGATGTTATGTGGGACATGGAATGTCATGTGGGACATGGGATGTCATGTGGTACATGGGGTCCCACCCCATTTCAACAAGTTATTTGCATATAAAATATTATATGAACTGACACTTTTATACATAGTATGCTCAATCAGGGACTGATAGCTGGGATAAAACTTCTTATGGAGCCTATGGGATGTCATGTAGGACATGGGGTGGGATGCCATGTGGGACATGAGGTAGAACACTATGTGGAATAGGGTGGAATGCCATGTGGGACATGGTGGGATGTCATGAGTAACACAGTGTGACATAGGTTGGGATGCCATGTGTGACATAGGGTAGGATGCTATGTGTGACATAGGGTAGGAGGCTATGTGGGACATAGGATAGGAGGCCATGGGAACATGGGATGTGATGCCATGTGGGACATAAAGTAGGATGTCATTGGGACATTGGGAAGGATCCATGTGGAACATATGGTGGGACATAAGGTGGGATGCCATGTTGGACAGGGAGGGATGTCATGGGGTACATATGGTTTTATTAATGTGGGACATACATGTAGGATGGGATCCATGTGGGACATAGGGTGGGATGTAATGTGAGTCATAGGATGGGATGCCATGTGGGACAGATGGTAGAATGCCATGTGGGACATATGGCGGAATGCCATATGAGACATACTGTGTGGTGGAATGCCATGTCGGAGATATGGTGGAGTGCCATGTGGGACAAGGCATGAGATGGGATGTCATGAGGGACATGAGGTGGGATATGTCATTTGGGACATGGGATGTGGAACATAGTGTGGAATGCCATATGGGTCATAGGATGGGATGCCCTGTGGGACATATGAAGGAATGCTACACGGGACAAGGGATGGGATGTCATGTGGGACATGGAGTGGGATGCCATGTGCGAGATATTGTGGAATGCCATGTGGGACAAGGGATGGGATATGATGTCATGTGGGTCATGGGGTGGGATGCCATATGGGACATGGGATGCCATGTGGGACTAAGTGTTAGATTTTTTACCATTTTTATAATTGGCTGGGTCATGTGATATGGGTGTCAATTTGCATGGGCATGTGGACCATGACGGTATTTACCGCTCTAGTTTAACATTCCTTTTAAATTCTAATTTTCCCAGGGATCAAAATCTACATAAGCCTGTTTACATGTTGCACTTGTTTAATGCATGGGCTAGGATCATACTTTGAAGTCTTAATAATAAGCAAAATATTAAAATTACATCATGTATAAAATGTAAATACAACAATTTGGAGCAAACAGTGGGCTAGTGAAAATGATGTTTCATTCCCTCCTGGATCCAGTATATGAAAGCTGGTAACTCTACATTTCCCATGATGCAGTACCTCTCATTTAAAATGCAAGCTGCTGGAATTAATATCTTCTTCTCTTGATGTTAGTATTATTCTCATGTGGGACATTTAGTGTGTGAAATGAAGTAGTTAAAAGGTTCAGTACTATGCTCGGAAAATCAAAATATATTAAATGCTAAGAGGGGAGACTACTGAGAGCAAATATGACCTCAAGCTATTATTGAAAGATGTTTGTTTTCCTGTTATGAACGCACTTTCATACTGATTTTTTATTCAGATATGCTGGAGTGCTGTGCACTCTTGGGGCAAGATTACATTCCATTTGTGAGAAAAATGTTGTCAAGTTTCTTGTGAATGATTGTATCTATTATTGTTCAGCTATACTATTTCATATATGTTGATGGATTATATTGCAGAGTCTATGAAAGTATGATATAGAAATAATAATGCTGAAAGTAGCTGATAATAGTGTGCTGGCTGCCTGGATTTCCAGCTCAGTCTCTTTTCATAGATAAATGTGTGAAAGTATCAGTCATTCCTGAGTGGGAATAAAACTGTATGGGAAGTTCAATACCTCATCCTCCATTCTTCTCCTAAATCAGTTTGAAGAAATGGAAAAATAATTTTTACTTTAAAATGTATTGCAAATATCTCATTATTTACATTGTTTTGAAAATAATACATTGATCAGAAATTTGCATCAAGCAAACAAGCTGATGAAAATAGGGGGATAAATTAACATTGTTTGCAACTCTCAGGTGAAAGCATTGTCAATCAAACTATTTGGAGACTATTTATTCACACTCTTTGTGCCTTTATAAATCTCTGAGCTTCTTCTTTTTATCTGCTGGAGCTTAACATGCTCTCGTCATTGTCATATCTCTCCTAATCTAAACCAATTCTCTCTTCTGTTTCGGTTCTGTAGGTGGATCTTGCTTCGGGAATGGCATATGAATCGGCTTATTACGCGCAGGTAAAATGTTTTTCAGATTTTATTTAAGAACACGTAATAATGACTTTTTTTTAAAGATTTATAACACTTTGACATTTGTCAAGTGAGACTAGTTGTATCCATTGGAAATAAAAAAAAAAAGAGGAAATTTTGCTTTGTGGTTTCTGCTTAGAGATTAATGGGCCAGTAAATATGCTGTAAATCATGAAAATAAGAAAGCGGTGAATCAAAATCGGCAAACCGACATTTGACTATTTGAAGCATATTGAATTTGAGGGCTTGATTATGATGATAAATTAAGTTAATATGTGACACCAGAAAGAGAAAACCTATGAATTTCACCAGTACTCTTTTGAGTGGGAGCAGTAGAAAATGGCTAAGAGGTTTTGAATCTTAAATCTTACCTTGATTCAAACTTTACTTTAGCAGGAAAAAAACAGCCTAATGATTTTCAATGATTAAATTTAGAACAAAAACTTACTGGAATACAATACATGAAAGATTTTCAGCTTTCTTCTCAATCAGATATCATAAATTGTGCATTCATTAAGAATTCTTTAAACTTTGATCAGCCGTAAACTCGGAACTACTGGTGATTTTGTCATAGTTTAAAGACTATAAAACTCTTCATGGTAAGTATATACTATCTATCTCTCGACAATATGCTGATCTTATTCCAGTTGGACATTACATGATTATTTTGATGTCCTTTATCAGCCAAGCTTCTTGTTTTATGTAGGTGTTTTTTTTTTTGAAAGAGGCAAACAAACAGACAGATAGACAGAGTACTGCCTTCACCTATATTTGTTTGATCTAAGTTGTACAGTGTGATCTGATAACTTGAACAAATCAAAACAATGCTATCAAAAAAATTGGTATTTAATATTCTTTGACTTAGATTTTTTCTGAATACTGATTTCATGTGCCCATGTAAATTTTAAGCATAACTGTAATTATGCAGAGAGTGGTTACATTAAAACATTTTCCACAGAATTTAACATTTTTAATTCATCTTAGTATATAGTGATGTTAGTAAAGTTCTGTGGAAATTATTCATGCATATGCACAGTAAAATGACATGATGGGATATTTCACAAAAAAGCGGGTAAATTGTCAGGAATTTGTTTATGCCTGGAATGTTTAATTTGTTGGTTCTTGATGGAGCAAACATTAGGATGTGGTTGCACATGTAAACACAAGTGCTTGGCTAATTGTTGGTGAATGTCGCATTGGCTTTTTTTTTTGGCATTATTTGAAAATATTGCTGTATAAGAAAAGTTGTTTTATGCATTCATTTGGAGAAACTCTAGTGTTATACACACTTGTGAAAATGAACTCGTATTCAAACATGAGTTGTGGTTAGTTTTAATTGGGTTTCTGATTTAATTAAACAAATAAGTTTGAAAAAGTAGCTAACTGACAGGTCTAAGCTTGTAAGATGCGCATGCCATAAAATAAATTTTTGTTTAATATTTTAATGTGATTAATGCATCCTTAACTTGTCACAGATTGTGATGTCTTTCTTCCTTCAAGAATGATAAATAGTTGTCAGTCATCGACCTCGCATCTCAGCATCTGAGTATATATTTACTACAGTTGTCCTAGAAATATCTCTTTATGCCTTGTAACATTCCCTTTTAGCATTTTAGTTGGATTTAACTTACCTCTATAGAATATTAAACCCATTGGCTTGATGTAGAACGATAATAAGCCAAATTGTTTTAAAGGAAGTATTCTAAGTGCCAATTTTACAGTTAACTGTGATTAATATTTTGAATCTTGTCTTTTATTTCTGAAAAGAATGCTTTATCCTTCAGCTATTTTAAGAACCTGAGACGTTAATGCATTCTATGTGGCAGATAAAACAAACAGAACTATGTCTTCTTTGTTGGTTATATTATGAAATGTTTCTGGAAGATGACAGAAAGAGGGGAAATTGATGTGCATAGGAGATCAATATCTGGCATAACATTTCAGCTTTCAATCACACAATCTTGTTCTTAACTAAATAAAATAAATGTAAAGATTGTAGTTTCTTTACAAAAAGATTTAGGTTTTTCAGTGGTTTGAGATTTTTGCTCCAATTTTCAACAGCAAGTGCTGCAAAAATATTTTCAGATTTGCATCATTAGAATATGAGTGTCTGATCCGGCGTTTAAGGTTAAAACCCTTAAATGCCGGATCCACAATATTATTGTCGATTTGGAAGTGCTATTTTCAAACAATAAAATGTGGACCTAACCTAATTATTATACTATCCCTCATTATTGGTTGACATTGGTATTGTTGTAGGAGGTTTTATAAATTGGGTACAATTCCTGTTTTTAAAATTCACACCCTAGAAAATTAATGATTGCAAATTAACTTACTTTTTGGATATTCTCATACCAATTAGTCTAAATAATACACTTTTCCAAAAACTTTTCCTGAACTTCATCTTTTCCTATTAGGAAGGTTGAGGTTCTCCTATTCGATGTTTTGTTTGCCATCTTTCTTAGTCACTGCTCGTTTGTGATCAACTATTTAAACATCCGCAAATAAGTTTTAGGATGTTCCACTAAACTGCAGGTTGATCTTTTGCTGACAACATGTTTTTGGTTCATATAACTTTATTAAATAGTTTTAGTATAGAAACTGTGTGCGAAAACAAATAAATAAAATACCAAAAAATGTTTAGATTCTATAATTGTACTTTATAAGTATTATCTTCATTTTTTCTTTCAAATAATGTAAAACATATTACCCCTGCTAAAATTTTATAGCTCCGATTGCAAGTGTTTTGAACTTTGACCGTACTTTGGAGAGCTCATCAGACAATTTTTACGGAATGAAAAGTAGCCCAATCACCGTAAAAAACGTTTTTGAAGACATGGATGGGCTTCAAACATTATGAATAAGCAAAATAGTTTCATTTTGACGAAGATCTTGAAACTGAGATTTTCCTGTTTAACACAAGGCCTAAAACATTGCAGCAGGGTATAGCTTTTTGTAGTACCCTCAGACGGCCAGCCTAGTTTGATAATTTGAGAATTTTTAGTAAACTCGCTTTAAAAATAGTTAGAAATTAAAATTTCGAAAAAATTCGTCAAAAATCTTTTTTTTTTTTAAACACTTAATAATTATACTTCAGGATTTTCTCTTTGCCCCAAAAATGTTTACCAATAGTGAACACTTCAACAAGTGCAAATCTGAAAGTTCTGCAAAATTCCATGATTTTCAGCCTTTTTTAGACCAACTTTTTCAAAAAATTGTAGCTCCTGAAATACAACTGCCCTTTGAATACAACTGCCCTTTACTAAAAACATTCTTAGAATGATAGCTTTGCGATGTTTTGAATGATACATATTATACTATTATCACATATGAACTTAATGTTGCAATCAAGCTCAAAATTATAAGATTATAATCAAACACACTGATTTCAGTCTGTTACACAGCTGAGCGGTTAGCGCGTACGTGTGTGGAAGGTCACAGGTTCGATGCTGTGTTGAGCTATATAGGGTTTGTTTTTTAATGCATAATTATGGAAGTAATTTTTTTAATTTTATTTTCATTATTTTGCGTTGGATAAAAATGAGGATGATATCAATGGAAAGAGAATGTCAAAAACTACTTGTATCTAACTACTACTGAATCCTCCATTTCCATTATTCACAAGCAAAAACTACTTGTATCTAACTACTACTAAATCCTCCATTTTCATTATTCACAAGCAAAAACTACATGTATCTAACTACTACTGAATCCTCCATTTCCATTATTCACAAGCAAAAACTACTTGTATCTAACTACTACTAAATCCTCCATTTCATTATTCATAAGCAAAAACTACTTGTATCTAACTACTACTGAATCCTCCATTTTCATTATTCATAAGCAAAAACTACTTGTATCTAACTACTACTAATCCTCCATTTTCATTATTCATAAGCAAAAACTACTTGTATCTAACTACTACTAAATCCTCCATTTTCATTATTCATAAGCAAAACTACTTGTATCTAACTACTACTAAATCCTCCATTTTCATTATTCACAAGCAAAACTACTTGTATCTAACTACTACTAAATCCTCCATTTTCATTATTCATAAGCAAAAACTACTTGTATCTAACTACTACTAAATCCTCCATTTTCATTATTCACAAGCAAAAACTACTTGTATCTAACTACTACTAAATCCTCCATTTTCATTATTCATAAGCAAAAACTACTTGTATCTAACTACTACTAAATCCTCCATTTTCATTATTCACAAGCAAAAACTACTTGTATCTAACTACTACTAAATCCTCCATTTTCATTATTCACAAGCAAAAACTACTTGTATCTAACTACTACTAAATCCTCCATTTCCATTATTCATAAGCAAAACTACTTGTATCTAACTACTACTAAATCCTCCATTTCCATTATTCATAAGCAAAACTACATGTATCTAACTACTACTGAATCCTCCATTTTCATTATTCACAAGCAAAAACTACTTGTATCTAACTACTACTGAATCCTCCATTTTCATTATTCACAAGCAAAAACTACTTGTATCTAACTACTACTAAATCCTCCATTTCCATTATTCATAAGCAAAAACTACTTGTATCTAACTACTACTGAATCCTCCATTTTCATTATTCACAAGCAAAAACTACATGTATCTAACTACTACTAAATCCTCCATTTCCATTATTCACAAGCAAAAACTACATGTATCTAACTACTACTGAATCCTCCATTTTCATTATTCACAAGCAAAAACTACTTGTATCTAACTACTACTGAATCCTCCATTTTCATTATTCACAAGCAAAAACTACTTGTATCTAACTACTACTGAATCCTCCATTTTCATTATTCACAAGCAAAACTACATGTATCTAACTACTACTGAATCCTCCATTTTCATTATTCACAAGCAAAAACTACTTGTATCTAACTACTACTAAATCCTCCATTTTCATTATTCACAAGCAAAAACTACTTGTATCTAACTACTACTAAATCCTCCATTTCCATTATTCACAAGCAAAAACTACATGTATCTAACTACTACTGAATCCTCCATTTTCATTATTCACAAGCAAAAACTACTTGTATCTAACTACTACTAAGACCTCCATTTTCATTATTCACAAGCAAAAACTACTTGTATCTAACTACTACTGAATCCTCCATTTTCATTATTCACAAGCAAAAACTACTTGTATCTAACTACTACTAAATCCTCCATTTTCATTATTCATAAGCAAAACTACATGTATCTAACTACTACTGAATCCTCCATTTTCATTATTCACAAGCAAAAACTACTTGTATCTAACTACTACTGAATCCTCCATTTTCATTATTCACAAGCAAAAACTACTTGTATCTAACTACTACTAAATCCTCCATTTCCATTATTCACAAGCAAAAACTACTTGTATCTAACTACTACTGAATCCTCCATTTTCATTATTCACAAGCAAAAACTACTTGTATCTAACTACTACTGAATCCTCCATTTTCATTATTCACAAGCAAAAACTACTTGTATCTAACTACTACTGAATCCTCCATTTTCATTATTCACAAGCAAAAACTACTTGTATCTAACTACTACTAAATCCTCCATTTTCATTATTCATAAGCAAAAACTACATGTATCTAACTACTACTGAATCCTCCATTTTCATTATTCACAAGCAAAACTACTTGTATCTAACTACTACTGAATCCTCCATTTTCATTATTCACAAGCAAAAACTACTTGTATCTAACTACTACTAAATCCTCCATTTCCATTATTCACAAGCAAAAACTACTTGTATCTAACTACTACTGAATCCTCCATTTTCATTATTCATAAGCAAAAACTACTTGTATCTAACTACTACTGAATCCTCCATTTTCATTATTCACAAGCAAAAACTACTTGTATCTAACTACTACTAATCCTCCATTTTCATTATTCACAAGCAAAAACTACTTGTATCTAACTACTACTAAATCCTCCATTTCCATTATTCACAAGCAAAAACTACATGTATCTAACTACTACTAAATCCTCCATTTTCATTATTCACAAGCAAAAACTACTTGTATCTAACTACTACTAAATCCTCCATTTCCATTATTCACAAGCAAAAACTACTTGTATCTAACTACTACTGAATCCTCCATTTTCATTATTCATAAGCAAAAACTACTTGTATCTAACTACTACTAAATCCTCCATTTCCATTATTCACAAGCAAAAACTACTTGTATCTAACTACTACTAATCCTCCATTTTCATTATTCACAAGCAAAAACTACTTGTATCTAACTACTACTAAATCCTCCATTTTCATTATTCACAAGCAAAACTACTTGTATCTAACTACTACTAAATCCTCCATTTCCATTATTCACAAGCAAAAACTACTTGTATCTAACTACTACTAATCCTCCATTTTCATTATTCACAAGCAAAACTACTTGTATCTAACTACTACTAAATCCTCCATTTCCATTATTCACAAGCAAAACTACTTGTATCTAACTACTACTGAATCCTCCATTTTCATTATTCACAAGCAAAAACTACTTGTATCTAACTACCACTGAATCCTCCATTTCCATTATTCATAAGCAAAACTACTTGTATCTAACTACTACTGAATCCTCCATTTTCATTATTCATAAGCAAAAACTACTTGTATCTAACTACTACTAATCCTCCATTTTCATTATTCATAAGCAAAACTACTTGTATCTAACTACTACTAATCCTCCATTTTCATTATTCATAAGCAAAAACTACTTGTATCTAACTACTACTAATCCTCCATTTTCATTATTCATAAGCAAAAACTACTTGTATCTAACTACTACTAATCCTCCATTTTCATTATTCATAAGCAAAAACTACTTGTATCTAACTACTACTGAATCCTCCATTTTCATTATTCACAAGCAAAAACTACTTGTATCTAACTACTACTAATCCTCCATTTTCATTATTCATAAGCAAAAACTACTTGTATCTAACTACTACTAAATCCTCCATTTTCATTATTCACAAGCAAAAACTACTTGTATCTAACTACTACTGAATCCTCCATTTTCATTATTCACAAGCAAAAACTACTTGTATCTAACTACTACTGAATCCTCCATTTCCATTATTCACAAGCAAAACTACATGTATCTAACTACTACTGAATCCTCCATTTTCATTATTCACAAGCAAAACTACTTGTATCTAACTACTACTAAATCCTCCATTTTCATTATTCACAAGCAAAAACTACTTGTATCTAACTACTACTGAATCCTCCATTTTCATTATTCATAAGCAAAAACTACTTGTATCTAACTACTACTAAATCCTCCATTTTCATTATTCACAAGCAAAAACTACTTGTATCTAACTACTACTGAATCCTCCATTTTCATTATTCATAAGCAAAAACTACTTGTATCTAACTACTACTAAATCCTCCATTTTCATTATTCACAAGCAAAAACTACTTGTATCTAACTACTACTGAATCCTCCATTTTCATTATTCACAAGCAAAAACTACTTGTATCTAACTACTACTGAATCCTCCATTTTCATTATTCACAAGCAAAACTACTTGTATCTAACTACTACTGAATCCTCCATTTTCATTATTCATAAGCAAAAACTACTTGTATCTAACTACTACTGAATCCTCCATTTTCATTATTCACAAGCAAAAACTACTTGTATCTAACTACTACTGAATCCTCCATTTTCATTATTCATAAGCAAAAACTACTTGTATCTAACTACTACTGAATCCTCCATTTTCATTATTCATAAGCAAAAACTACTTGTATCTAACTACTACTGAATCCTCCATTTTCATTATTCACAAGCAAAACTACTTGTATCTAACTACCACTGAATCCTCCATTTTCATTATTCATAAGCAAAACTACTTGTATCTAACTACTACTGAATCCTCCATTTTCATTATTCACAAGCAAAAACTACTTGTATCTAACTACTACTGAATCCTCCATTTTCATTATTCACAAGCAAAAACTACTTGTATCTAACTACTACTGAATCCTCCATTTTCATTATTCACAAGCAAAAACTACTTGTATCTAACTACTACTGAATCCTCCATTTTCATTATTCACAAGCAAAACTACTTGTATCTAACTACTACTGAATCCTCCATTTTCATTATTCACAAGCAAAACTACTTGTATCTAACTACTACTGAATCCTCCATTTTCATTATTCACAAGCAAAAACTACTTGTATCTAACTACCACTGAATCCTCCATTTTCATTATTCATAAGCAAAAACTACTTGTATCTAACTACTACTAAATCCTCCATTTTCATTATTCACAAGCAAAAACTACTTGTATCTAACTACTACTAAATCCTCCATTTTCATTATTCATAAGCAAAACTACTTGTATCTAACTACTACTAAATCCTCCATTTCCATTATTCATAAGCAAAACTACTTGTATCTAACTACTACTAAATCCTCCATTTCCATTATTCACAAGCAAAACTACTTGTATCTAACTACTACTAAATCCTCCATTTTCATTATTCACAAGCAAAAACTACTTGTATCTAACTACTACTGAATCCTCCATTTTCATTATTCACAAGCAAAACTACTTGTATCTAACTACTACTAAATCCTCCATTTTCATTATTCATAAGCAAAAACTACTTGTATCTAACTACTACTGAATCCTCCATTTTCATTATTCATAAGCAAAAACTACTTGTATCTAACTACCACTGAATCCTCCATTTTCATTATTCACAAGCAAAACTACTTGTATCTAACTACTACTAAATCCTCCATTTTCATTATTCACAAGCAAAAACTACTTGTATCTAACTACTACTAAATCCTCCATTTTCATTATTCATAAGCAAAAACTACTTGTATCTAACTACTACTAAATCCTCCATTTTCATTATTCATAAGCAAAAACTACATGTATCTAACTACTACTGAATCCTCCATTTTCATTATTCATAAGCAAAAACTACTTGTATCTAACTACTACTAAATCCTCCATTTTCATTATTCACAAGCAAAAACTACTTGTATCTAACTACTACTAAATCCTCCATTTTCATTATTCACAAGCAAAAACTACTTGTATCTAACTACTACTGAATCCTCCATTTTCATTATTCACAAGCAAAAACTACTTGTATCTAACTACTACTAAATCCTCCATTTTCATTATTCACAAGCAAAACTACTTGTATCTAACTACTACTAAATCCTCCATTTTCATTATTCATAAGCAAAAACTACTTGTATCTAACTACTACTAAATCCTCCATTTTCATTATTCACAAGCAAAAACTACTTGTATCTAACTACTACTAAATCCTCCATTTTCATTATTCACAAGCAAAAACTACTTGTATCTAACTACTACTAAATCCTCCATTTTCATTATTCATAAGCAAAAACTACTTGTATCTAACTACTACTAAATCCTCCATTTTCATTATTCACAAGCAAAACTACTTGTATCTAACTACTACTGAATCCTCCATTTTCATTATTCATAAGCAAAAACTACTTGTATCTAACTACTACTAAATCCTCCATTTTCATTATTCACAAGCAAAAACTACTTGTATCTAACTACTACTAAATCCTCCATTTTCATTATTCACAAGCAAAAACTACTTGTATCTAACTACTACTGAATCCTCCATTTTCATTATTCATAAGCAAAAACTACTTGTATCTAACTACTACTAAATCCTCCATTTTCATTATTCATAAGCAAAAACTACATGTATCTAACTACTACTGAATCCTCCATTTTCATTATTCATAAGCAAAACTACTTGTATCTAACTACTACTAAATCCTCCATTTCCATTATTCATAAGCAAAAACTACATGTATCTAACTACTACTGAATCCTCCATTTTCATTATTCATAAGCAAAAACTACTTGTATCTAACTACTACTAAATCCTCCATTTTCATTATTCACAAGCAAAAACTACTTGTATCTAACTACTACTAAATCCTCCATTTTCATTATTCACAAGCAAAAACTACTTGTATCTAACTACTACTGAATCCTCCATTTTCATTATTCACAAGCAAAACTACTTGTATCTAACTACTACTAAATCCTCCATTTTCATTATTCACAAGCAAAAACTACTTGTATCTAACTACTACTAAATCCTCCATTTTCATTATTCATAAGCAAAAACTACTTGTATCTAACTACTACTAAATCCTCCATTTTCATTATTCACAAGCAAAAACTACTTGTATCTAACTACTACTAAATCCTCCATTTTCATTATTCACAAGCAAAAACTACTTGTATCTAACTACTACTAAATCCTCCATTTTCATTATTCATAAGCAAAAACTACTTGTATCTAACTACTACTAAA
>JAIGNY010001275.1:1377500-1515000 GCA_020152595.1 Chiridota heheva | reverse complement strand
TGATGATTCATTTTCCCTTGCCAATGAAGTTTGTGAAGAGGGGATATTGCATCTTTGCTGTCCGTCTTTCTGTCTGTCTGTTTTCATGCATTCTTCAACTACTGGGGAACAATAGAATTTAGCCTCAAAAAGGAATTCCAACTATCTTTATAAAAATAAATTTATATAGAGGAAAATTTTGCTTTGAAAAAACTTGGAACAAATACATTCTAGACTTGAAAACAAGTAAAATATTTGTTCTGGGATGAAAAAAAAAAAGTTGAATAACAGAGCTGACAAGTGAATGGAATTTATAATGAAGTGTTTTGGGAATGAATAGGGAAAAAACAATAAGTTTTCACTTGAATAGAGTGGAAACATAATAGAGTTCTCATAAACTTCAAATTAATAGACTTTAAATTTTCATTCTGATTTGGTAGATAGATCAACTCAAGTTGTTTTTATTGGGAGTTTCAGACTTTACTTATATGGAGGGGGGGGGGGGGAAGCTATAGTGCAATGGAGTAAGTGAAGATTATATTGAAGGTTGAAAAGGTGGTAGATGAAGGGGATGGCAAAAGGTGGGTTGGGTTAGTAATTGAAACAGCTATTGAAAGTGAATTGGGTATGTTGGGGAATGGCAGATGGTAGATGAATGGAGGATGGCAGGTGAATGGAGGATGGCAGGTGAATGGAGGATGGCAGGTGAATGGAGGATGGCAGGTGAATGGAGGATGGCAGGTGAATGGAGGATGGCAGGTGAATGGAGGATGGCAGGTAAATGGAGGATGGCAGGTGAATGGAGGATGGCAGGTGAATGGAGGATGGCAGGTGAATGGAGGATGGCAGGTGAATGGAGGATGGCAGGTGAATGGAGGATGGCAGGTGAATGGAGGATGGCAGGTGAATGGAGGATGGCAGGTGAATGGAGGATGGCAGGTGAATGGAGGATGGCAGGTGAATGGAGGAAGGCAGGTGAATGGAGGATGGCAGGTGAATGGAGGATGGCAGGTGAATGGAGGATGGCAGGTGAATGGAGGATGGCAGGTGAATGGAGGATGGCAGGTGAATGGAGGATGGCAGGTAAATGGAGGATGGCAGGTGAATGGAGGATGGCAGGTAAAGGGGGATGGCAGGTAAAGGGGGATGGCAGATGAATGGGGCATGTTGGGTTGATAGTTCTAAGTGAGGGGATGGGAGTAAAGAATGTCTGGTGGAAGATGGCATAATGATTGGTACTGTAGATGTAGGAATTGGGATGAAGGTGGGATGGCATGGGGGACAGGATGGAATGAAATATGGGACAGGGTGAGATGGCATGTGGGACAGGGTGAAAGGTTGGCATGTGGAACAGGGTGCCAATTAAGAATGTAGGATGGGATGTCATGGCATTTAGGACAGGGAGGGATGGTAAGCGGGACAGGAGGGATGGTAAGCGGGACAGGATGGCATGGCATGTTAAATGAGGTGGTGGCATGGCATGTTAAATGGAGCAGGGTGGTATGATGTCTGGAACAGGATGGCATGTAATGGAAGGCATTTGGATTTCAGGTGGGATGGCATGTGGAGCAGGGTTGGATAGCATGTGGATTAGCATGAAATGCCCTGTGGGACAGGGTGGGATGGCACTTGGTACAAGAAGGGATGGCATGTGGGACAGGGTGGATGGCATGTGGGATTGTACGTGGTACGGCACGTGGTATGGCATGTGGTACTGGAAGGGATGGCATGTGGGACAGGGTGGCAAGTCAGTCATATGGTTGGATGTCATCTTGATTGCAGGTGTGATGACATGGTGTGATGACATATGTGGTACAATGGCATCTGGAATTTTGTGTATGATTTCCTGTAGAGAGGGAAGTAGCATGGTTAGGCATGTGGAACAGAGGGTGGGATATGGCAGGTGTGACAGAGACTGGAAAGCATATTATTAGCGGTGAAGGGATTTGTATCATTTGTGATGTCTGGTTGTATTTGCTTCTGTGTAAGTGTGCATTTAAAATTTGTGGTGTTACTATCAAATACATAAGAACAGGTGTCAGATGAAATTAACTTCATTAAATAGGATTTTGCTTAAAGCAACTGTAAGTTGGAATGACGATGTCATACAACTGTGATAGACAATGTACCTCATGATTTGCAGATATGTCCTTTAGTTTGTGGTAGTGATTTATGGAGTATTAATTAGCAGAGGGGGTTTTATTACATACTGTATGATTGCATCTCCACAATCATACATACAATTTCATTCCAACTTGGGATTTGCATTAGTTCATAAGTATTTGAAAATTGACAATGTTAATATCTGTCAGGAATGTAGAACATTAGAACTTTGTTGCATAGAACAAGTTAAGATAATTTCTGTAGACAGTTTGAAGCCTGTAGAACATTTCATGTATATTGTTATTCTAAAACAACCAGAGATTTTAGTAGCCTTTACAGCTTATATCTCATGGCACATATATATCACTCATGTCCATGACTGTATATATTGTTGAAATACCCATTTTAATTCATGTGTTCTGTTCCTTTTTTTTAAATCAAATAATGAATAATTTAATCAGACGTTCTTTCAGCACCCACACAGTGATTTTGTTTCATTCCTTTTCTCTGAATTTGATTTAATTGTAGATGCTGTAAGATGATCACTAATTTTATTGACGATAACTGATGGCCATAAACTAATTAAATGGACAGTGGGCGCATGGACAGGTGCATTGCTTTTTAATTCAATTCCATAAAAATAGCAGCATTCACATATTAAAGGGATGTGGGTGTTAGCTTTCAATTCTGTGAAAAGAACAATGTATATAAGGGTATCATCATGCACTGACCAAAGCATCATTTCTTGGTCACACCGACATATTACAGATGTTTCAATGTGAAATAGTAGATTTTTAGAATAAATGGTTGGATTTCTTTCAGTATAGATTAAAGAACAAATTGATGGATATAAGGCTTAAACTCACAGAACAAACTTCCATGTATTTTGAAAAAGTTATTTCCATGCCAAGCAATTTGTGTGAGTTTACAGTGTTTTATTGGGATAGGTAGGTATGCGTCATAATTTGATCCATTTATCTTCATATGAGGATTGTTCCCACCTTGATCATTAGTGCCAACACATTTGTCACTTAGCATCAACAATTGTAGGGTAATTTGAATCCACCTGGCCAGCACTGAAGATTCTGCTATATCGGGGAGATAAACAATTTAACAGAAATGGTGTTAGAATTTCAGTAGGAACCATCCTTTCTTGATCCAATTTGACAGGATTTTTAATTTGATCCACTCACACTTAATAGTTAAATCCATCTGAGCCAATAGGCTCATAGGGTCGGTGCCTATCCATGGCGCAAGTAGATGAGAGAATATGACTCTGCCTGGACAGGCCACTAGTCAATTGCAGGTCATCTCCCCAGCAGTGCTGGTCCTCATTTTACAGCTGAGTGGACAGAAGCAAGTAGAGTGTAAAGTGTCTTGCTCAAGGACACAATGCAGTGCTTGCGATGGGAGTCCAACCTGCATGGTATTTCACATACCAGCAAGACTCCTTAACTGTTGCACCTTATTGTTACCACTGTAGCATACAAAATTGCAAAATATTTTAGTGCTGTCAAGTTGTTTCATTGACAAGCAAACACTGCTTTAAGAATATTTCTTCTACTGAAAGTTGTGAAAGCATCATTTTTTGGTTCCGATGCAATAGCATCAGGAACCTACGTGGTCATGATGGCGTGTGTATGTATGTTTGTTATGGCCAGCTTGTAAACGCAATATCTCAGGAATGATACACTGGATTCATGTCATATGTGGTACACAGATAGTCCATGGTCCGTAAATGTGCCCTATTGTTTTTGATGATGATGATGCCATGCACATTAATGAGTATGCGGGGCTTAGTGTAAAAATGTTTATATTTTAATAATCCCACGTCTGTTTTGTTTCATATTTGGTGTACTTATGCTGTTAGCTGGTGTGTACATGTTCATGATATAAAAACGTTGAATTTTATTAATATGCATAGTTAAAAGGCTTAATATGATTTTGCTGAAAAGTTTGTAAACACGGTATCTCAAAATGGTAAACTGGATTCATGTGGATTTGGTACACAGATAGCCCACGGACTGTGGATGTGCCCTATTGATTTTGGTGGTGATGTCATGCATATTAATGCATGCATATTGATGTCATGCATATTAGGCGGGGCTTAATGTAACAATTTGGAAATGTTCATATTTTATCAACCGCATGTCTGTTTTGTTTCATATTTGGTATAATTATAATGTTCATGATATTAAAACGTTGACTTTCATTAATATGCATTGTGGGTGGGGCTAATATGATTTGCTGGAAAGAGGTTGTAAGCACAGTATTTCAAGAACGATAAACTGGTTTTATGTCATATTTGGTAGACAGATAGCCCATGGTCTGTAGATGTGCCCTAATAATTTTGGTGGTGATGTTATGCATAATATTGATAGGCGGAGCTTAATATAAAAATCTGGAAATGTTCATATTTTAACAATCGCATGTCTGTTTTGTTTTACATTTGGTATAATTATGATGTTAGGTGGTGTGTACATGTTCATGATGTAAAAACGTTGACTTTCATTAATATGCATAGTTGGCGGGCTAAAATGAGTTTGCTGAAAAGAGCTTGTAAACACCGTCTCAAGAATGGTAAACTGGATTCATGTTATATTTAGTAGACAGATAGCCCATGGTCTGTAGATGTGCCCTAATAATTTTGGTGGTGATGTTATGCATATTAATGAGTGGGCAGGGCTTAAAGTGAAAATTTGAAAAAGTGATAAATGAACAACAATTTTAAGTAAGCCCCACGTGTACTCAATAATATACAACAATTGTATGTCCATTTTGCATCATATTGGGCATGATAATTTTGTTGGTAATTGTGTAGATGCTTATGTTATCAACATGCAGATGTCATTAATATGCATGGTGGGCATGGCTTAGTTTGAAATTGATGTAAACACCATACTGTATCTCATGAACTATATATCAGATTTATGCTATATGTGGTACACAGAAGGGTAATGATCTGTACATATGTTCTAATGTTGTGGTAGTTATGTCCTGAATATAAATGAGTAGGCGGGGCTTACTGAAAAATTCTGAAATAGGATAAATGAGGGACCATTTTTGCATCATACTTACTATGATAATGTTGTTAATTATTGTGCAAATACTATTGTTGTCAACATTTGTATTGATCTACATGGAGGGTATTGCTTATGAATAATTATCATGGAACAAATATTTCTGCATATCATGCAATGACATGACAGGTAATACAAATTTTGCAAATCAATCAACCTATGAAAAACAAGCATCGGAACCACAAAGCCTTTTGGCTCTGCTTACTTCTCACCGATCAAACTTCTTACAATCATATCGTTTAAAATGTAACAAACTAATCTAATTAGCTTGTAGAGTTATATCTTCACTTATTTTACCTAATCAAATAAAGCTTGCCTGCAACCACTCAAATGCTTTGGCAGACATGCCATATGTAGAAGATGGGAAAAATTCATTAAGAGTAAATTGGCTATCATCTTTTACTTGTTGTTTATCATATTGATTTAAAGTCACAATTGTTGAAGTGTTTCTTCAAGTGTTGGATATTTGATTGATTTTGCCTTTGGATTTTTAATTGAGAAACTACACTTGATGAGCATAACAGGTCTGCTTGCACTTTTGATTAATTTTCACACTTGATGACAAGAGAGATAGTTCTTGTGAGAGTTAGTTCTTGTGAGAGATAGTTTTTGTGAGAGAGTTCTTGTAAGAGATAGTTCGTGATGAAAGACATGAGTGTTTTATTGAAATCATGAGAGCCTTTCAATCACTGAGATGACCATTTTTGCAAAATGAACGTTCATTGCTAGCTTTGATTACATTGATAAAAATAATGAATTTTTATGATTTGATTTCATTGTTACAGATGATTGTCAAGGGCAGTTTTGAATGAGTTGTAAATAATATTTGAAGTGATAATTTGAGATAGCCTACTGGGAATTGATATTTCGCATGAAAAACTTGACTCTATCAATTCTGAAGTTGGAGATTATGTCACTCATCTCATAGAGAGAATGTTATCATCATGCCTCAAGTGGTAACACTTACATGTACTTCACTTATTCTTATCTCTTATCAGGTTTGCGTAAATCCTTCTGTCACACCTGGAATGCTGAAGTCTCTGATAGTCATATATTTCTTATTTGCCCTCTAAATATACAATTCAGGAACTCCTATTTCCCATGACTCCATCCAAGACCTCTTTTCAAAAAAAAAAAACTCTTCCTCTAACATCATTTTTATCTGTAACTGCATTATGTTCCACAAAATTTAATTGGTATACCCTAGGCCAGTTCCTCCCCCCCCCCCCCTGTTCCCCTTTCTCCTACCTCACATAGTCTTCATACCTAAGCTTTCTATCCGTTTTAACAGCACCCTGATTTCATTTTTCTGTTGTGGCCATCAGGACGCGACATGACTAGTATTGAAAAGTCCATGCTCAAAATCCGTCATCTTTAAATTAAGAACTATATTTTAAATTTTATCAAATGAGGATAATATGGATTTCAAATTAAATGCTATTTATTGAAGGTTGTATTTTAATAGTGACTTGCTACAATCAATTTTAGCAATGCTAATTAAAAATTTATGATGTCGTTTTTATTCACAAAAGTCATGTTAATTGGCAACATTGAGGAATGTAGATGAAAACTTCTGGTGCCAATCCAATATCTTAATAGCCTGGTCTAAAAAGTGATATGACGAATGGTATTATTTAGACATTTTCACTGTTTCAGAAACATAATAGAAAATGTTTGTTACACCAAAATATTTTTCAAAGAGTCACAAAGAGATAGTGAAGGAGAATAATATTATTTGAAATTGAAAATGAATGAGGCTAGTAGTCTCACCGGATGTTGTGAGATGAAAACCTCACTCGGTAGGCACTACATGCTAGGCAATACTTGCAGTACTTGTATAGCAGCCATGTAGTGGCTATAGCATATAATACGGTCAGAATGTTGACTACCATGGATGCGGATCTGAAACTTAAAGAGCTAACAGGTTAAGAAAATGTTAGTGTCCAAATGTACACACCCATTAAGAATTTTTGGCCCTTAGAGCCCTCCAACCCGACACCCTGGATTTTCTCAAAATCAGGTGTAATCTACACCACTCAACCTGATAGATTCTTCACAATTCATTGACTAGCAACAAGCTATTGTTTCACCATACACAGGGGTAATCTATACCTTCTTAACTGACAGCATCTTCATAGTCTATTCACAGTTCACTTGTTAGCAACCAGCTACTGTTACACTGTACACAATTCATCTGGTGCTCAAGCCACCTAAGTGCAGTTTAGTGAAGCGAATTAGATTAGTCCTTGGCTGAGACTAAATAACATATAAATAATTGATGGACCATTTCTTGTAAAGATGGTTATTTCCTAATACTGCAATTTTTCAAACCTACCAATTCAGTGTGGGTAGAATTTATTTCAGGAGAACACAAGCCGCAGATCGTCTTTATTTATTGTATCTATTCTATTTTATAATGAATAAATTGAAAGATACATAACTTTGTTCTCTTCTTTAAGGGTCATGTCTAGCTTTTCATTTTTGAGAAGGCCTTAACCCCCCCCCCCCCTAAAAAAAAAAAAAAATCCCTGGTTGCATGCATGCTTTATTTTAATGAAAAAAATGAAAGTGAAATTATAAACATAAAATGGAAGGAAAATGTATACAAAAGTTGTTGGATTTTGGCAACACTTTCTAAAAATTTCTCGAATTGACAGTGCTTTTACTGGATAGTGAAGAATTTTCCTGGAAATTAAAGAAAATTTCCCTGAGATTGAAGATTTCACCAAAGAGCTTCAGCTCTTTGATTTCACAAAAATGAAAGAAATTTCACAAAAATTAATGAAGATTTCCTTAACATTATGAAAATTTCGCACTTTAAAAAAAAAAAATTAGGGGAGGTGGGGGCTATGATGTTTTAAGGGTGAAGCCCCGCCCCCTTAAGACACGCCACTGCTTTCTTTATTGCTATCCATACAAAAAATTAAATGCCAGGACGACCCATTTTTAAAAGGTGTTCATGTTTGACTCTAATGGTCGCTGTGCCGTATATCCTGCACAAACATACAAAATCTTAACTGTATGTTAATTGTGTGCATTTTCTTCTCAGTGGTTTCAAATCATTTTTCTTAAGGCTTCCCTGGACAAAGCTATTCTTGCAAATTTTGCTTGAGTTTTATTAAAGTTTGGTACCAAAATTGACATCCTACCAGCAATTTATGCTTATGATCATGCCTTACTTTGACTCATTTTTTGACCTTTTATTGCATTTGAACTGAATTTATATATCCAATACATTTATGGATTTTATCCCCCAAAAACATTTCAATTCTACAATTTCACATTTTTGTGGTTATTAGGGGGGAAAATGGTGCAAAACTTTGGAATTCCTTGCCACCTGATGTAAAACAGGTGCATGCACAGCATGTCATAACATGTGACTGATTTTGTTTGTGCTCAAAAATCGGTAAGGAAGTGGGATCAGTTTACTTTCTGCTTTAACTTTGTACGCAGTTATTCACTGAATTTGCGGCGTTATCTAGAACACATAATGCGGTTTTGCTTTTGCTATAAATGTCTGCATAATCAAAAGTAAATTTTGCTGAAAGAATTGGAATTGAGTAATTTACATTTTAGAATTCTCAAAGGACCTCAATTTTAAAGCAAAAATATTGATTACTTATATTGATCCTTTGAATTGAAAGGTTTGGAATAAAGCAGGACAAAACATGTTCTTAAAATACAGGTTCAAGTAATGATACAAATTTAAAGCAAATTTGGCAGTGTAGTGTCCTAATGTTATGTTGATGATGGTATTTTGTACATATTTTATCATGTCATCAGATGAGCCTGTTGGTATTTTGCACATATTTTATCATGTCATCTGATGAGCCTGTTGGTATTTTGCACATATTTTAACATGTCATCAGATGAGCCTGTTGGTATTTTGCACATATTTTATCTTGTCATTTGATGAACCTGTTGGTATTTGGTACATATTTTACCATGTCATCGGTTGAGCCTGTTTCCGATGACATAAGCGAGGCAAATTTGGGTGTTGCACTGTTGCTTGCCATATGGAGCTTGCTCAGATAAGATATAGTTTCTAAGCAATATTATTTGAACCTCAATCTTAATTTAACCTAATCCACATTAAGGTTTAGAATAATTTTATATTCAAGCATCCTCTCTGGAGTGGTTTAACTCATTTAGTAGCAACTTTACATTTTTGGAGCATTTTGGAATATCTTTTGCCTTTGGGCGTTAACATAACATTACTGCATTACCTTAGTGTAGGCCTGCCACAACATAACCTTAGGCCTGTTTATTGCCAGCTTCGGCTCTGTTTTAAAGTAATTTCTAAGTCTTAAATTCCTAAGCCTGTATTTTAATCAACAATGTCTTAATTGTTGATCCTTGTAACAAGCAGCAAGCGCCTGCTTAGTTTATTTGTTCAACTTATGTGACCAACAAGATGGTCCTATTCAATCGGTTAGTGGTGATTTTGATATCTTGTTGTATTATTCGACTGATAGTTTGCTGCTGCTGCTGCCGCTGCTGCTGCTGCTGCTGCTATTTTTACTCCGTTTATTAACATCTTCAACAACACCAATAACAATTCATACAATTGTAAAAGAAACCTCACATAAGGAATAATAACAAATATTAGATGACTTTTTAACATAACTGAGAGCAGATATATGATATAATGTACAATACAATCAATTGAAAATATTGAGGAAAGCACATCTGTGTATTGTGCGACTTCATAGAGTGATAAGTGAATGAAAGAAAAATAAATTGATAAAAAAACAACTAAGCGAAAAATTAGCAAAAGCGAGCTAACATAGTAAAAACAATTAAAGAAGAAAAAAACCAATAAAAGGAAAGCGCAAAATGCACAGATGTACCTTGCCTCCCTCTATTCACAAAAAGATATACACTAACAGGGATAAAGGAATAAGTAACACAATATGACGTAATGAATATCAACCATTAAAGAATGTGAACAGTACAAAAAAGAAAAATAGGTAGCAAGGCTCTGTTTATCAAGTTAAACAAAGCAATAAATTTCAAAGCGTCAAAGTAGAGAATTGTTGGGTTCAGATACATAACAGCCTCAACCACATACAAAAGGAGTAAATTGAATATAGAATACATGCAAGTATAAGTTTAAAGAATGCAGTAGTTTAGCCTACATACTGGTGTTACTTAAAGAAATGATAAAGGTTGCTATTTGGGTTGCCATGACGATTAATATACCCATCAACTTGAAGATTTAATAACAAAATGCGATGAAAATGATTAACTTGGGGTAAAACAGACTTACACCTGCAATTATAAATGTAATTTTTAGCATGAAATAGGAAATAATTTAAAGGGGCTTTCATACTATCTAGTTGTCCAAAGAATACAATGACTTTATTAAGAACAAGGGTTTGAAATAATAAGCCTCACAGCATCACTCCAGAAACAAATAAGAATCAGTTAATCTCAAAAGAGATGAGATAAAGTCTCATCTGAGGCATTACAAAATGTACACAAGGGTAAATCTAATAAAACCAATCTTATTCAAAAAATAATTGGTACCTAGTATCCTGTGAATGAAACGGAATTGGAAATAATGAAGATTAGAATTCTTAACAGCTTTAAAGGGTAATAGAAAGATTTTGTTCTAATCAGTAACGTAAGGAAAATTGTTGTTTTACAGGATAGGATGGTGACTTCTTGTACTGTTTTACGATAGAATAATAGATTGATCTGTTGAAATGCAATTGGAACAATAAAGTGAAAAATTTGATTCATTATGGGTAACATTAACAGAGTTGGCAACATGAGGAGATGAATTATCTTTCCAAGAGGCAGGTATGCAAGAGATAAAATACCAAAATAATGGGTAAAAGGTAAGTATGTAAGCTTGAACTCTTTTATACAGTCAATATCATTTTTAGGGAACCATCAATGCAGAAAAAGTCATGGACCTGAAATGCCCCAGCGTTTAAAAGATTCTTATCAAAAAATGTCTTATTCCCAATTTTCAGAAGTGAGTTGTTAAAATAATTTGATTATTAAAGTGACCAAGCGACATATTAAAGTTAAAAGAGAACCAAGCTTCACATACCTGTTTTACAATACAGTTCTTAATATTCAAAAAATTATGTGGACTCATATTACATTTAAAAAGAAACATATTTCCAAAATTACGTAATGCTAAATCAAAAAAGATCTTCCAATTATTTGAAATTGGTAAACAATAGCGACGAATCTAAGAACACTTTAGAGTAGAAATAAAAGATTCAACATGCAACATATGAAGCCCGCCCTCATTATAATCATTAATAATTGAAGAACTTTTAACTTTATGTGGTTTGCCATTCCAAATAAAGTTCTACCGGAATGAGGGGCATTGGAAGAACAGTTAATAAATAAACTAGTTGTAAAAGAGCAAAAGATTTAATGATAGTAATTTTACCTATGGGTGTGAGGTCACGAGTTGACCATAGATTAAGAATGTTCTTAAGGCGAGATAATTTTGGCTGATAATTCAGATGGAAAATGTTTTCATGGTGAGTTGTAAATGTTATACCTAAATAATAGATAAGACTATTGGAAAAGTTAAGAATACATTTTAAAGATGATTTGGGGATATTTCAGTGTAATAACCAAGGGGGAAAATGTATGATTTATCAAAATTAATTACGGACCGGAAACTGTGCCAAAATCATCTAGACTTAAAACAGCGGCATTAGTGGACGACTTAGAACCGTCTGTAAATAGAACGTGTCATCAGCATGTTGACAAATTTTTAAGTTGATATCACTTACATGTATACCTTTAATAGAATGGGTATGCTTGATATAGATACAAAGAATTTCAGAACAAATTATAAATAAATAAGGACTAGGAGGACAGCCTTGTCGTACGCCACATGATACCTGAAATAATTAGTACAATGACCATTGTTGATTACACATGAAGTAGCCTTTGCATAAAGGGTAGAAACCCATTGTATGAAACCCGTCCAAAATTAAAATAAGAAAGTACCTTGTTAATTATTATTATTATTGTTATTATTATTATTAGTAGTAGTTATTAGTATTATTATTATTATTATTATCATTAGCACATAACTATATAAATATTCCATGGCACTGTACAAACAAGAGTAAGATATACACATAAAAGCCAAATAGTATAGAATTTATATAAAATGTTACTAAAATGTCAAAAAGTAATAAGCGAAATTAAACTGCAAATAAAATGTAAGAAACAATTTAAAAGTGAACTGAAACAAGAGTAAAATTAATAGGGTTATAAACCATAACCTACATGAAAAAAATGTAAAAATCAGCAAAAGCAAACAAAGCCTAAAACCAGTACAAACTAAGAATAATAACGGTGAAAGAGTCAAGTTTTAAGTCTTGATTTTAAACTTTTGACATTGTCGGCAAGTTTTACATCAGGTGGCAAGGAATTCCAAAGTTTTGGAGCAGCTACAGCAAAAGCTCGGTCCCAAACGTTTTGCAACAGGAACGGGGAACAGCTAATTGTATTGAGTTATGGGAGCGGAGAGAGTAATGTGAATTACGACGAGACAATATATTACTAATATAAGATGGGCAGTGTTATATAATGCATTGTATGTGCTTCCCAGAATCTTGAATTCAATCAGAGCATTAATTGGAAGCCAATGTAAAGTTTTTAAGACATTTGTTATGCTACTATAATTGTCTAGTTTAAAAATAAGTCTGGCAGCAGTGTTTTGAATGCGTTGTAATCTAGCCAGTGATGACTTAGGTAGACCAAAGAGAAGAGAATTATAATAATCAAGGTGAGACATAACAAGTGCATGAACAACTACCTTAGAAGAGTCAGCATCTAAGAATTTATAATTTTCCTAATGCTAGATCAATTACTACTAGCAATTTTACAAATATAATGATGTACATAGTGAACTTTATTAAGTCCTGCCTTAAGTTGTAAATAGCCATTAGTGGCAGTGCTGGTGTATATAAACTTATTTCTTAATATAAGAGCTAAACTATAAATAATTCCTGAATGTTTACTAAATTAGTCTAGGCTAGGTGCTAGGCTAATTCTAAACATAAACCAGAGTGTTCTCCTGATCAGCCTTGGCAATGTTTGCTCCATAATTGTGACGGGGGCAGTCTGTGTTTAAAATTAATTTAATTTAAAGTAAATTAAACTATTAGTACAGCTCATTTGGTGTCTTCGTTTTTCAATGGTTGCAATGGTGATTTTGTGACAACCGTCTGCTGCATTTTGGGTTGTGGTCAGATTCAACCAGAATTAGAGACGTAACTTTCATTAGTACTCTTGATTCTCTAAAGCAGTCATTAAAATATGCCTCCTAGCAAGGTGCATGGAGTCACTTTATGTACATGGTTTGATGCTGTAATAAAGAGCCCATAGAGGGGAGATTCCGGGCCTGCCGAGAAAAATTAAATAAAAATAGTTTAGAGAATTTCATCTTTCTTTTTCTCTTCACTTTTTTTAGTTGGAGTTATGACCAATTGATGTTGGAACTTACTTGCTTTAAGTAGTTTAACAATTATTGCCATCTGTTACAAAGCATGCAAAGATCGTGTGCAGTGAAAGTAGGCTGAGCCAATCCGCCTGGGGCTTCAAATTTACTCTAAGATAAAGAATGAGGTCTAAGTTTCTAGAATTTTCACAAAGTGCTGTATAGTGCAACAGGCTGTTGAAGAATATGAACATTTTGTTGCATCATTGGTATCTGTTTATTTTTGTTATTTCTTCTTGCAGCCACAAGCATGTTTATGTGTGATGTTGTAACCAATTTCCATAATAAAGCAACATCAGTTAGGAATGTAAAATCAGCTTCAACTACTTTTAAAGTACTTGTGGAAGTCAAGTAATAATGATGATATTATTATGTAGATGATGTAATATCGTTTCATACTGAAGTAACTCTTAAGGGGTTTATTTATTGGTATATTTGTTACAGGTGTTAAAATCCTCTTGCTTTTTTAGGATTGACACATGTTCGATTACAACAGAACAAGCTCTGTATTTATTGTCAGAGGAATTTGCAGGTTAGAACCTGTCCAAAATGGACAGGGGCTGAGATATACAGAGAAATAATCTGTTAAAAGATGGACAGGGGCTGGGATTGACAGCGGAATCATCTGGTAAAAGATGGACGGGGGCAGGGATATAGACTGGGGAATCATCTGGTAAAAGATGGACGGGGGCTGGGATAGACAGGGGAATCATTTGGTAAAAGATGGATGGGGCAGGGATAGACAGGAATCATCTGGTAAAAGATGGACAGGGGCTGGAATAGACAGGAGATCATCTGGTAAAAGATGGATGGGGGCTGGGATAGACAGGGGAATCATCTGGTAAAAGATGGACAGGGGCTGGGATAGACAGGGGAATCATCTGGTAAAAGTGAGCTTAAATCCAATGGACATGTTTTGAACCTCTTATACCTGATTTTTGGCCCTGCAATATATATGGATGGTATAGTTTAGTACCATGTGTTTCATAAAAGTGTACAGGTTAGAAACAACAACACATTTACTTGGAATGAAGGTTAAGATGAGGTGTGGTAGATATGACAACCATCTCCCTGTCCATAACAGGGGTGCAAAGACCAAGAATCCCTGTCCATGACAGGGGTACAAAGACCAAGAATCCCTGTCCATGACAGGGGTACAAAGACCAAGAATCCCTGTCCATGACAGGGGTACAAAGACCAATAAGGGCTGCTTTACTAGTGTCTACCAACATTCAGGAACGCTAAATGCAAGTCATTTTTAGGAAATGCTCTAAGATACAAAGTTCACTGAGTATAGAATTCATACATGTTTTACATTATATTCTTGTAATTCCTTTCGTTTTCCATGACAAATGTAGTTACTGCTTTCAGACCCTCATTCCAAGACAGATAAGTGATGCTTTTAAAGTTTATTTTGATTTCATAAATAGTCAGATTACTTCCATAAGTCGGTTTTCCTTGAAAGACATCATGAGATATTGGAATTTGTAATGAAATTGTTTTTTCGTGATGGACATTAACTCGATTGACTAAGGTTTTTAAGTGTGTTTTCAAAGTAAGTTATGCCCTAAAGGGTACCCCAATATTTCATGCTGTTGATAGTGTTTGTCGACTTTATTCATGACTTGTATGCATTCAGGGTTTTGTTTTTAATATAACCATATAGATTTCATTGATAGTGAGAGATGATATCTGTGAAAAAAACTTATTGAATTGTCCATTCTTTGAAAAGAGAATTATTTGTTCATAAAGGTAAGAGTTTGAGGGGCCTAGAAGAAAATTGAATTATATTTAGTGATGTAGCAATTGATGCAAGGCTGATAAAATTAGCTATCAATCTTTGTATCTCTAGTAAGGTTTTACAAATCTTCACGAACTTAATAATTTTTTTTTTTTTTTTGTTTATCTATTTCTTAGAGGAAAGATTTGATTATAAAGACTTTAGCTATCACAACTTCAATATCACTTTAGGAGAACATTTGTAAGCTTCCACGTGATTCTCCGGCAGTGGAGAGAGAAATTTGATATACACCTTCACATGTTTGCACTGTGATCTTGAGCTTGATTGTTTATGAAGAGTGCCATCAACAACAAAATTTTACATCTAAAAAGTATGTTGATGTACTAGAAGCCAGCCCAAACCTAGCCCTAAAACCCCTTGAGAAATCATTGTTCAAGTCTTCTGTCACCAAACAAGAAAGATTTACTGATGTTGTATCATAGGAAATATTTTTCAGTTGTCAATTTAATCTGTTTGGAAAGGCAATATTTTATTTATAATCAGGTAAGTGGAGCTTCATGGGAAAGGCAAGAATCTGTCTTTCCCTGAAAATAGCACCTGCTAAATTATGTGAAGGTGTTTTGGTTTAGTTCAAGTGTAAAAAGAGCTGATAGGCTCAGGATAAACCTTAAGTACCCACACACTTACATGTTAACACTTCTGGGAAAGCCTTGTGTCAAATGTCTATATAAATAGATAGTCAAGATGCTGACAATAATAATTTCATAATTCTGACAGCTCACTACCAGCAACTTGCTACATAGAATCAAAGCATGGATAGGTGAAATATAACCAAATTGTACTTGTTTAAAGCTAGATATATGAAATGTATATAGATAAGCAGCTATTATGCAATACAGTAGAATTTACATCAAGCCAGGAGAATATTTTCCACTGCAGTTTTGGAAAATCCCAACTTGGATGGTTAAAATCAGGAATATGTTCAATGAACACTCTAGAGTTAAAATAAGAATGACTGGAAATGCCCTATTGGAGAAAATCCTGAGAATTTTTTAAATCAACCTTTGTAATGATTTTTGAGGCAGATTCAAAAAAATGAGTACCAGTACTCAATTAATAAAAGTTGAGTGCTTATATTCAATTGACTTCTATACCCTAAGAGAAATACTTGTGTCCGATCTGCATGTGTGTAGCAAATAGGTTGACTTCTTTTGCATTATTCAGGTTCCAAACTCTAAACATAAATGTCAAGAGAATTATTCAACAATGATCTCTCGATCAAGCATATCCTCTTAATCTGTCCCATATACCTGAACTCCAGATCACACCTCTCTCCCTCCATCTCAATTTCTGATCTTTTTTAGAACAATCCTACCTCCAACTTCATCACCTTTCTCTGCAACAGCAATTTATTCCACCTGATCTAAACCTCCCTTTCCATCCATTCTCTGCCTTGGCTTCCTTTTATTACCATAACTTCTTTCCCTTATTCACCTTCTCTCCCTCCCTCCCTCTATCACACCTCTTTCCTCTCTGTCTTAACTCAAGCACATTGGTTTTTGACACCCTCTTTGCATATTTGACTCTGACTGTCGTGGTGCAGTTAAACATCAACAAACCAAGCCAAGAATTATTCAGTTTTTGACTTCATGACAGCTTATGGCAGCTGAATTTAAAACTGATGAGCAGGTATAGCTCTTTCTACAAACGGGGAAATGTAATCATGCTACTGTATATAATACTGAAGCAAAAGATGTCAAAAAACTGGCACATTTAACCAGAGGTGATATACAATTTCTTGAATGTGAATGCTCAATCCTCTCCAAATTGTCTTCTGTTGGTAGACTTAACATTTTCAGGAAAATAATTCACTTAAAAATAGCAAGTCCATGAATGTTGACAACTTCATGGTTTATTGAAAAATAAATAAGTTACACTTATATATCTTGCATTCATAGAATTAAATTTGACAGTGAGTCACATGTAAATTTTCATGGGTTATGCTGAAGTCTTGAATCAGATTAAGTCTTGACCCTTTTTTCCCCTTCTACCCTGTTTCAATGTTGGGACATTGGCCTGCAAGTTTTAACATTCACTTCCAACATTGAAGTGGGGTACAAGGGGTGAATGGAGAAAAAGGGTTAAATACTTTTGTCCATGTTGTAGTCTGTCAGTAAGGCCTAGCTTTGAGGTTCCATTACAAAAGATCATTTAAATTTTGGATATGGTAGAGAATTCAACAATATCATTTGACTTTGAAAACTTAAGGTATGATTGTTCAGTATGTTATGTTTCATGCAGTGGTCTCGTTATATTTTGCACATTCAAGTAATTGCAACAATCATGACCTTGGAAATTTAGGGAGAAAAATAGACACTCTTGTTCAGACATGCATCAGAATGAAAAGATACCTGCAGTATGAAAAAAGGTGTTTTTTGATACCTGCAGTATGAAATGCAATTATTTTGAGACCAGCAGTATGAGAGATTGGATTTTTGATACCTGCACTATGAAAATTCTGGAAAAAGGCAACTGCTGGGTGGCACGTGTATATATACCTCACATGTGGAAGTGTCCCCTCCCCTATGGTTTCATGCAGTAGTTGCAAATCATATCTAAAGCTACCAAGAGATGTGAAAAGTGGTTATCACCTACAATGATTCATGCTGAAATATTTGTGCTGTGTCAATGCTTGGTGGATTTTTATATGTTGTTATTCATCTTCAAGTTGATAAGTGAAGCAATTTGCATATTTTAAATCTACTATTACTATCTCTTTAAATCTGTTGTATATCTGTCAAATCTTTAGGTTTTTAGATGATAGAAGTTTTTAGTGTTATAATTGCAATTGTGATGCCTGGGTGAATTAAGAAGATCGTCCAGAATGATAATTTTCTTGATTAATAAAACAAAGTAAACCATGTTATGAAGCAGTATTTCATTGGAGACTGAAAGATTACTTAAAAACCAATTCACATTACCTTTATCACAATGGGTGCATGCTATTCCAGCAGGAGACAATAGTGATAAACCAAAGAGATAAAAGTTTTACCTTTAACCTACACTGACCAGCTTCACACTAATAATTTAATTCAATTGTATTGTGGTTATTTTAAGTTACTAATGAAGTATCATTAGTTGATTTTGTAGCTACACTTCAGGCCATTTCTGTCACTCATGATGCTGGAGAATGTGCTTTGGATGTTCAATCAAAACCTGCTTAGTTTTTTGGTTTTACTATCAGAAACAAATATTCTGAAATGTAGAAGTGACTTAATTATAGATAAACTACTGTATAAATGATGAAAGTTCGGAAGAACAGACTTCTCAAAATCTTTTTCTTATTTTAGTTATCATTTCCTTATTTAAGTCACAGAAAATAATAAGTCTCTTTGGTACAGTACTTTCAAGATATTAATATGTTTTTAAAGAGCAGTAGATCTGTTGAAAGATTTGTACATGTAGCTAAGGATTACACTACAATGGATCACAAAGAATAAGAATTTGTTCCAGAAAGACTTTCATTTAAAAATGAAAGAAAGCTGCTAAATCATGATGTTAGAACTGATGATGAATGATAAAACCTTAATCTTTCAGGGTTCGTCAATGTATCCATTTTACAATTATATGGAAACTGGCATAAACTTTCATGACCATATTTTCATTCTTTTTGATGTAGACAATTCCAACCAAAGATAGAATGGAAGGCCTCTTAGCATTCAAAGAGAAGAGAAAGCCAGTGTTCAAGGGAGAATAACCATCCAGCAATATAGTATTCATGCAGTGGGTGGGATCATGCACTATTTGATTGGAGGTGGTACTGCAGCATATCTTACAATGGAACAAATATCAGGATTGAATTAAAGATGGAATTAAGATTAATGACTGATTTGGATGGAGAAAAGTGATGTTTGAAATATAAAAGCTGACTCCCTTGCTGTACATCGTGTAATACTTATTCTTCTTTTGATATTCGTTATCAATAAAACAAGTATACAAAAAACAAGCGTGGTGGGAGAGAAAACGGTAGACAGGGTTGGTTGTTTACTCATTGGAAATGCATGCATGGAAGTATTTGTCGGTGCATTTTGAAATATTACCGTTTCTTGCAGCAATCAACGAGTGAATTTCTAAAAGGAAACTGAAGTTGAATAGTTTTTTTTTTTTCTGAGGGAAACAATTAAAATCATTTTTCTCTCCAAAGACCATGAACAAGATTGTTATAATGATATATTATTAAGAGATACTTTTGATAAAGTTTATATATCGGATGGAAACAACAAAATTTCTAAAAATTTGCTGTGTTCATGACTTGTTCTTCTTGAAAAATTTGTTTCAGCAAATCAAAACCACAAGCCTAACTGTAGCAAATATTGAGGCTATCTATCTTATTTAAAATAACTACTCAACCACGAAATAAGGACTTCATACATAGCTAATATGATACTCAACAGCAACTTCCACAACAACCCAGGACCAACAGGAGAAATAGTACAATGGAGCCATTGATGAGGGAAATTTTATCTTAATTGCTTGTGGTTTTTAGAATAAAGAATAAAGAACATAAAGAGGCAAAGTCTGACCCACCTGCTTATGTATCAGGTCGAGTCTTGACTGTTTGAAACTTTAAGGAGCAGAACAACTAATGTGCCCTAAGATAGTCATGTCATTTGAATCTTAATATCAGGACAAGTTTCATTATTTTACAACGATGTTATGGTTTGGAAGAATTAGCGTATAGGTTAAATATAGTCAGGATTTTAAAAACCACAGGATGCAGGGATTATTATATGTGCAACAGAAATTAGTCCAAGCAATTTGCCTGGCTGGCATTTTCTTCTGAAAAAAAAAAGATCTTTGAAATACTGTTATGTCATAGAAATAGAAATTGTGAATAAACACATGCACAATGAGGGAGGTTGTAAAGTATAGAATTCTCCATAAAAAATGTGTAGATGTATTTTGATATTTCAAAATTTTGCTACATTAAGGATTTATGTGAGAAGCATAAAGATTGTTTATCAAACATTACTTACAAAAAGATGCAGCTTTTGGAAACCTTAGGCAAAGAAACTAAGACATGCTAATTTGAAGGTACTGTAAGTAGCATTTACATGATCGGGTATGCCCCTAATATGCTTTTAAAATGAATTTATTGTATGAGCATCAAGGAACTGATTATGGAAAAAACCATCTGCCTCTTCTGAAAGGCACAAGCATTCAATGTCCAGCATGTGACATAATTGAAAACAGTTAAAATTCAATTGAAATTAATTGAAATTATTTTGCAGGATACAATCACTGACCTTTATGTTGGAAAAATAGGCAGTAAGATCTATAGACATCTTGTGGCAGTTATAATAACCTACTGGAAAAGCATCAAACATTTGGAAAAAATTAATTTGAATTTTTAAAATAGCATAATCAGTTTTGACTGATCAAATGTGAATTTTTTTCAACATATGCAAATTTACAACAATAATAAAAAATATGATCTATCTATCCATCCGTACAACACAAACTTGCATACAGTGTGCATTTTAACAGTTTAATGGGAATGTTCAAATAAAAACGATTTTGAGTTTTTTTTGTTTTAAAAAATTGATTCGCAAAAGTATTAAGCTATTGTTGCCTGAGCATGTCAAATGTGCCACACCTTAAGATTAATTCATTCAATAATTTATTGAGTATTGCTCTTTTATAATGACCTTCCAAAATAAAATCATGAGAGATCAAAAATAGCAATACTAAGTTTCTGAAATTCTGAAGAGATAATAATGTAGTAATTGTACAATGTCAAAATAATTCATGATATGTTTGTTACCTTTATCAACTAGTGTTCCTTCCTTAATAAATTTACCTATACAAATCAAATCAAACTTTTGTGTTTTGTCTTTATTAAAAAAATTTTTTTTTTAAGAGAATGGTTAATTTCGTCCTTCTTTTCGTATAGTGATGAATGTCATTTGTGTAGTGACGTACTGATGAATGTTCAGAAAATTTTGAAGCTTGATGAAACAAAAGTTGATACTCATATTATATAGCTTTATATATCATTGGGAAGAGCAAATGCTAATCTTTTGACAATTTTACTTACAATAAAAAACATTTTAAGCAAAATTTGATTTCATGAAGCTTCAGAGACATTCAACAGTATGCGGAAATGATAATTCAGTATTTTGCTTAAATTTTCATTTCACCTAAATAAGACATTTGTCAGTATGTGGGAAAAATGGACGATTTGTACACATACCCCACCCTCTCTTTAACATGACCAAACCAGGTCCCAGATACAAAACAAATGAAGCACAGGCCTCTTAAATTCCAATAAATCAATTGACTCTAAGAATGTATTTATTTATTCATGCATATTTTACCAGGGAGGCCCAATCAACATTAAAATGGTCTACCTTAGGGCCCTGGGCTACAACATGAAAATGGTATATGAAATGATAACATGGATAAGACTTAGACAAAATCAAAAGTAAAAGTATAAAATATTTAAACAGATAAATACAAAATGGCATTAAAAATAAGAACATGGTTAAAAACACAAAGAGTAGAAAGTGTTAGACATAAAACATCTAGAAATAAAAGTAATAAATACATAAATGGCAAAATAAAGTGAAATTGACAGGAAACAGACAATTGTATTTATCAGAATCTTTCGTAGAGTGAATTGCTTGTTTTAGGGACTGTTTAAATGTATTAACTTATAAACTTTCTTTACTTTTATTATCAATACTATTCCATGATGTAATTCCTCTTCAGGTAAATGAACTTTTGTAATATTTGGTGCAACACAAAGTCATCTTGATGTGGTTGTGGTTAGCTTGATGTGTGTAATGTGAGTGGACGTCTTCAATTTTTGTAAACTTACGTTTTAGGTATGCCGGTGAAATATCATTTAGGATCTTGTACATCGTGATGCATTTGTTAATATAGAACTGCTCAGGTATTGGTACCCATTGTAATTTATCTATTTTTTCAGATGACAGGGTATCCCATTCAGCACCGCTAACAGTTCTTGCACATCGTCTTTGAATTTAAAATGTCTTAATAGTATCTGCTTCGTTTATATCAGCCCACACCGTACTACAAAAATATATGTGTGGCAAGATAAAGGCATTGTAAAGCATGGATAAGTGGTAGGTGTCTAATGAGCGTCTAGCTTTCTTAAGTAAACCTACCTTTCTCAGGCAAGTTTTTGATACAGAAGACACATGCTCATGAAAAAGTACATTTTTGTCTATCATCACATCTAAACATCTGATACTGTCTATACATTCTAGTTTCGTGTGTTAATTTCAATTTGTAATTCAATCTCTCTATTTATAAACCTTCGTCTTTGATTACTTGTGAGGAACATGCATTTGGTTTTGTTAACATTAAGTGCTAGTTTATTTTTATTAATCCATTTTGTTAGTTCGATCATATCAGTAGTCAATTTATTCTAGATTTCTTTGATGTTTCTACCACTAAACAGATAATGTTGTATCATCTTTGTACATATCAATTCCACCATTGCACTGCATGCACTGAAAACTACTTCATTTTCATAGACGTTTATTGACAAGGTAGACCTTTCCACTACTTTCTAGCTTAATTTGTCATTTAAAAGTTAAGCAATGAGTTAGGGGTGATAAGGTCTGCCTTATGATTTATAGGCTATGTAAGGAAATGATTCAGCAAAGTTTTCTGACCAAAGTGGAGAGCTAAAAACTTCTCTATCATCAGTGTTTATGCCCAGTATTACTATTAGTTGTTCTGCTCCTTAAAGTTTCAAACAGTCAGACCCGACCTGATAAATAACCAGGTCGGGTCAGATTTTTCCTCTTTATTTTCTTTATTCTGAAAACCTTAGTTGTTGTGGAAGTTGGTGCTGAATATCATATTAGCAATGAATGAAGTCCTTATTGTGTGGTTATACTAATTAAGATAAAGTGGTCTTACTATTTGCTACAGTAAGTTTGTGGTTATGATTTGCTGGAAGAAATTTTTAAGGAGAAGGACAAGTCATGAGTTAGTTAATAAGATTCAGCAACCTTAAAATGTTATCACTTCAGCAGGTCAACAAATATTTGAAAAAGATGCCCTCATTGTGGGTCTAGATCTCCTTTAAGCACACACAAGAAGTATTTTTGTCATGAGGAAAACTTATGTTATTTCTATATTTATCATGAGTTGTGGAGGTTCTTGGTTGTTTTATTTTTGATTATTTTCCTGAAAACTATTTGAACAAGAATTGAACTGAAAAATAACTGGTTTGAGATCAACAATGTGGTCATGCTGATAATTAATTAATTCATAGAATTACTAAGCAGCCTTAAATTTAGAGAAAGGTCATTCAAAAATGGCTGTTGGGCACACAACCTAAGCTTATGTATGCAGAAATGCCCATGATGCTAATATTGAAGCAGATGAGAATTGTCATAAGATAAAAAGAGCTGAGAAGAATGCATGTTTAGCATATGCTGCCTTGGGCACACTTTTTCAAGTTGAAGTTATGCCATTTGGTTTACTGTGATATGAGGGGACACAGTGGTATTCCACAAATTTTCTTTTAGAAAACAGGCTTATCACTTGCATATGTAATCATCATTTTAAGATCATAAACCTCTTTGCTAAATCTCTTTCAAATTTATTAAAAGTGATAGAATATTTATAGCAACTGCTATTCTTTTTATATGACATGATGTAAAGAAGAGTTCTTTCAACTTTGTTGCTGTGTCCTTATTACAAATTGGCAAACCTAGGCAAGATACACTAGTTGTATACATATATTTCCTCAGACTGGTAATTTAATGCCCTTCTTCTAGTAACAGTAAACAGTATTTTTTTGATTTGTTATTGTGATGTGGGATTGTTGTAATATTATAGTTTTCTCGTTCTGTATGTGGCATTGCTTACACATACAAAGCAGATTATGTGACAGCAATGATGCCAAAAAGAGATGATTACATAATGCCGTAAAGAGATGATTACACGGATTAAAAGGATTCGAAGAAGAGGAGGATGATGTTGATGATAAGGTCAGCCACGGGGCAGCTGCCCCTCATTTATCAGTGAATATTATCATCAAAACGTTTGAAAAGAAGAAAAATCATAATCATCTAATTTCATATTCAAAATATCAATCGCACATCAACCTTTTCTTAAGTCGTGCCTGGAATAGGAAAATCTTAGATCTGCACTGATCACGGTGGTCAAGTTGGTATGGATGAAGATGATATTTGCTTTTGTCTTTGTACTTGCTATGCATGTTTTATCCTTGGAAACAGCATAACATAAACTTACTCACATTGCAGAATTGCTTATTCTACCAATTCAATCTGTTATTTTGGATATGCTCTTAGAAATTTGCATTTTGAATTACATTAAATTTATGGTCAGTGATATAAATTTAGGTGCAACCAACAAGTTTTAATACATCTCTCTAGTTGTTTGTTGTAGTTTTGTTTATCCTTCCTGCTCCACCACGTTGCCTGAGGTAGTAGGCCATACTGTCCATAGAAAAGCAATTGGGTAATCAAAATAAAATATTTGTGCATGCCTCATTATTTTATTGTTGCATTATGCGAGAGGCACCACATGGTTAAAAAATAATCAACTTCACTTGGCAGGATCATGATAATGCTGCAGGCTGAATTAGAAGTTTTGTGGAAGGTTCTGAAATCATTTACTAAGTAAAGATGACCTACTGTACATAGAATAACTTGTTGGATTGTTAGAGACAAAAACATGTAAAGCCAAATAAACATGGCAAATGTGAATAAATAGTTTAATACTTTGTACTCTTGATGATGCTTTCTCATCGGACCTGTCAATGAACAGGGTGAACCGCCATGGAAAACAAAGCATACCTTGTGCCTTTATGAAAGTTGCAATCAAAAATTGGAGCACTGTATCGATGAACATGAAAACGTTTGTGAAAAGTGTAAAATATATGTATTTTATCATGTGTTCTCTTCCTCACCTGTTTCTATTTTTTGTTTACACCTTTTTCATTCCCAACCATTTCCCTTCATTAGGTACTTATTAACCAGGGGACGTTAATTGATTATAAAGTAATGCAATTATTTCCAAAATCTGAAAACAAAATTACAGTAGGCCTGGGAAGTTGCCATGAAACGACCCTTATATGTTAATTCACCTTTCAGCTAAAGGTCCTCCAATTGAAACATATGGCTACGTGGTCTATGCAGGCTTACATGCAACCTTAATTACATATGTGCTCTAATGATTTACAAATTTGCAGAAATTGATCAACTCCACGTCAACACCAATCGAGCTCCTTGCCAACAGCGTAAAAAAAGGTTTAACAAAGATAATCAATGATAACGTCATAACAAACGTTAGCTCTGCCAGATTTAGCCAATGCTGGATCTCCATGTTCAAAGTTCAACATTTGTATAGCGCCCTAAAAATACAACACTGTACAACAAAGGCGCTTTACAGTAAGAAACAGTTAAGACAAATTTGGATATGATCTACAAAACATGTGGGCTTTAAGTTTTCTCTTAAGCAGAGATAAATTGGTGATCAGTCTCAATTCAACAGGGAGACTATTCCAAACCTTTGGCCCCAAATGCTGAAAAGCACCATTTCTTGCCAACGAGTTTGAGCAATGGCTTGTTCTTAGTTGGTATGAAGCTGAAGAGCGCAGGCAGTATCTACTCTTTCTTGTGAGTAAAGACTGAAGATATGATGGGGCTTCACCATGTAAACAATGAAATACAATTAATGCAAATTTCAACTTTATTCTTTCGGGTACCTTCAATTAGTGTAGTTCTTGCATATGAATGGAAATGTGATCAAATTTCCGGAGGTTAAAATAAAATGTCACAAGCCATGTCTTGAATTATTTGCAGCCGCTTAAGTAGATAATCTGGTGCTTCAGCTAAAGCAGAATTACAGTAGTCAATTTTCGACAGTATTATACTTATTTATCAACAGTTTGCAAGTATTAGTGTCAATGGATTTTCTGACCTCTCTGATTAACTTAAGAACCCCAAACCAACTTGCACACACTTTTTCTACATGAGCTTTTCCTTTTAGATTTTCATCAAGGTAGAAGCCCAAGTTACGAACAACATTTGCTGGTGTAATTTGTTCACCACCAATGTTTTGATCCTGCCGTGTCAACTAAACGCATGTGCCAGAAGAAAACCAGAGCTTTTGAAAAAGCCAAACGCACAAGAAAAGCCATGGATTGGAAGAAATACCTCAATATAAAGTCCGAGACACAAGATTTGTTGCCAGGCCTACAACAAATATCTCTAAGACACCATAAGTAGTGACCCAAAGGGAAACATGCAAGAAACTTGGTGTCCTGTTCAAATCCAAACGACCAGACCAAACAGGTGTTGCACCACTAAAGGACAGAATATCAATAAACTGATCCTAAGCAGAAGGCCAACATTCTTAAAGGATCAGTTCAGAGGTCAAGCAAATCTATATTATTTGAAAGAGGACTTCAAAAGGAACAAAATAGTGAACAAACCATTTAAAGATATATTTTGTTAAAGAGATATGTAATTTTAAAGTTTGGTATTATTTGTGTAGTAACGACTGAAATCAGACTAGTTGTGATGTCATAATCTCAGATTCCTCAAAGTCAATGTAATCTATCATATTTTGTCCTGCGATTTTGTGGCATAAAAACCATGAGATTTGTCAAAAAAGTATTAAATTGAATCTAGGAGTGGTATTTATAATATACTTTTTGAAGAAAGTTCGAGAAAAATCAATTTAATAGTGAAAAATTAATAAACTTCTATTGTTAAGAATGTGAAAATGAAGACACTAACTTTTCATAGTAGACTTACGACACCAGTCATTTCTACACAGACAAGGCAGAGACTTAAACTTAGATATCCTCAATGAAATAAGAATTTTGAATGCTTTCTTCACCATTTTGTGTCTTTTGATGTCCTCTTTTATATAAGATAGACATTTTGAAGTCCATTGCAAGCTCTGTGAGCACATCTTAAATTGTGCCATCATACATCACTTGTTCAACCAGGCAGAGACTTAAACTTAGATATCCTCAATGAAATAAGAATTTTGAATGCTTTCTTCACCATTTTGTGTCTTTTGATGTCCTCTTTTATATAAGATAGACATGCTTGACCACTGAAATAATCCTTTAATCGACAGTTCTCAGTCTTTACTGACGACTCCAATGCATCCCTGCCTGAGCTGTGTCCAAGCCCATACCCAATCATTGATAGCATCATTGTGAGCTGTGACAGATCCGTGACTTAACTTCTTAGAAACCTCAAGGCAACTGGCCCAGACGGCATCCCCTGATCCTTCTGAAAGAGACAGCACAACAGTTTCACTTGCAGTGACCCTGCTTTTCCAAGCCTCCCTGAACCAAGGCAACATACCATCCTCTTGGAGGAAGGCACTTATTGTACGCATCTTCAAAACGGTTTGCGAATCATCTGCTTCCAATTACTGACCAATCTTCTTGACGGCAGTCCATTGCAAGCTCTGTGAGCACATCTTAAATTGTGCCATCATACATCACTTGTTCAACCACAACATACTCTCAGACGCACAACATGGCTTCAGGAAGTGCCGATTCTGTAAGACCCAACTGATTCTTGCAATAAATGACCTTGCCAGAGGATTTGAAGACAAGAGCCAGATAGACTTTATCCTCCTTGACTTTGCCAAGGCTTTCGATATTGTCTCACATCGAGGACTTTTGTTGAAAGCTGAGCATTGTGGTATACTGGTACTTTGGATTGGATCAAGAACACAACACCCATAAGGAAATTGACTCCAGTAGTGTTTGTTAACTGATAACAGCATCGTGTATACGGTGGTATATTACAGGACTGTAGGAGATCTTGGATTATTGAGGAAATGGGGAGGGGAGGGGAAGGGGAAGGGGGTTATACATATGAATTTACTATATAACTTGGATATAGGGATCATCTTATATCATCTAGGGATCATCTTTTACTTACTGGGACTTTGGCTTTCGGTCCTCCAATATGCGCTTTAACATGTGTCACCATAAAGACACGCAAGTCAAGTGTCTTCAATTACAAGATCTTTGGGCATACTCTGAATGGAGTGACCAGCATGTGAACTTGTGAGTTGTAACCTCACATGTTCTTTACTGGGATAACTTCGGCTGGTACCCCCATACTCTACCCTTTGTATTAAAGACGCCAAAACCTGAAAACAGTCTACCCTTTGTGTTCATACTCACGTCTTTGTTAGTTACTACCCTTACAAAAAGTCCAGATCTGGCTTTAATAAAGTTTCTATCTGGGTAAATAAAGTTTGCTCTGACTAGATAAAGTCAGATATATGATTAAGAACTCAATCTAATACTCAAATAAAGTTTGATCTGGCCAGAGCAAGCCAGATAACCCTGATTAAAGTCAATTTGATACACAAATAACGTTTGATCTGGCCAGATCTGGATATTATATCTGGCCCAGATCAAACTTGATCTTGCTTAGGTCAAGTTTGATCTTGCTCAGGTCAAGTTTGATCTGAAAACTCCAGATCAAGTTTGGTCTGAGCCAGATCAAATTTGAATTTATATCTGCCCAATGCTTTATCTGGCCAGATCTAGCCCAGATATAAATTCCAGATCTGGAATTTATATCTGGAATTTTTGTAAGGGTACCATAATTCACTAATATTCTTAGAGAATTCACCGTCCTTTGAAGATTGAAGAGTTTCTAAATTGTAACCACTTCACCGCTCCCTATACAAATATTAAAACAAAGACCTCTAACTATAGGCCGATGCCTAGTTTTTGTCAGGAAATGTGGAATACCCAAGACACAAACTTCATTCTACATCGGTATAGCTGATCTTATTCAAAGTAAAGGAAGAAGATTTATCACCCACCAAGTTAGGTTAGGGCTCACATAATATACTCACCTTCTAAATGGTACATATGTTATTTTGCGTTGGTCACTTCAACATATTTTATAAGCAGGGCCAGAATATTGCCTTGGTCATTTCAAAAAATTAAAACATGCGCACATATCCACTTGTGTCCGCTTCAGAAAAACAAGCAATTTGTAATGAAAAACATGTACATTTACCAGTTTACCATGAAAAGATATGAAGAACATTATATAGCCATTTGAATTCTTTCTCGTGAGTGAAATGGAAGAAGATTACGTTAAACTTGTAGACTCATTCGTTGTTGGCACTTGATCTGCTGATCAAGAATAAGTTACCAGCAACAAGCAAGAACACACCTATCCAGGTATTTCAGCAAACGTGAACAAATTGGTAACCCACGGGCAGGGGTATATGTTTTTAAATAAAAAGGTAATTGGGTACAAATTGGTCCCCAAATTTCACTTCTAAGTTAATTTTCTAACTATTTCCTCCATTTTTATTTTGTGTAAACATCGGTCTAGTCCTGATCATTGATTGTCATAATTGTTGGTTTGTTTTTTATGCATCAATGTCAGTGGATGTGGTAAGTAACCTGCTTTTAATGAAGTTTGTTTGAATGTGGTGTTTAAATTTTTCTCATAACAGGCTACAGAACCATAAAATGATGATGGCTTAATTGTTGTCAATTCATTTGTTCTTCATGATTTTGCTTTAGGTTAAGCGAGTCACTAATTTGAGGGAAAATTGGTAATAAACGTTTTCATGCACATGCTTATTGATGTACAAGCTTATCTGTGCACACCATCTATGCACAAGTTTATTTATGCATATTCTTATTAATTCATATGCTTATTCTTGTGTGGGCTAATTGTACACACTATTTGCTGCATATTCTAACTTTTTATAAACAGATTCAGGTTCTGGTTAAATACTGGACTGGGAAATGCATGTAAGCTATGCATGCTCCACTGCAACTGCAAGATGGACATGAAACAGCATCTGGTGTAGACCCTTGGAAAGGTGAGTGTTTGTAAACACGCGATTTAAATCGTTCTCAACATTTACTTTCTTATAGTTTTTTAAAATTAGTCTGGAACAAAGTGTACCTTTGTATCTCTTCTTTTTCATCATTAGCCGAAGAAAAAGAGAACAAGTACGGACGTTCAAATACATCAATACAATTAAATTTGATATGAGGAGATACTCATTTTTGAAGAAAAAACAAACAAAAAACAGTTTTTACCATTTACGTAATGGAGAACGGCAAGAAAGTCATGGCTTTTTTTGCTGGAGGATATTGGCAAAACAATTCACGCTCTTAAGTGTGATATGAAAATTTGTTTTTCTGGAGGCAGAAGCTCTAATATCCTTCATGTAGGTCAAGTATCTACCTGGGCCTGCCATTCCACACGCTCGATCGCTTACGTCGCTTTCAGCATCCGACTGAATTCAACACTCATTCACAAGATGTATCATTTCCTTTTTATATACTGTGAACCGGCATTGTTGCAACGAAAATAGTTTAAAAGGCGAAGACATATAAGGATTTGTTAATAAAATCACAATTAAACGAGACATGGAACAGATCGTAAACTAACACTTCAAAGAAAGTACAAAATTTATTTCGCTGACCAAAATGTAACGTCAAATAATTCATAGGATTCCACTTTTACCTCGAAACTTTATGAATCAAGCACTAAATTCACAGACACTTTATGGAACTCCATGCATGGCAATAACACTCACTCAATCATGCTCATAAACGTAATCTTAAACAACTCAGTATTGATTGGTCGTCTTGCTTGTCATATTGATCGTCTTAATATTTAAATTTGTGTAATTGCATTTAGATATGTTCTATTAAAAAATAAATTTGCCCCTACCATAAAACGGAGTTATTGTCCGCTTGTACTCGACTCGGTGCAGCAATCCTGGTTGTATATAAGATTCGTGACCAGACCCACCTTTTGCCATGATCAGTTCGGTTCGTACCGCCGATCTGGGGACTTAATAAGTCCCCCGATCGGGAGACTCAAGCATGCGCACTGAGCTTACATTGATATATGGAAGTTGCCATTTCTATTGTGAATTTTCAGTCATAGACCCTTATTAGTCGTTTCATTGAAGGTTTGTAACAAAGTTTGTTTTGTCCATGTTCAATTTCGCGAAAATAAAAGAACTTCGTTATTTTCACGCACTTAATTATTGATAAATAATTTTCACACATCCCCAAGTTATTTATCATAATTTCAGAAAACCTTGTTAAAGCGCGACTGCCTAACGGTAACACATAATAAGAATTCATTACTTTTCTTCAAATGTCTCGAAAACCGCACAGTGAATTTTAAAAGCACACGGTGAAAAGATAATACATATACCATTATTTCAAATCGTGAAGAAAAATTGGAAACCTTCACAGTAGTTGAGTTCCCCGCGCTCGAAATATGTCTGATTCTTATGTTATTCTTATACAAACTTTGAATTTGGATAGATCATTGTGGGATACTTCTGTAGAGGATCCTCAGATCGGGAGAACAAAACTGTTCTCCCGATCGGGGGTACGAACCGCACTGATGATTGTACTGAATGTGGATTACTCAACATCAGACTCCAGAGAAGGGTGGTATACACAGATCGCCAACTGGCCAAAACAGCTTTCGATCCCATATCTATCAGTTGTCAGGTTGTATAATTCATTGACCTACGATTAAACATTTCTTATCAAAGAATTTCTGGGTTTGTCGTCGCATCGTTTCTATTACAATTTTGCTAGCAATTCTAAACATAAAAGGGAGAGGTACATTTGTAGGTTTTTCAATCAAATGCGATTATTTTCTATAGAAAAACAGTTCTAATCTAGTCTTTATACAGTTATAGTCTTTATCAGATTATCAGATCATAAACGATTTTAAAATCTTTAAGTGATTAAAGTTAGTTTCATTCATTCCAAGTTAGTTCAGGACAGTTTACATTTTACAGATTCAAAAAGTGTTATAAATATTCGTCAAGTAAGAAACAAGATAAAACTGACAATGAGATTTCAAATCGCTGTACAATGACCAATTTATAACATAAATATATTAACCTTTGACTTCCGTTTCTTCATAAGTGATTACCCGTTTGATTATTGAGATTATTGGCACTTATTTTTGTTTCTTTTAAGCTATGCTATGTTTCTTTGTTTTCACGGTATGTTTCTATAATTTTTGCGTGTATGTGTTTGTGGGGTTCCTGTCTCGATCACCTTGACTCTATTGAATTGTGAGTGCCAGTGCAAAATGTAAATGTATAGTCTCTTATTTGTGTTGTCATCAAGATGTATTTGAAAGAATTGAAATTAAAGTGTGTTCAATCAATGTTGCCTCTACACGCCCATATACCTTTAACGCAGTGCAGTGTAAATAGAAAATATGTCACTGCAGCACAGTTTTCTCTTTATATTTAATGCGGATAATCTTGTGAAAGGAGGTCTTTTAAGATGGTTATCCAGTGGCGTAGGGATAGGGGGAGCTGTGAAAAATTGGGGAAAGTGTATAGGCTACAGTCTTGGACAAAGCTGTTGAGACACTTACCGGAAAATGTGCATGTTACTTTAAATATTTATGTACAGCTATTTTCAGCCCCCTTCCTACCCCCTCCCCATCAATATTGTCAAAATATTTCAGGAGGAAATACAGAGACATGGAAGCAATAATCAACATTTTCCATTCATTTCAACAACATTGAATGAGAAACTAGGGTGTACCAACGAGTTTTGTCCATGAATGTCTGAAAAAATGTGTGACAAACACAGGCGTTTTTTGCTGAACATTTAGCTGTTTGAGAGGCTTTTTGAAGTATATGGATAGTGTTTTACTTTGTTATAAAAGTTCGAGTCCGTCAATAAGGGGGAGGCAGTGTGAGGCTTTCGCACATGGAAGTTAATATAAAGCTGCATTCTTTCACTGAACCAGCGTCACCCAACGTTTTACACTGAAAATAGAGTAAAGATCACTGTACTTGACTCTGTACATAATCCGTGGTAAAACGTTTGACAATATTTTGATTTTGTAAAGAATTCCTTTTCAATTTGTGTATGGACTTTATCCGATTATTTTCACTTTGTCAATTTGTAGTCACTACAACTTTAACACAGGAAACGTATATATTCGCTTTTTACGTTATGTACGTTTTACACTGAAAATAGAGTAAAGATCACTGTACTTGACTCTGTACATAATCCGTGGTAAAACGTTTGACAATATTTTAATTTTTATGAAGAAATCCTTTTCAATTTGTGTATGGGCTTTATCCGATAATTTTCACTTTGTCAATTTGTAGTCACAACAACTTCAACACAGGAAACGTATATTTTCGCTTTACTTTCTTCAAATAAAAGACAGAATTATCGACTACAAATATGGTAAATCGATTAGCTAAGGCGAGAGTGTGGCGCTCGTCTAATATAAACACGGACTCTAACAGCGTTTGTTATCCACAAAATCGTGTCATATTTCTTTTATTTCATCAAATATTATTGAACTGTTACTCTTTCCTCTATTCTTGTACGGTATTTGTCATAACAATCTAAGAAAAGCAATATGAGCATGTCGAAACTACTTTTTGCTTACATGCTGGAATCTGATTTTTTTGTAATACTCTTCACCTAACTGCCATCATTTCAGTCTCCATCTCAGTCACTTCTCTCCTCCCCACCGCCTCCATCTCCACCCCTCAATCCCCACCCCCTAACTGCCATCATTTCCCTTGTATTTCAAAATGCGCAGAACAATGCAATGGTAAAAGATAAAGCATTTAGCAATACTGAAGAAAAAATGGGTTGCAAACACGAGGGTTTTATTGACGAAATAAAGAATAAAGCACCTAATATTAACTTAAGATAGTACGGTCCAAAATAATTGGATGCCTTTTATTGTATTGTCCTGAATTGTCGAAACAGTTTTTCGAAAAATGTCATGACTTCCCTGCATAAAACTATTTTGCCATTGACATTTACGATATTTTCACTAAATGACATTTCTCAGACAATCTTGGACAAAACTGTTGAGACACTTACCGGAAAGTTTGCATGTTATTTCAAAAAATTATGTACAGCTATATTCAGCGCTCCCCCTCCCTCCCCACCCCTATCACGCTCTCCCTTTCAATTTTGTCAAAATATTTCAGTGGAAAATACAGAGACATGATAGCATTTATCAACATTTTCCACCCATTTCATCAACATTATTATGGGGAACGGGGGTGTTCCAACGAGTTTTGTCCAAGATTGTAGAATTAAAGCCTTCAGGCATATGATTATTTGGAAATTTTGCTCTACTTGTTACCCTGGAGAAAAGTCTAGCTACGCCTCTGTCTGACTGTGGTTACAGTAAGTTGCCAGCCTCGCGTTCATGAGGTGCTGTGACGTTATTCTCTTCGGACAGAACTCCGCCCACTTTCAGAATGTCGCAATTTTGGTGGCTATTAGTGTCAGTATTTTGAAGTTGAAAATGGCCACCATTACAGAGATTAGCATCAAATTTTATGTGGATTTTTAATCGCGATCAAGAGTAAGTTAGTGTGGTAGCTAGGATAAGATTGATTGTTTTGCATTCATCTTATTTATTACTTTGACCTAGCCTAGGGCCTAGTAGTAGTAGCAGTCGTTTGATCTGTTTTATTATGTGCAGCATTGAATCAAAATGATTGTTCACCATTACCATATTTGAAACGTATTGTAATAGTGATTGAAAGACCAGTGATTTTTTAATCATTATTTAAGTTGAAGTGTAAGCAAGGTTTGTTGTGAAAATGAGAATAGTGTGTCCATAATTAAAAATCAACCATGGATCTAGGTTCTATATTTACAGGATAAAATTAACAATTTTCAATGTCAAGCTAGTGATAGTGTGTTGCCGTGTTGGTATGCCGTCTTTTTATAATTGTCTTGAAATACTGCATTAGACAATGAGGAAATACTTCAAGACCAAGATATCTAGACTGCATATTATCTGCTAGTTTAGGCGTTATAGCTTTAAGACTTAAATATGATCTGAGTGGTTGTGAAAACTTCTTCATGTTTATGTGTATGTGTTTTCATTTTTCCTATTGAGTGTTTTGTTGATAATTTCTGTTAACAAAATTCAAGTGGCACTACATATATTCATATGTAGGCCTACCTTGCATGGGGATTGTTTTTAATCAATTTTAAGTTGTTGTGAATTTTTTAATTTGATTATTGTCTGGAACAGTTAAAGAACAAGGGTATATAAATTGTCAGTGTCAGAAGTAAATCAAATCTTGAAGGAAAAGTGTTTTTCTCCATGTGGAAACAAGACGAAGATAATCACAGCAATGGGTTGGGAACTGCATACTATTATGATGGTGGTAAGCGTATTCCAGTCACGGTGCCTGACAATGATTGTGATAATTCTAGCTTAAACAACTTGTATGATAAATGGAATGATTATTCGAGTGCTACAGAGATGAGTTTTGGCGATCATGCATCTAAGTATACCGTTGCACATATAGCTCAGAGTAATAGTGTAACTAATGCTTGGATAGGGTTTATTCTCGGTAACGGTAAAGAAATATACGATGAGGATGAGGAGATGTATCATGCCATCGAAGGACCTGATGGATTTACAGATATTGGCGTAGAAAGGATCAATGATTCTATCCGAACATATATTTACGCTATACTAGCTGAGCTCAAGTTCAGACAAAAACAAGCGTGCTCGTCCCAAGGACAGGAACTGATGGGCGACGACAATTTTGGAATATTCTTGAAGACTATTAACTCACCTGTTGATTTACAAGGCAGAATAGATCGCTATCGAGATACTTTGCACTATGCAAGAAGTAGTCTAAACTTCATACTTGGGGAAGATCTGTACCTTATGCTTTCGGATATCATGTATTTACGCATTGGAAAATATGAAGGCTATTACAACAATATCCAAATAGAGGAATTATCAGAGATGGAGGCGGTTGGTTTAGGTTTTAACCCACATGTTAATTCCAAACAGCGGCCCGAAAATCATAGAAATGAAAAAGCAGCCCTAGTTGTTGGAATTCTAACCATCGCTGGAATTAGTTATATGCTTTATGAGGTACCAAAATGATAGTTTTTTTGTATATACATACAAATCAAGAACCCAAAACCAGTAATGAGGGTTTACACATGTTCAGCTAGCCATCCAACAGAACCGCTTAAGAGATTAAATAACCACGATGCTGCGGCTCCAATGATACCTGGAGCCTGGAAGCGCTTCTAGTGTCCTTGATCCTAATTTTTTGAAAAGATCTAAAAGATGTTTTAATTTATCTTTTATCCATTGTTTTATATTTGATCTGGTGTAGGCTCTGGACTGGGTCTGGGCGGAGGCTCCGTTCTTGGAGTACCACCGCGAATGCCGGCAATGATAGATGTGACAATGGTGCTCATGAAAGTCAAAGCAGATAAAATACTAACAATGGTGATGCCTTGTTCCCTAAATAACGTTGGTAGTTTTTCTCTCAATGTGGTATAATCTTGTGTTATCCTGTTAATAGTTGTATTTAATTTTATTCGATTTATTTGACTTCGTAAAGTTTCACTGTTTTTGCTAGCAATTTCCAGTCTTCTCTCTCTCTCTCTCTCTCTCAGCCTCAAGGTTTCGCAACCTATCTCTTATCTCTTTCTATTGCTCTCCATTCCCAGTTCTTTCATATTTAGCAAGAATTCTACGTTCTGCAAGAATTTCCTTATCTAAGCTAGTCAACTTGCCTAGATTATTTACTAGTTCTCTTTTCTGCGAATTAAAGCTTCATCTAGTGCTAGCAGCTCACGAAGGGGATGTCCTTCAGTTTAAATTGATGCTTCTTTTACACCTATAAGTTCATTTATTTCTTCTATTATCTGTTCAGCAGTGTGAGCAGTTTGTGGTAAATCTTGCATTAGTATTTCTTCTGGTTGTTTGTTGACTAATGTTTGGCTTATGTTGTTAATTTCCGCTCGAACCTTTGGATTCATCTTGGTGGGGGGTTGGTAATCGGTAATTTTAGATCACTTTTTATGAAGTTAGTGCCGTATTTTCCATTCTAGCTATTGATAATAATTTTGAGGAGTCATTTTTATAGGTAAGTTCCTTACCGCTGAAATAAAGTTTTTCGTCATCATATGTAAATTTTTCATATACAATAAAAGTTGGTTTTAGTTCATAATTTTCTTCAATAGCATTATAAAATGCATCTTCTTTGGTTTTTGATAATTCAATTTTTTGTCCTGATAAACTCAGATCATTTAAACTCTGCATATTAAGTTGTTCTTAATATTCTCTCAAATTATTTAGGAGCCTACCAAGATTGCTACTTCATCAAAGGTATACTCCTGGGTGTCCTACAAAATCATCAAAATCTTCTAACTCTGGAGATTCAGAATAATTAAAATCTTCTAATTTGATTCCTTCTGCCATAATTTATCTTTTTTTTTAAATTATAGTTTTTTCAAAAAAAAAAGGTCTGAATTTTATGGAAACAAATTGAATCCTTATCGGAAAATGAAAAATACTTTGGCTAATAAAGGTACAAGGCAAACTGTTGTAATAACAAATAATCCAAGTACGATTGATCAGAAACAAAGTATTAACCGTGCAGTTTTCAAATTTAGGCTCTGATGATGTTATAGTGGCGGGAACCACAAAATATCATTCTCTTTAAGGTTAACCTTAGAAAATGACAATTATAAAGCCAGTGTCAACAATATAGGAAGAGCCATTGTTTAAAAATTGACATAAAGTTCGAAGGTAACGAAATTTATTCACTTGATGACGCAGATGTTTTCCATTGTTGGAAAGATATGTGGTTACCTCAATATAAGCTGGGACTAAAGATGGGACTAGCGGACAAAACTGGGAAGCTAAGAGTGGATGCTGGTGATAAAAGCGCAGGTTTAAACGATGGGTAAGATCAAGCTATTGCTCTAGCTTATGACAACAGATTCTGTATTCCTTTGGCTTTTGAAATGTTTGAGATCATATGCCATTTTATCAATCGGGTTTGGTGATTGATTGAGTTATAAATTAACATTTAATAATTATTACTCCAGAGTGAGTTAATAAAGAGCACAGGTGCTAATGCATCCTATGTAATAGGCGGAATTAGTTTGGAATACGAAATGGTTACCAATCCGGAGTTAGCTCGAACGATAAGAAACCAATATCAATCACCAACTGTTATATATTATGAACGTGTTCTTCGCCATAGACAAACAACGCTAAATAAAAGCGATACTATTTGGAATATCAATCTTAATACTACTGCCAGAAGCCTGAAGGGCATCCTGTTTTTGTTTTTATATATTCCTCTGACTGATGATGGTGGTGGTGCCACTTACAAGAGAGACACTGAAAAATAATATAACCCAAAAATTAAGAAAACAACAATTACTATAGAAGGTAAACCAAATCAACTTTATGCCCATCGGCTTCACAAGTTCACAGATACCAACATTGGGATGAAATAAACAAATTATTTGGCGATTTGACCACCGAACATGGAATGCATGTGGCAAAAGCTCTGAATATATCAAATGTTAAATTACATGACTTTTTAATGACAAATTATACCCTTTGGTTAGATATGAGAAGCACTGACGATAATAGTTTGTTTGCATGGAAGTGGGCGGCGAGTTGAAAACGACTCACGAATCACGATTTAACTTGAGAGAACTGGCGAAGCAGCGGGAGAATTAATATGCTACATCTATATTATTATAAATGCGCAATTGAATATAGAAAATAGAAGATTTTAAGGTTCTGTTTACTTAAATAAAAATAGATTTTTTCGTGAATTGTTTCCAATGTTTCCACATTTAGCCTTAATATATTAACAAACAGGTTGTGGTTAAACATAATTTATTTTAGATATATTAGTAACTTCCTAGGAGAAGGGATATTTACACTTTTCTGAACATATTGTTATAATTTGTCCGACATTTAAATGGAATCGAGCATATCATAAAAGAAAATGGATTTGGTGGGATGATGAAGTGTCTCTTTGTAATATGGAAAATTTTTCTTTACATAAAACAATAGAAGCTTTTTATAAACATTTTATGGAAGATGAAACTTTGTTTATTATGATTGTTCTGCAACAAAACAGTTGAAATTTCGGTCGCATACCAAGAATGTGAGCCGTGAAAAATCCATGATTAGTGAATTGGCTTTTAGCGGTTGGTTTACAAAGCCAGTGTTTGAATTATTTCACAAAAGTACAATTAAATTCTGCAAGATTTCCGAAAGCAAATGCAACGAGCTTGTCTATTTGATTGTAAAGACAGAGATTCATTTCAAAACTGCTTGCGAGAAAATGATGTTATTCCTGATGCGGAGCTCGAGATAAAGTTGCAAATGTATTAAGAAAAACAAAACATTTAAAATTGATTATAAAAAGAGATCAACCAACTGATTATTGTATTATTTATATTTCCAGGCAAATTTGGCTTAAAACAATGTTTAGTAAGAAAAAGAAGCTTTTCTCTGTTTTTTCCAGCCATAGTATATAGTAAGTTAGTTGTACTGATCTCTTGTTTAAGGCAACTAAAATTTACTGTTAGATTTTAGTTAGATTAATTAGAAGATCAACACTATTGCCAATTAGTGCTGAGCTTCTGTTTAATATAGCTAAAATTTTAACAGTAAATTTTGATAACATTAATCAGGAGTCAGTACAACTAACTTACAATACTACTCATGCACATGCTGACATGAGAGATTACAATACAGATGTAAACAACACCAACCTACTGCACATTGTCGATATGGATCGTACAATATTAGCGAAATCAACATGGTTCTTTTGGAAATAGGTGCAAAACTTTCAACCCCTCACCGAAGTCCTCTGATTTGCATGCTTATTTTCATAGATTTATATAGTAAAGGATTTTTTCTATTACATATGTAAAGATCGTATGGGCCCAAGACTGGAAATGTGGTTTGTGACCACGTTTTTTGGCACCAGTTTTTCCCAAATATGAAATCGTTTTAAATCACTCCGATTTTCATTTTTCTTTTACTCGAATTATTTCTTCAAATGTTAATAAATAGTTTAGAATAGTTAATGAATAATTTCCAACCCTTTATCTGCCTAAAATTGCATGTATTGATACCGTTTCTACCATAACAAAGCTGTAATCACCTTCGAAAAACAGCATCTTTCAGCTCATTATATATTCATAAATCCGAGTGGGCGGAATGAGAAGAGAATAAGCGACTTTTTGCGAGGCTGGGAACTGACTGGTTATGCGTGTTTTTTTTGTTTTTTTGTTAGCCTTGATGCATGGTTGCAAGCCCTTCATCTTGAACTTTTTCACGATATACTCATGTTACAATGTCCGTGACAGGAAAGGCTCCTTGAATGTTATTAAGATAATATGGATGTGTAATCGGAGTAGACTTCCAAAATATACTGACACTGCTCTAAAAGCTTTGACAGCAAGGTTTTTCGTTTCTGCATTTTGATAACCATTTCCCGGAACTGTTTCAAGAGTTAAAATTGTGAACTCATGTGATGAGGTGAAAGGCCTTTACTGCGGAAAAGAAAAAAACGATTACTAAGTATACGAAAAAAAAAGAATGAACGTGGAAAGATTGATAGACTGTATATCATCAACATAAATTATATCTAATGATAACAATTTATATAATAATGAATGAATAACAAAAAAAATCTCGCAGATTATATTTCTACTGCTAACAGACCAAATAAGTGCTTTGTAATAATTGCAAAAAACTAAGATCTACAATAAAAAGAAATCTTAATTTGGTGGAAAAGCTAAGGTTCACACGTACCTTTGAATCAGGGTATACGCCGTATCCTTTTTAAAAAAAAGATTTGTTGATAAGTGAAAAGACATGAAAGAAGAGAATGCATTAAGGAATTGACTCAATCCTACATATAGCCATCTGCTCGTACACTCAAATAAAAATGCAAAATTGAGCAGAATCGCGTGATTTGAATTTTTTATTATTGCTTTGAGGTATATGGTAGTAACAATATGTGCTTAAATGGTTTAAAGTATATTAACAACCATGCAAACAGTCCGATCAAAAGCGGTTAGAAACTACCCATGTTACAGCATTATAAAACGTAGATACCTTATTTAATAAATTAAGATAACAAATTGTGCAATATTTTGTTATCTTAGAATGGGACTACTAGAAAAAATTGTTCATGTTAACTAATTATTTTTTGGTTAATACCCCAATATACAGATATATTGAATTGGAAAAGTTGGTTATAGTGAACTGGAAATTAGATATCATTTGTGAACCTTTGATTTCTTTTAAATTTGGGAAATATGAAAAATTACATAACAATTTTTGTAGCTGTAATCATTTCATACATCATCACTTTTGCACATGCTGATTTTTTTGGTACAAACTTTGGTTTACCGTAATATAAAATCTATAAGATGCTGTGGATCGTTTGAAGACTGTTCTTCTCAAAAGTCTGTACCTGTCCCAATACCTTTAAAAGTGGTTTAAGTGGCAATCGTTTGAAATTCATTTCCAAGAAACGATTGTCAATCTAATTCATAATTTCACAAAGACAACAACAATTTGGGAATTAAAATTCAATTAAGAAATAACTAACAGAATCAATGTGCCCAAATGTTCGTGACATGGACGAGTGTGCTTGTTTTTCAAGTTAATCTTGGCAGCTTGTAGGATATTCTAAGTTTATATATTCTTGTTTCTCGTTGCGGTATAAACAAATGTGTATTAGTTTAGTGCAGTTGATTGTGCGTTAGAGAAGTATAGCTAATTAAGGGTGGGATTTTAAATTTACTTCTAACTTAAACTTTGACGTAATTGTGGTGTTCTTTACGTTGTAGGATGTTTACAACAATTGAAATGAAAGGTATTCAAATGCGTATTTGCAGATTCGTTTGTTGAAAGTTTACTGAGTGAACATTTAGCCTGATAATTTCCACGGAACTGACAAATAAAAACTTCTTAAATTATAAATTAATTGATTGCAAAGCAAAATTTACTGATCTGTGATTGTAAGCTACTTATATTGGACACTTGTAGATAAGATAAACCCTTTAAAAACAAACTTTGGTAGTAATGTTTTTCGTCTTCTATCATAAATAAAAAAAATAAAAAAATGGATCATGGAACTACCAAATTCTGTGTGGCCGCGCTTTGTCACTTACAGATGGAGCACCACCGGAGGTCGTTCTCTTCTCCGCCTCTTAGTACAAGGCAGACAGTTAACCTTTCAGGAGGAAAACAATGCCAGGGGCCGTAGCTCCCACCACGGGCAACACGGCAATGCCGTGGCACTTTTTCACTAGAATGCACATATGTAGGTGTTATTTTGCTTTGTCCACCTAACGTGCCTTCGGCAATCAAGCCTGCCGTAGCACTTTTCAATAGGCCACTACAACCCTAAATGCAGACAAACATTGATTTAATTTTGTTGAAAGTTAATGGAAAATTAACTTATGGAACCCGAACCAACGAACGTTTTACTGACTCTCTCGTGTTGTACCTGAAATCGCACAGGCAAAGAAGCGTTGTTAAGGGGCGCATTTCAAATGAGTTCCCATTTGTCATGACTATCAAGAATTGGAAAAACAGTTAACTTTTCTACCATACCGACCTCCCAAAGGTAAAAAGGTACATATTTTCGAAACAAATGCAAACGGTTTTCTTAGTGGCGTAGCTAGCATCTAAGGTTTAGAGGAACCACAATTGCATTTAGAAGATTCTGTTCACCACTTTACATTGACAGCTTTGCTAAGCACATGAAGTGCCATAATTTAAAGATGCTGCAGTTTTAGAGATCAAGTGCTCTAATACGCAAGGAACGCAACCTTCTGGTGAAGTTGCCCAATGCTTGTTTAAGTTATATAATGGGAGACACACCTGCTGAGAGAAAATAAATTATATAGGCCTACTGTATCTTTCATTTGTATAGTGCATACGAAATTTGAATTATACAGATTAATCAACTAAATCAAAAGTATATTATATATATATATATATATATATATATATATATATATATATATATATATATATATATATATATATATATATATATATATATATATATATATATATATATATATATATATATATATATATATATATATATATATATATATATATATATATATATATATATATATATATATATATATATATATATATATATATATATATATATATATATATATATGTATACATATATATATATTTTTATATATATATATATATATATATATACATATATACATATATATATATATATATATATATATATATATATATATATATATATATATATATATATATATATATATATATATATATATATATATATATATATATATATATATATATACATATATATATATATATATATATATATATATATATATATATATATATATATATATATATATATATATATATATATATATATATATATATATATATATATATATATATATATATATATATATATATATATATATATATATATATATATATATATATATATATATATATATATATATATATATATATATATATATATATATATATATATATATATATATATATATATATATATATATATATATATATATATATATATATATATATATATATATATATATATATATATATATATATATATATATATATATATATATATATCATATGCTAATTGGAAAATCTTCAATTTTTCAGAAAAGTTTGCACAATTTTTAAATTTGAAAAGTTTCTTCATTTTCGGGCCCTTTCCTTCAAGTTTTGGTGAATTGTTTTGACAATTTGAGAGAAATTTCGCTCATTTTGGTGCAATTTTGTTCAATTTTCGGGAAAATTTGTTCATTTTGGTGCAAATTTCTTTGATCTTCGGAAAAATTGTCATTTTCGGGCATGCACTCTCTTTTAAATTTCGGTGAGGTGTTTGACAATTTTAAGTAAATTATGTTCATTTTTGAGCAACTGTCTTATCAAGTTTGAGGAAATTTAGTTCATTTTCAGGCACTTTCCTTAAAATTTTGGTGAATTGTTTGACAATTTTAGGGAAATTTCAGGCAGTTTTCTTCATCTTTGAGGAAAGTTTTGTTTAATTCTCATTAATTTTCTTAAAATTTGTTGACAAATTTTAAATTATGCTACCAATTTTACCTTAATTTTTGCGAAATTTTCTTTGATATTCTGGAAAATTTGTCACTTCGATCTCTTTATCAAATATTGTTCAATTTTTGCAATTTTAGTGAAAATTATATCATTTTAAGCAATTCTCCTCAATTTTTGGTCAATATTTGGAAAATTTGACAAATTTCATATAATTTTACCAAATTTGTATATTAGTAATTATCCAAATGTACCTCTTAACCGGGCCCAGGAAAAGCAGGATGTTGAAATCCTCTTAGGTTATTATTTAAAAAAAAATAGAGGGGAGAGGGGGCGTAAGCCCTCAGCTCCCCCGTCTCCGCGGTCCATGTACAATAATTCCAACAAATGTTTGAAGACGCTGAATGATTATTGCTTCTTCTTGAATCAATACCCAAGGTCTTAGTTTAGGTCACTGGGCTGTCATACTCAGCGATGTCGGAACCACGAGGGCAAGAAGCGATTTTGAAAGTTAGGGCGGACGAGGGCAGGAGGTGCCATTTTGAAAGTTGTGGGCGGACCGGGGCAGGATGTGCCCTTTTGAAAGTTATTATTCTAGGTTATTCTTAAAGCTTGAAAACGAATAGAAATCCACTCACTCACAAATCCTACATAGTACATAGAAGATGTTACATACATTTAATAATTATTTGACACAATTAAAGCATGCCAATTACTAGGGGCCCCGACACCGAGTGCCGTGATGGAAGGGGAATTCCCCCCTAAAATTATGCCTTTTACCTATTCGCCCGATATGCAATTGCCAACATTGGTTCTGGCTCCTGGGGGAGAAGGACAAGGGAGGGGGGGGGGGATCACAAAATTACGCTAAGATACAAAACAATCACCATACATTTGGAAAAGGTGGGCGTTGCGACAAGTGCCTTCTTGCTCCCCCAAATCCCGCCTATGCTCAAACCATATGTATTGGAACCGGGGAGATGGGTGAAAGTGCCTCTACTTTTTCGAAAACTGACAAAAGTGCCCTTCTTTTAAGATGAAAAGTGCCCTTTAATTAATGTCAAAAAATGCCCTCACTTGATTTTCTGTCCCCTCCCCCTCCCCCTTGCTCCGAGTTCCTTCCGACGCCACTGTTCATACCTAGGATGTGCTTTAAAGCAGATACAAATGGTGTCCTATAACAAATGGAGTTTCCTAACTGAAATGTTTGGTCCATCTATTTAGGATTTGAGCATAAAGTGATAAGGTTGATAGAGGTTTAAGAAGGTGCATGACGTCATCACGTGATCGTTTTTGTTTACGACACCATGCTGGACGACAATAGAACGCGACGGATCCATTCGCAGAACTGGTACCTGCGTGTATTACATTCCGTACACACACTGTTCTAGTACACATGAAATCAAAGTGATGAATTTTTCTGGTACAGAATCTGTATCTAAGTACGTGCAACATCTAAATGATGAACAAAAAAAGCGATATATTGCTGAGTGTTCAATGTCTGATGTGTGGGATCCCTATAATTTGCCAGAAGCTTTGTTCCATCCGATTAAAGAAGTTTCAAATCCATCGGAAGTTTATGACATTGCTTGTCACGACATTTACAACTACCAAGTTGTTAACACGCAGTCATCAGGTCATACTACACAGTGGCAAGGAGTCAAGTACCGGGCTCAGCTAATTTGCTTTAAGGCACTCAGTCAAATTTAGTAAAAAGGCGCAACATGACAACATTTCACATTAAAAGATCTGGTGTTGGGGCAAGACATGCAATTCATTTGTAAAAATTTGAGATTCACCTACTGTCAAGGGTGAGAAATAAGAGGACATTTTTTGGTGGGGAGATTTAATTATTTCAAAGGTATATAAAGGAGAGGTAGCGATTTTGCCATAAACACGTTTTTCTTTAATATTCTGAACATTTCATTAACATACATCTATCAAAAATTTTCAATCGTTTCTAAAATCTTCGCGAAAAGTGAACAATTTGGCCCCAAAAAACGTGTGGCGTAAGATTAAGCACACAGCGAGTCTTACAATGCATAATTTCCAGTGTCACATTGACCTAGGCTACTTCAAAATATCAGTTTTATTGAATCAGACATCAGAATATCGCTTAATTAGTGGTATGCTAACTATTTTAGGATATTTTCTTGTGGATAAAGAGGAAATATCGACTTCAGTTCCGATCCATTATTTCTTTATGATTGGCGAACACCACTTGTTACGTTAGGCTATAAGTATATACTGTATACCATTACTGTAACTTTCACAAAACGCTAGTGTTGTACTGTCCTATTCTTACGTCACAAAAGAAACAAAATACAATTAGCATACCTTTGGAGACCTAAAAATAAGCAAGATTTTTCACATTTTGTAAGAAAGTGTTTGTGGTGAGTGTCTATTACTTATAAAGGGCATTTGTATCAATTATTTAAAGTGGTTGCAACCTGTCCATATACCTTTAAATTACAGACTCTTTAATAGCTAAGTCGATCAATGGTCCCCATTTTGGTGATTCGTTAATATATTCATAGAGATATTTTTGCATGGTAACAAAATTTATTATGGCGGAAGGGGAGAAGGGGGTTTGGAATTTCCTCCCCCGCCCCAATTAGTATGTTAAAAAGACTGTCCCCAAATGATGGCCACATGAGCAGGAATTGACTTCTGTTAGAGAGGCGGAAGCATGTCCTTTATCATTTGTCTTAAAAACCTCAGTACAAAAATGTATGAGTCTCTGATCACAACCCAAAAACTGTTTGCAAAAGGTGGGTGGGGAAGGGGGAGGGGGAAGAATTAGAAGATTTCACGAAATTGGCCCGGAGGAAATTTTACGAAAATTGAAGCAAATTTCCTGAAAATTTAAGACAACTTTCTGAAAATTGAAGAAATTTTTCTGAATATGAAAGAAATTGCACTAAAATTGAAACAAAGTTCAGGAAAATGAAGGATGTTCCACCAAAATTGAAGAAAAAATTATCGAAAACGAAGGAAATTGCACGTAAATTGTTGCAAATTTCAGGAAAATAATGGAAACTTTTCGAAAATTGAACAAAAACTCCCTAAAAGGAAATGGCACAGAAATTGTAGCAAATATCACAAAAATGAGCTTGGTATTTCCCGAAAATTAAAGGAAATTTTCCGAAAATTGAAGAAAATTTCTCGAAAATTGATAGAAACTTATCAAAATTAATAACAAATAATGAAGAAAATGTTGCGAAAATTGAAGATTTCCGGAAGAAAAGAAGCTATGGAATCTGACTCTTCAAAATCAATTCATTAGATTTTCATTATTGCAGGGAGAGGAGGGGGAGCAAATGGCACTTGGTCCCCCTGCATGCGCTACATATATATTGGTGAAACTTGGTGTTCAATCTTTGCGTTTCACTGCAGTTATCCATTTCACCCGTCTGCTGTCTTCCGCTGGAAATCTGTAAAATGATACTTTTTTTCTGTCCTTGACAATGTTATACAACCAAACGTTGAGCAGGAAATAACCATTTCAACTCGTAAAATACTTTTTTTCATAAATACAAAACATTTAATTTACGTTTAGTTCCTCAATGCGAGTAACTTCTGCATATGAGTTATTGTGTACCTACATAACGTAAAGTTTCAAAACCAAACATTTTTTGTGTCACATTTTCAAAATGGTCATATTTTCTTTATTTCCAATGCGTGTCAAATTTCTAAAACCAACTAAACAGTAAGAGTATGTGTGGCGCGTGGTGCATTATAGGAACATAGTGGCCTCCATTGCATTAACAATCCTTAATTTTAAGGAATAAGCGTGATCCTTAGAATGAAGGTTTCTCCCGCAATGTTGATCAAAGGCTCAGGATTTCTAAACATATTTAAGTATTGCAGACGACTATTATTCACGGGATATACATAAGGACATATTCAAGTTGAACATATAGTGCCAGAGTTGTAAGCAAATCATATTTTTAAGTCGGATCAAGTCATAAGTCATTTTTTGGCAACTCAAATCAAGTCACAAGTCGTTTGCTCGCAAGTCTAGTCAAATCACAAGTCAAACTTCCAAACTATAGGCGTTGCAATTTCTGCTATGGTATAATCAAGGGTATACATACATCTTTTGTATGAAAGTCACAAAGGCGTACAGAAGGAAAATATCTAGATTATAAATTATATTCAAAGGTCTATGAACATGTAGCAATTTATATATTGGTTATAACACTCTCAGCACCAGTTTTTGCAAAAATCTCAATCCTAAGTATTAGTCACTTACAGACATGAATGAATGATAAGAAAATATATTTTTCTGTTCTTCAACAATTTTATTGGCGGGCATGGGAAAAACTTAAAATCTTTTCCTCAGAACTTTCTGCACCACTTTATAGAATTATGATGGACATATAAAATAACTTCTTTTATGCTCGAATTTGTTTATTAAAAGAGAGCCCTGCAGTGGTTGATTAATCAGTGAATGTAAGCTATTTTCTACTAAGGGAAGCTGTAGGAACGTTCCCCAATTTCCCTCCCTCTTTCGTGTAGCCACGATTATCATGACATACAAACTGTTGCATTAAAAAACAAGATAAGTTTGTCAGCATCTTTTTGTCCGAGAAGCGGTAACCTGGAACGGAAGAAGATTCATCTACGAGACGTAATTTCCTCCATGCCTGGCCCCTAGCAGCCTAATTTTCTCTATAACCTACCTTACCATCACTATCTCTCCCATAATTCCTCCCATATTCCATTCAAGATTGACACGGTTGTTAATGTCGGAATTTTATTTACAATTAAGGAAATAATCAAGCGATATGACAATAAATATTTCTTATATCAGTAAAACAGAATTGTTTACACAGGTTTGTCGAATATTGTAGCTATATAGACTGATAGTTTGTACACACTCACAGAAGTATCGATCTTTCATTCAGCCTTTCCACTCGTTTTTATAATCAAGCTCCCTTTGCACCTTTCCACTGTTCCATGCCTTCAAATGCAGTAAGCCTATATGTGCGTTTGTATCAAACTTGTATACTTCATAAAGAAAGTTCTAATGAGAGGTATACCATATACGGGTCTAGTTTCTACTTATCATGTTGTGATTAGATATAAAATAAAAACATTTATACTAACGGGAATAAGCTCTTCAATTACTGTCAGAATTGCAAAAATGCAAGACCCTTAACATGCATATTGTACTTCGGTTAGCAGTTAGTATGGTATCGTCTCCACTGAAATATATCAACTGTGCATTGCATAACGGTTAGGTACCTTTAGGGTCGTAAGGTAAAATGTTCTCCATTTCTTAAACCCCTATATGACTTATCCTCCGTCTATTATGGACCAAATAGTCTACGGGGTCTGGGAAGGGTCATTACTTGAATGGTCGATATTTCGACACTACATGAAGGGTGATGATAGAAAGGAGTCTTTTTTCCAAAGTCGATCTTATATTATATGCATTCTTCCCTTATTGCCCTGTGTAATTTCGATTTCAGTAGTTCAGCAAGAAATATTGTTTTCAAGTGGCAGCACTATACACTTACAAGAAAACACTCTTAACGGTTATATGAGGATAACATCTTACTGAAACGATACAATCAGTTTGATTGCAAAAAGCCAGTATATTGCTTTAAATTTACAATTTTCAAGCAAGATGATCGGATATTCCTTTTTATTATTTCATTTCAGCTTCATGGAATGAGTTATAGCGCAGTAAAGTTGTGACGAATGAAACTTGTAAATCACCATTACTTTAATTCATCTAAGGCTCGCAATCTATCCAATATGAGATTTTATTTCACTTCGTTTACTTTTTGTTCTCAATATGATATCCCGGTAATACATCATTTTATTGCAAAACCGCTGTTTTTGTATTGGCAGGTGATATTTCACGACGTGTTCCTCATTCATTGGAACATATATAAAACATATTTTTCCTTGCCAAAGATAAATTAGAGATAGGAAGATATCATTTTGTTTCAATGAATTACTTCAAGTTTCGGCGCCAAAATCAACCAAAAAGAAACCGTTATATTTTTCATGTTTTTGTAATGATCTAAGCAAAGAAAAAAAAAAGTCAACGTTCCCACAATCATGAATCAAGTATGTACCGTTTGTTATAAGGTTTCGATTAATTTTAGGCGATTGTTACCAAGCGTATTAAAGGTGTTCGCAATAGTTTGCTCAAGCACTTCGACATGATGGTGGAAGCCCCCTTCCACTTTATGAGTGGCAATCTGCTCCTAAAAATTGAAAAGACCATACTCCTCCCTATGCCATTCCTTCTGTTCAAGAAGAAGCATTGTACTCCTTGCTCTGCCAAGCCGTCCTATAGATCATGGGAGCATCTCACAGACAGTAAAGTGGTCAACACCCCAGAAAATACGCCCCAAACACGGAGAAGGATCATTCTCCTGAAAATGCCTAGGAGAGACAGATCTGCTCCAACTTAGCCCTATACTAGACTGCATGTAAAAGACAGTAGAAGAAAAAAAAATCAATATAGGACAGGATTTATCTTTGTGAAGGTTCTCTCATGTATACTGTTATCGATGTGTGTTTGTGAAGAGCATAACTTGATGACGTATAAAGATTCACCTCAGGTGACTTTGGTCTGTGGACAGGTGGAAGCTAGTTTGAAAATAAATCATAAAATATTCCCCTTAAAATTGGGCAAAATGGACCATTTCACAACGTGTTTTCATATATGCATACAAATATGTGATGTTTGAACGGCAGTGGTAAATTTTTGTTTTTCTCTTTTGGGTTGCAGTGAGCCCAGTTCATCTCAGTTATTTCTAACCAGTCCGGTAGAATTCCTATTAATGGGAACATAAATGATCCTATTAATGGAAACATTTTGCTACATGGAAGCCGCCATTTTGTGATAGTCCCCATGATCCTTTGCTATCCTAACGTTAAAACCTTATGCAATGTTACATTTTACAAATTTCAAATACGTCTGGGAAATATATCTTTGCTAGGGAAACTTAAAACTAATGAAAATACCTTCATTGCTGTCATGGCTAAAAGTGTTCGACTCCCATGTAATATATTCACCACGCCGTTTTCAAATATTAGAAATAATAGACAATAGAGCTAAGCTTTTAGGCGCAAAACAGCCATTTTGAAAATTAAAATGTTTTTCAAACCAATGATTTTCAATATTTAAAGTTAAACAATTAGAAACGTTGCCAATTTTTTGCAACGTCTGAACAATGTGGCTGTGTGACTTCAATATTCTCGTGTGTTATACGTGTTTCTATTAATAGGCACGCTTCCGGACTGCTAACCGAGGCGAAATGTTCATCAAAACAAAGTGTCAATATTTACATCAACATTCGTACATTGACATAGGTATCTTTATAGTCCAAGCTTTGTGAAACTATACTCTTTTTCATAATTACAAAAACTAGAATGATGTAAAAAGACAGCATTTTGTGTAAAAGCTCGACCCACTGATTTTGTACAAGGAAGCGTTTTGCCCACCTTAACTTGACTGGCGGCGTCTGGAACATGACGAGTATACTCGTCATGCAAGAAGCACTGAGGCATTTACAGGAGAATAGGATAGTTTACAGGGAGCTCAGCCTAGGAATTATGCAGGTTTTGTAGGGATCATTTGGGAGTTCGCATGGAGCAGGGAGTACAGGGAGTTTAGAAGGAGCACTGGGGAAATTGAAGGAGCATATAAGTTATGCAGGGAGCGAGTCATGAACACAGCATGTATAATAATTGGAGGTGCGGGTGGTCACCCAATAGCGTGTCACATGCAAAAGTATGATGCATGCATCTAGCAAAGAACAAAATGGCCCTTCCATATGGATTGGTTCAAACCAGGGTGGGTCGCTCATGACTCAGTAAACCAGTTGATCACCAAATGAGTGCTGAAATGGTGGTTGCAGGCCACCAATTTTGGAGGGATGTTTTGTAGAAGAGCCCCCCCGCATAACACTATAACATATGTAGTGTAAACTACCTCAGAGTTTACTTCATTAGAACGTGAGCATATACCTACCCATGCATAACGTCATCAGTCAAGGTGAAATAATTCTGACGTTGCCATGACATATCTCCACATGTATCCCCACTGCTAAAACAATTACACTGGCTACCTGTCAAAGAGAAAATATTTTATAAGGCTATGTTTTATGTTTACAAATCCCTCACAGGTTCATCTCCGGCTTATCTCTCTACTAACATAATACTAGGCGCGAAAGGTTTGCGTTCCGCATCCGACAGAACCAACCTTATTAAAAGAAAGAAGCATAAATAGATGGTCACTTAAATCTGCAGCTGATAAAGATTTCTTTCACATTGCCCCTAAACTCTGGAACCACGTAACCATTAGCATTCGTACAGCCAACTTTTTGCCAGTTTTCAAGAAAACATTGAAATCCTATTTATTTCCTCAATCATAATACTTGCGGGTTTTTTTACCTTTAGTTCAGTTCATCATCTTGCATTCTATCTCATGTATATTTATCTTTTGGCGCTCTGGTCTTAATGGATCGGCACAGAAAAAAAAACCTATTGCATGTATGTATGTTATCATGACGTACCTCACGATCATCATATGGGCAGATAGAACAGGTGGGGAGTTGCAGTGAGTAGTTTGGATTCACAAGGAGCAATGTTGAGTACAAATAGAGTAGTTGGCGAGTTACAGTGGAGTCGTTTGTAGTCATAAGGAGTAGCGTGGTCCTAGGAGTAGTATGGCATAGAAAACAACAGCCAGAAGAGAAAACAAAGAAACATATTTTGCCTTTTGTACTTATTTATCTCCTATCAACAATAGTACAGGTATTCAAAAATGTTTGACATATGATACACGGATAATCGTCCTCATTATTGGTCTGTCATAGATGATGGAGACACCAGATCTGTTCCGTAGGGTATGATGGGATGGTTTCATTTCGAGTTTGAGATGTATCGTCAGACAGATTGAATAAGTTACAATCATTTATTTCTTCAATACTTCACTCTGCTTCCAGTCACCCAATGACAGAAACTGATGTGATGGGATTGTCCAAGGCAAAGCTTGGATTTTATTGTTTTCATTGCTTCATGTGCAACTTTCAGCTATACTTTGACCAAATTTGAGGATGATATTTTAGGATGTTTTCAAAATAGTCTCCACCTGTCTGTAGACTTAAGTCACCTGAGGCGAATCCCTATACGTCATCAAGTTATGCTCTTCACAAACACACATTGATAACATGTATACATAAGAGAACCTTTACAAAAGAAAATCCACTGTCCTGTATTGGTTTTTCTCCTGTCTGTTACATACAGTTGGAGCAAATCTGTCTCTCCTAGGCATTTTTCCGGAGAATGATCCTTTTTTTTAGTGTGTTTGGGGCGTATATTCTGGGTTGTTGACCACTCTACTCTCCTTGAGATGCTTCCATGATCTAGGACGGCTCAGCAAGGAGTACAAGGCCATTTGTTGAACAGAAGGAGTGGCATAGGGAGAAGTACATGGTCTTCTCCTTTTTAGGAGCAGATTGCCACTCATGGGGGAGAAGGTAGGAGGGGGAGGGGTCATCCTACTACCATATTACTACTCATAGTTAAAACCCTGATGTTTTTATTTATATTTTGCTTTATATCATTTGCTCAGCTCATATAACAACAAATTGTAAAAAGCAGTGATTCTTTTAAGGAAATTTCACTGGGGGACCACAATCACCCCTAGAGCAACTGATTCTAGGCGCGACGGAATATGCAAATTTGAACATCTTCAAAATTAAATTGAAGGAGATTTTAAGTCTGACATAAGATGCATAACTTGATTTTTCCAAATTGTACAGGTTATGACAAAATTATGGTCGCCCAGTGCAATTTTGTTTACTGGGCGACCAAAATTTCTCACTGGGCGACCAAATAGTCTTGTTTCGATGACCTGCCATGGCACCAAATAGCTCTAGAGTCTCTAAAATAGTATGAAAGGAGGCGACAGAGCCATCATTAAATAAATACAGATCATCTGCATAGAGAGAAATCTTAAATTGTACACCATTACATTCTATTCCCTTTGTCATATGTTTTTTATATATGCAAATTGAAAAACAATTTCGATACTAAAAGAAACAGGCGACTATGGGTCTCCTTGTCAACAGCCTCTTTCAACATTAAAACATCTTGATGGTTGACGATTGACAATGACTCAGGAAGAGGCATGATTGTAAAAAAAAATCTGTAACCATTGAAGAATAGAATTCTCAGAGCCCTAAACTCAATTACTCTACAAATATCTTCAAAGATTAAGTGTCAAAGGCCTTTTCAAAATCAACAGCATACATGACTCCTATCAGATCATTTGTAATAATATAATTAAGCAAATCATAAATCAATCTAAAGTTCTTACCAATATAACTTCCACTAAAAAACCTTTCTGGGCGTCATTATTCATATTAAAGGATTGAATTAAGTCAATTTGTAATGCAATTACAGGCAATCTTATAGGAAACATTCAAAAGAGAAATTGATCACCATTTTTCGAAATGTTGTTTGACTTTTTCATTCTTAGGCACAACTGAGAGTTATCAAGCCCTGCCTCCGTGTGGTAGACATAACTGCTCATGACTTGTCCTTCTCTTAAAAAATTTGTTCCAGCAAATCACAACCACAAACTTACTGTAGCAAATAGAGAGACCACTTTATCTTAATTAAAATAACCACACAATAAGGACTTTATTCTTTGCTAATATGATAATTAGCACTAACTTCCACAACAAATAAGGTTTTCAGAATAAAGAAAATAAAAAGGAAAATTCTGACCCGACCTGGTTATTTATCATGTCGGGTCTGACAGTTTGAAACTTTAAGGAGCAGAATAACTAATGTACGTTATAACTGTATTTTAAAGATCTGTGTAAGAAAATGTTAAGATTCCAAAATTGTTTAAAGAATTCTATAGTAAATCCATTACTGCCAAGGTATTCATTAATTTACATACTGTGAATTGCATTTGTTAATTCAAATAAGGTCTAAAGGCCATCAAGCTTTTCTCTATTGCTAGTGGTAATTTTGTACACAGGTTCCTTAATTAAATCGTTTAAATCAAATTCCACCAGAGAGATTTCCTGGGCTTTAAAGGGTCCTGAAGAACTCAGAAACTGAATACAAGATTTTACTTGGTGTATTCAAGAAGTGTTCCATCCTTCTCCAATTGAATAATTTGTTTATTTGCACAATGCATTTTCTCTACATAAAGTTAGAAGGAGGTTAGGTTTTAATACACTCTTCAATCAACTGCATTCTTGAGCGTATTAAAATACCCTGCAAGAGTTTACCTCACCAACTTATCTTGCAACACATTTGATTTAGCTAGCAAAAAAATCTCATCTTACTGCAATCTATCCTGCTTCTTTTTAGAGAATACATTTTAATGGCACTAGCACAGCTAAAACCCTGAATTTAAGGTTACTTATCGTTAGTTACATGGTTACGTTCATTTTGCTTCACAACGATGACTGATTGGCTTACCAAAATGTACGTTAAACAATCAAAATATAATTTTTCTACAGGTTTAGATGCATTTTAAACGATAACAGCATTCTTGATATAACTTTGTACATCCAATGTCGATAAATTATGAAATATAAAACAATCAATAACAATTACACACAAAACACACCAACACCCACACACATATGATATTTATATATATATATATATATATATATATATATATATATATATATATATATATATATATATTATATATATATATATATATATATATATATATATATATATATATATATATATATATAAATATATATATATATATATATATATATATATATATATATGTATATAAATATATATATATATATGTATATATATATATATATATATATATATATATATATATATATATATATATATATATATATATATATATATATATATATATATATATATATATATATATATGTATATATATATATATATATATATATATATATATATATATATATATATGTATATATATATATATGTATATATATAATTATATATATATATAATTATATATATATATATATATATATATATATATATATATATATATATATATATATATATATATATATATGTATATATATATATATATATATATATATATATATATATATATATATATATATATATATATATATATATATATATATATATATATACCTATATATATATATATACACACACATATATATATATATATATATATATATATATATATATATATATATATGTATGTGTGTGTGTGTGTGTGTGTGTGTGTGTGTGTGTGTGTGTGTGTGTGTGTGTGCGTGGGTGGATCTTTAAATGAGATACCTTCGGTATACTACCGCGATTGAAATGTTTCAATGGGGCAAATGATTCGTTATATGCTACCTTGCTTGCCTTGTACGGGCTTTTAAAGTTGAAACAGAAAATCAAGCCATAGATTGTGACACCGTTATGGGATTACAAGTGGCAAGAGGGTTAATCAGAGGGTTTTTAAGATGAAGAAATGTTTGATAAAGATCACATACCTTCGATTAGAAACTTTTGACCCCTGTTCGTGGCTTTGAAGTTGGTATTTCACTGAGTATTATGAGCTTCGGTCGTCGGGGCGGGTCCACTTGTTTGTATATGATAGATGTAGGCCTACACTTCATGTAATAGCTGATTGCGCAAATATCAATGCACAGTGTGTAGAGTCAGAAATAATGGTTTGTTTACGCCAGGCCAATTAATCGCCTTTATGCGACAGAATCAGCTATAACTCGTCCGTTGGAGGAGTGGGGTGACGAAATGAGATGAGAACTACGCCTGGTCGTGTGTAGCTTGATTTTAGGTGATTGGTGTGCTGTGGTAGGTTGTAGGGGCTAAGCTTCTAGGGAAAAGATGGGAGTGGGGGTCTGTTTTTTCTATTAATAGAGAGTGGGGCGGGAAATGTCATGTATGGGCTAAAAAAGGATTGAAAACTGCAAGGATCGCGCCATGTCCAGTAATCACAAGATGCGGGAATGATTAGTTGATTTTTCGGTCAAAAAATCTCCATGGGCTTGATGCATGAGAGACAACTGCAAAATGTAGCCACGCACTCCCCTTGTATGAATTGGTCGATGAGTGACATGTGAAGAAAAATGTAGATCCACAATATTTAGATTTATCCTGCGAGAGCTTGTCGCTGCCAGCTCAAGGCAGCAGGCACTGCAAATTAAATGCTGAATATATGAATAAATAATGTATTAGATTGATTCATATTTTTGAACTTTGTTTCTTTTTTGCGGGTCTTTATGTGTTGCCGTCACGTGACAATTGTGCATCTTTTAATACTTTTGAATTCTAAACATCTTAAAAATAAGTAAACGTTAATTTTTGGCTGGTCTTTATGTCGTCGAATTAAATTCATTGATTTGGCTTTCTGGCTCAGATATTGTTCACAGTATTACATTGGTTCTTCTTCTAGAAGTAAATTGTAATTTCTGCATATTTTTGAATTTTGGAAGTCTTAAAGGTTAGGTATCGTGTTAACATGGGCAGTAATATTCAATACAATTCAGCGTTTCTGATTAGTCATACACAAATTACGACAATCAATACCCGCCACGGAGGTGACCAGCATACTGTGCATACACACAATGCTACAGTACGTACTTTATTAGAAACGATCTACAACCGGACGTAACGTGAAAGATATGAAAATCGCATATCTTACGAATTTAACTAAGACGATATTCTCTGTTTAAACAATACAAAACGTTTTGTTTTTTTAGGCTGCTCTCACGTAACAATTGAGCATCTTTTAACTTGTTTAAATTTGAAAAAATGTTAAGAAAAAATGAAACCATTTTTGGGTCGGGTTTTAATGTGTTGCTGTCGTGACGTGATATTTATGCATCTTTTAAAGATTTTGCAAAATGCTTGCATATTTTGAAATTTTGGGAATAGTTTGGCGCGATTCACATTATGGCAAGAAATTATATATATGAAAATCTCGAAAAATATCATCTTATCAAATTATCATCTTATTATCATTATTTGTGAAAATCGATGGATAGAGTAAAAAAGCTTTTTCGTCGTTTAAAATTTAACATGTTGTTTGTTCCGTACTAAGTACAGATCACGTAATATTTGCGCATTTTTATTGAAATTTTCAAAAGATTCATATTATAAAGCTAAATATTGAAGAATACAGCAGGTTAAGGGCAAAAGCAGACCACCACCTCCCCACACCCCCTTTTTTTTCCACATCACTTCCCCGCATCCGTTTTAAAGTCAAATAAAAGAAGAAACAATGGGATTTTTGCCTAAAATATGGCCCAATTTTCAAGCTGAAACTTGAATTGTTAAAACTTAATTTGGATTTGTAAGCCTAACACTTAGTTTTCCAACCTTATTTCACATTTCGAGTCTACGACTGATATTTGTTATCCCTAACACAAATTTTAAAAACCTGACCTTGAAATTTTAAACCCTAACATGCTTTTAAGGCCTAACATTGATTATTTTTTAAACCCTAACGCTGCTTTTTAAGACCTAAGCATGAAATAACAAAACCTTAAACAACATTTTTAAGGCCTAACACTTGTTTTTTTTTAACCCTAACATAAATTTTAAAGACCTAAAGTGAAATTCAAACCCTGACATGCATTTTTAAGACCTAACCGTGAAATAACAAACCTAACGTGCATTTTTAAGCCTAACATTGATTTTGTTAATCCTAACGCAGATTTTAAGACCTAACCGTGAAATTTCAAACCCTGACGTGCATGTTTAAGCCTTAGACTGATTATTTCAATCCTAGCGCAGATTTGTAAGAGGTAACCGTGAAAGTGCAAACCCTAGCGTGCATTTTTAAGCCTGACACAGATTTTTAAGACCTAATCGTGAAATTTTAAACCCCAAACTGAATTTGTAAGCCCAAAACTGAATTTGTAAGACCTCACACGGATTTGTAATCATATACATTAATGAAAGATACGATATTAAAGACATGATATTAAGCGACATTCATATAAAATCGGACTGTCTGTGTGTATGGGTGCGTTTGCTTTGATATTCATTTAAGGACCTTGATCTGACAATACGCTATTTGTTTAAGGACCCAGGTCGCGTTTGAGGATCTGAACACACGTCCTTAAACGTTTTTGCTATAAACAAGAACATCTTTCATTTGAGTAGATGGCGCTTGAGAAGTTTTACAGATGTCCCTTAATGAACTGATTGAATCTGACATCTAATTTCACACTATCTTCAAAGTGCTAAAAATTCCACACTGATCTATTCTAATAATTGATTGCGCCACAAATTCTTAACACGTTAACCCGCTGATTCGCCACAAGTCCTTAGTTGTTAAGCAAAATTGAAAATTATGTAACACACACAGAAGTCCTTAGATGGATAGTTGTATCAGATCTTGTTCAGGGTCCTTAGTTGCTTAGCAAAACCTAAAATGTTGTTTTATGTCCTTAAAAAGATAACATAAATCAGGACTATATTTTTGTTTACATTTCAAGTCCCCTTACCCTACAAGCAATTAAAAGTGATTAAACAACAATTGTTTCAGTCCACTACTTCAATATTGGTCTGTATCATTGAGTCCTCAAATGGATAGTTTGATGCCAAGGTCCTTAATTAGTATGTAAAGCACGTATGGGTGTATGTGTGTGTGTCGGCTGAGGGAGGGAGAAGGCACTTTCCTTAATTACTTTTCATTGGTGTTACGTGCCCTCAATCGTTGTTGTGCATTTTCCCCCAACCCTCTGCTACTACTGTTCCTTTAAACAGAATGTTTTCAGTGTAGATGGTACCAAGCTCAAATATCAGGTTATAACAACGAACATAAGATAGGTCAATTGGTAACGATTAAGCAGCTTAAAACAATGCTAGAGCCAAAAAGGCCATCAAGGCGGTCCTCATTCCCAGTTTCCTTGGCGTAAACGGATGAGAGCATATGACTCCCCGGCCTGGACAGGAAGCCAGTCCATCGCAGGTTAACTCTACATCTGAAACTTGTACTCATTTTACAGTTGAGCTTACTGAAGCAAATGGGATATAGAGTCTTGCTCAAGGACACAGCACAGCTCCATGGCTGAGATTCGATACCGGCACCTTTTGAGTACGAGACTAACGCACTAACCATTGGGCTATTGCACTCCCAAATGGTAACGATCGCTCATGAATATATATTTTTTCCCACTTCTTTAGATAAAATACAACAAATAATGGAAATTTAATGTGGTGTATACCAAAATAAGCATGAAAAATATAGATGGTTCTCCGTATGATAATATACGAAAAATAATCTCAATAGACATATGGATTTAAATGGTCGTAAAACAAACATAAATATAAGCGATACTAAGCGAAACGAAAGAACAATGTACTTTAAGCTTGCAAAAAGATAAAAGACTCCACCCCCACTTCACCCCGCCGTATCCGACCTCCATCACGGCCTCACATACAGAAAATGACCGTGAATTTCCCTTTCACAAAAAAGCATTCAAGTTAGGCATATAAGTATAATAAATATGTTTTGAGCTTGTTTTTCAACATGGATAAAGCGGTAGAAGTTTTTATTTTACTTTCTAAAGAATTCCACATTCTTGTTCTAGCACACCTTACCTGAGAATATGCAAGACTAGTACGTATGTTAGACTGGATGAGTTTATCTTTTAAAAGTCTTAAATACTTATGTAAACTATTATTTAGCGTAAAAAATGTCTGAAAACAGGTTGGTAAAAGATTGTAATAATGCTGGTAAAAACAGATCGAAAGATTGTAATTATATAGGCTTCGCTTCGCCCATTATTGTTTAAATTATTTGGGCGAACCGGTTATTACAAATAACGGACAAGCAAGAACAGTTTATTTCTATTTTATTACCAAATATGATAAGAAAATTAAAAAACCTTTAAAAAAATAAAGACAATTTGATCAAATTTAGCTAAAGAAACATGCGAAATTACATACAAGTATACTGCACATACGTCAGTTCAGTTCAATTGTATATGACGACACAGATGGTTTCTAATCTACCAGTTTCTGCTTTTGTCAAACGAACAAAACTTGATCTCGTAAATGACTCGCGATTGTTTTTTTTGCTTTCATTCATTTATTTAGAAATGTAATATGATTATTTTGTAATATAAAAGCAATATTTCAGAAGAGACTTATTCTGGTTTATCACTGAATAAAAAAAATATCTTCGTAACTTTGCGAGAAAACCAAATAGTAAACAACACAAAGGTCAAAATTATGTCAGTATTACTGACACTATTCGTACCGAAGGCCAGCTGTAATTACCCTCCACTGTGTACTATATAGGCCAAGGCTTGAGCGGTTGGGCTTACGAAGCATCGTGCTATTTGTGTCCTATTGATATATAATAAGGTAGATACCAAACTTTGACATCGCTTCCATTGGATCCCACACTAACTTTTTGTGCCGATTTGGAACTCACATGCTAATTTATTTACATAATCTAGGCTTTTTTCAGTCGTCGCACCTTTAGAAAACTTTTTCTACAGCCGGCCAACAGTTTGCCGAGTAAGCAAACGGTAAAAGCAGGTAAATTATGCTAATTTTCTTTCTTTAAGTCATTATTCTCCTCCGTGCTAATTTGAGAAAATTAGATGATTATTTCACAGATTTGGGGTTTCAATTTGATATAATAACAATAAGTAAAACTTGGTTTGATTTATGTGACAATTCTGATTGTTTCAACTACCAGGTTATGAAATCTGTCGCCAAGACCGCAATAATAAATAAAAGAGGTGGCGGTGTAGCCATATACATCAATAAGGATATTAAGTTTAAGGTTTTAGATTATTTAACTAATGTGGTAGAAAATGTTCTTGAATGTATCTCAATGAGTTATCATTACTGCACAAGAAAACAGTTGTCATCAGCAGCAACTATAGACAACCTGATAGTGATATACAGATCACCATTGATGTAATAGAAAGGATGTATAGACATAAGAAGTCAAATATTTACATATGTAGTAATTTCAATGTAAATCTGTTGAAGTGTGATAAACACAAGGGATTTAGGGAATTCTTAGATTCATTATTTAGTCTGAGCCTCTTTCCATATATTGATGGGCCTACTCGAATAAGAGGTTAACCAGCTTCATTAATAGATAATATTTTTAAAAATTAACATTTACTCTCATACAAAAAGTGGTCTTCTGATAAATGATATTTCTGATCATCTTCCTATTTTTAACATAAGTACTTATCATTTGCAATCGAAAGAGGTTAAGAAATATTTGTATTTGAGAAAAAGAGATGAGGAATCTCTATCACTTTTTAAAGAAAAACTAAGGCAGGAGAATTGGGATGCTGTCTTTGCAGCAAATGATGTCAATGTATCCTACAACCATTTTATCAATGCTTACACTAAATTATATGATGATTGTTGTTCAGCTAAGAAAATTTGTGTCAGTGATGGAAAAAGGGATAATCCTTGGCTTAGCAGAGGCTTGAAAAATGCATGTAGAAAGAAAAAAAACGTTTGTATATAAACTTTCTGAAGAATAGAACTCATGATAATAAACTAAGGTATACAAATATATGAATAAATTAAGCACTGTTTTAAGTTACTGTGAAGGGGAATACTACTCTAATTTACTGTATAAACATCGCGACAACATTAAAGAAACATCGACAATTATTAAAGGAAAGAAGGGGCCTTCCTCTGACTTTCCAGATTCGTTGATGCAAAATAAAAAAAATATTAAAGACAAAACAGCCATTGCAAATGGTTTTAATGACTTCTTTGTGAATGCTGGGCTAGACTTAGCACCAAAATACCAGACATTGACAGTGCTTCCATTTATGATTATCTTGATCAGGCTAATTGTCATTCTTTATTTTTGAAGAATGCAGATGAAGGTGAAATATTAGATATAGTTAGTAATTTGAGTAATAAAACTTCATCTTATTGTAGTGGTATCAGTATGTCAATGGTTAAAAAGGTCATTAATGATATTGTTAAACCTGTAATTTGTATTTGTAACAGATCATTTCTAAGTGGAACTTTTTCTGATGGTATGAACACAGCCAAGGGTATACTTATTTTTAAGTCTGATGAAAAGTTCACCTTTACAATTATAGGCCAGTTTCTTTTTGCCACAATTTTCTCAAATAAAAAAAACACTTTTTGATAATAGATTAGACAATTTTATTGACAAACACCATACTGAGTGAAAGTCAATGTGGTTTTAGATCAGGTAGATCTACTTGAATGGCTATATTAGAAATACTAGAGGAAATCACAATTTCGCTAGACAATAGGAGAGGACAAGTGTTGGTGTTTGTATTGATCTTAAGAAAGCTTTTGACACAATTAACCATAAGATATTATTAAAGAAATTACAGCACTATGGAATTCGTGGCATTGTGTATAAGTGGATTGATAATTATCTAAGTCATAGGAAACGGTATGTACAGCCAGCTAAATGATGTTAATTTAGATCTTCATACTATAGTTTGTGGTATTGCCCAATGCTCAATCCTTGGGCCTAATTTATTCATTATCTATATTAATGATATGTGTATTGTATAAGACGTACACAAATTTATACTATTTGCGGATGATACTAATATATTTTGTTCTAATAGTGATGTTGAAATTTTATATAGACAGGTAAGCAGTGAATTGAATAAACTTCACTAATGCTTTAATATCAATAAGCTGTCACTTAATGTGAGTAAAACTTATTATATGTTATTCACAAATTATGAATGCAAAACAAATTTATCTGTTACAATTAATGGTGCTAATATTGAAAAGGTCCATGTCAAATTGTTTTTAGGTGTCTTAATTGATGATAAGCTTAATTGAAAGGACCACATTTCTCATGTATCTAAAAGTGTAGCAGTACTTTATTGTGCCAGCAATTTACTAAATAGAGATGCTCTTCGTACTTTATACTGCACTCTTTTCCTACCATATATTTCATATTATGCTGAGGTCTGGGGTAATACAAACTTATTGAAATACATTACTCTTATTCTTAAAACAACAAAAAATCGCTATCAAAATTGTTTGTAAGGCAAGTTATCTAGATCACACTTCTGAATTATTCTATAGTATGAGATTATTGACTTTGTTTTAGATTATTAAACTTAAAACTCATTTTTATGTATAAGACTTTTCATATGTCATTGCCATGTAATCTTCAATCGCATTTTTGATAAACTATACAAATTACAGTTATAATACAAAATATCAGAATAAGTTTAAACATAAATATGTCTGAACAACCAAAAAGCAGCACTGCATTTATATCACTGGAGTTCAACTTTGGAATACATGTGATGAAAACATTACCAACTAAAATAACATTAATATTTTCAGAAAAATGTGTAAAGGAAAATAAAAATCCCACTCGCAAATTGCCAAACATGACGTAATAGTTATGTAACACTGTAGAATTTAGTTTTTTTTTTTTTTTTTTTGTTTTCTTTTCTTTACTTTTCTAGCCAGCCATTCTAATATTGATTTGAGCTTTTGCACGTGAATTGATTTGGAGAAATTGATTAATAAGTATTATACTTCTTTTTTCCTCCTTTTCCAGTTATGCTTATTTAATTTGTTATGGATGCATAAATTATTTTGTTAATGTTTTTGATGTTGATGTACAAAGCTGGAATTAATAAACTGTTGTCATTCTGAAATATTTAAGAAGAAAATAATGAATTGTAGTGTTTAACCCATACTTAGTGAGAAATTAAGCCCCAAATATAATCTCAAATTGAATCGAGAGAGGAGCGTTCACTGTCTCACTAAACTCCAGTGTGTAATGTATACCTATTCCACGAGGTTGCATCTTCAAGTCATTATTTGGGGCTTGTGCATAGGCAACGTTAGGTATACATCAACACAATACACGATTATGGCAATTATAGTTTAAAATCAATATCTCTTATCAGATATAACGTTATATTTTACTTAATAAGATCAAGCTAAAACGGGAAAATAGAGCATGGCTTGGCACTAGGATTTTGACCATTTTTTTGTTGGTGTGAGGGGAGGGGGGCAATTTTGTCTCATAGGTGAAAAGTCTATAAATCGGTCAAAATGTCTCTTTACAAAATGTTCTGGGCACGCGGGGAGGAGAACAGCGATAACCCGGGGGTGAGGGGGGGGGGCAAAGCGATCTCGAACGTTGGGAAATCAAAATTGTTTTTCGAAGAGTAAGTTGCAAGTTTAAGTTACTTTAGCCTATGCCTGTAATTTAGTTTACTTTTTTGTAGACACAAGGCAGATTAGTTCTTAACATAAATTTAGGCCTAGCATCATCTTATTTAAGGATAGCTGAAAACGGTCTTTAGTCCCTTAATAGAAAGCTCAAACAAAAGAAAAACAGTAAACACAAATATGCCTAAAGAGACTAAAAACGTTTTTAAGAGTTCTTAATTATAAATAATTGTAAGTAATAAATAAAAAACTTCCAACCTAGCACTCTATACTACCAGCAAACTTTATGGAGTTTAAGCTGATGTATGTGTACAGTTGTAGTAAGTGTTCCAGCAATACACTATCTTAGAAATCAAAGTTAACCAATGTATAATTTTCTTCTTTCCCTTGTGTTGGAGGATGAAGCAAGACATTGCCACATAAAGCATGCCCGCAACAGCCTACCAAAGAGGGATGCGTGTGAATTTGAATATGCAAGAAGCCAGAGTACCAAAATCCAGAATTCTGAAAAGTCTAATTGGTACGTGTACTGTACAATTACAGAATTATGAACATTTTCCAAGTGGTCATTAAAGTGGCGTCATATGTAGCGGGGCGAATAGTATTTATCGGACAAGGGTTGTTTGCAGAGTTGTATAGGAAAAGAGGAGGATTCACCTTCTCAGTTGGAAGGTAAAATTGGGATATTAATAATATCAAATTGAAACATTGACGAGAATTATTAGGAAATTTAGTCAAATTACTGGAAATTATGGTACAATTTTTGGAAATTTGTGTAACCATTTAAAACATTTTGGCAACATTTCATAAAAAGTACAGATTTTTCATGAAATGTCCCTAAAATAAAAAAAAATGCATTAAAATTGGAGAAAATTAAACAAAAATGAAGGAAATTGAATAATAGTTCTCGAAAATTATAAGAATTTTTTCGAAAACTGAATATTTTATTTTACTAGGAACAAAGTCGTAACCAATTTCATAATACATTCATTTTTCACAGTTTATTTCCCTAATATGACGTACAGGATAGGATATTGTATAGGATATTGTATACTGGTATATCTCGATACTTACATTTTATATACTTGGATCTGATACAGTAGTATCAAATAATATACTGTGTATGTCCTTACTGGCTCCCCCACCCCTCTGCAACAATTGTCATTGCCCCCTTGCAGTTCACCACGTCATCCTTTCCTTCCCCCTGTACAACCTCTCCAGAAACTTCCCTCACTCCTCACAACTCCATAAGCGAGCTCTTTCAGAAAAAAACCCGGATAAAATTATCACTTTCCTTCATCCTGCCTCCATCTACAACTATATTTAGTCCTCCTTTCCCACCCCCTCAACCTACATTTACCCTTTTTGTACACCCCTGTACTGTATCTTTCAATCCCAGCTTCCTGGCTCTTATCCCCCGTACAGTACTTCTCTAAGATTCCCCTTATCATTTTCTTCCTACTTCTGGAATGTTCTAACCTCTCAGGCACAATTTGACCCTCGTTGTCGTGGTGCCGTTAAACTCATCAAACAACAAACAAAGTGTATATGTACAGTACTTGCCAGTGGTTAACAGTTCTTTCTAGAAAATTTTATATTATTTTTACTGTAGCTGACTGTTTTGAAGCTTGTAGATATGGAAGGGCTGATCAGTGCCGGTGTCAGGATTTTGATGCCAGGGGTCTTATGAATTGGAAAACGATTTAATACAAACAAATACCTTAAATTCCAATTTCTGTGAAATAATTGCGGTATTTTCAAATGTTGAAATAACATCCAAGTAACAGTTTTGTATAACTCTCTTTTGTAGACAATTTATGTGGTGTCAATGACCTTACATGGACTATGAACAACCTCAATGTTTCAAAACTACCAAATGTATATTCAAGAAGAGTTGCCCAACTGGACTTGAGAAGAAATAATGAAATCCTTCTATACTGTACCATTCATTGGAATGACATTTAAAATTGACAGTACCATAGAAACTGCTAAACTTTGTAAGCTATTGCATAAATCATGGAAATGATTAATTAAATGTGTAAGATACTGTTTGAAATTGTACACATTTGTCTTTATATTAATCTGATGTAATTTCTATTGATTCAATTTAAGAAAATGTGACAATGAAATCACATTATGTGGTTTAATCTTCAATGTCATTGTCAACCATTGTCATCTAGGAAAGACATATTTTTATTTTCTCAGTAATCAGCCTTCACATTGGATTTGAAATTGACTTTCTTTCATATTACTTTCATCTCTGATGGGCTGATTATTTTGAAATTTGGTTTATGCAGTAAATCAATAAAAAGCTATTCAAAAGTTGAATACCACAAAATCTTAACACAAATAAATTGTGCTAGAATAACGTTTCTTTTTCCTCCAGATATACTGGTACTTCTGCAATAATATCTAAAATTGCAGTTAATTTTTTCCTCATTAATTTAATAATCCATGGGTTGTATCCTAATATGGAAAATAAATCAACTATTTCTCTCAATAATGTATCACTTTTTCCTCCTAGGAGATATACCGGTAATCCTGGGCAATTATAGACTACATCTAAAATTGTAATTTGATTTTTCCTCATTAATTTAATAATCCATGGGTTAAATTGTAATATGGAAGTTAAATGAACTATTCCTTTCTCTTTTGTATCAGTGACTTCAGGTTTTCCTTGCATGCACAAGCGTTTACTATGATCTCTCTAGATTTGTTCCTGGCGAGTCTGAGCATGTAGGCTTATATGTCGTTTATAACACATTGACAGTGATCCCAAGGAATAACTCACAAAAAGAAGCTGTACATTGAAGAGCCAGGGGAATGAAGTTAATAGGTTTCGTTAATAGGCGGCGGAACCGCTTTATACAGCTATGGCTGATATCATGAATTTACTAGAGCGAACTTTTAAATCATTGACATCCTGTACTGTAGACGAATACGCAGTACCAGTACACATGTTAATAACGGAATTACACACTACAACACCCAAAATATCAGCTGATCAGTCAGCTGTTTAGGTAGACAAACTCTGTAAATATTCGACTTGGAAATTCCGTATATTTTCTATCATTTGGTAATAAAAATATAATCAAGATACAATAGTTATTTTTTGGTAAGCAATTACTGCATTTTTAATCAAAAGTGAATCGAAGGAAAAGGAAGTTTACCCGAACTTGCGACTGAGTAGACTTCTATATATGAATCTCCAACGAGGAGTCTTGCATATGCGCACGGTGTATGCACACTCTAATGAGAACCCACCTTGCATCACTCTGACGTCAAAGTTTAATTTCTACCTTATTATATATCTGCGCAGTGTCCCGTCAAAGTGCGAAGAATACTGAATAATGGTAATTTATTCAGAGCTAGCTGTTGTAGGAACAGAAACTGTTCCTGAATAACGACTTATTCTCAAATTTGTCCGAATAGGAAGGTTTGAGCAGTTTTGAGGTTGTTAAACATAGCGTTTACGTCTAGGGCTTACAACAGCAGTACTGTACTGTAGCATGTAGGTACATGCAGTGGAAGGTTCACGCAGCATGTGCCAATTGTTCTGTAAACACTGTTTAATAAGCCTAGGTATAAAGACTAATGCTTCTTAAAAAAGTAAAACAGGCAGTGTCACGCTCATTTCTAGTAATATTATAATACATACTTGTTTGGTGCAAGTACAAGTAGCCATGTTGAGCTTGTATTAGTATTACGTTGTATTATTATTATTTTTATTTATTGCATATTATTTTTTAAACTGTGCTTATTGGACTATGTTGTTGCTTAATTTAAATCTGTCATAATCAGCCTGAAAGTTTTCCACTGCTGAAATTTAAATTGAGTATTTTCGGCATAATTTATCTTAGTACGTAGAATTGTTATTGAAGGGAATCTATGGTTGCTAGGGGTAGTTGACTTGATGAATATAGGAGTTACTCCACATTAGAAACTGTCAAGCTAATGAATATGCAACTGACCGGTTATTGACTTGGAGGGCCAACATTGGTTAATATTTTTTTCATCTACTGTCTTACCTGACCGCTTGCATATGCACATGTGGCTTGCCAATCAAGTACACTGTAAACAAAAAAAAACTAAATTCTACACAACCGTTAAAACCTTACGGTAAAAACCGTATTATACGTGCGACGGTCTTTGGCCGTCAAAAGACTTCAGGGTGAGTTTTTACTGTTCAGGCCGTATATAACCACTAACTGACTAACTGTCTAAGAAAATAACACTTTACGTTATTGACCGTAATTTTTACGGTATTGGCCGTAATGTTTACGTCGAACGAAATCGCATTACGTCATTTCATAGTTACCTGCATATCATTAAGAAACGTGCTATGTCAAGTTGTCCTATAAATCGATGCAGGACGCCATTGCTGCGCCGCATTGCTTGTCAAATTCATCGCCGAATATCTGCGGAGTACCTGCCGAATTTCTTTCACTGGTAACAAATCACATATTGTTTTTATCTCACATGTATAAACAAGTAAAAACTGTTGCAAGTGTTTGGTTTTTTGAGTAATTGATGTGGATTTCATTCAGTTTACATTTTTGTGTGCTGCAGTGTGCTATGCCAATAAGATAGGCTAGGCTACGCATTTGCATTGGGCAACTTACTGTAGGTCTAAGTTAGTAATGTTACTGAATTATGGAAGTAAAAAATGATAAATTACACTGTTACAGTATGATGATCATAATTTTAAAGCTAAACTCGAGTAGGCCTAATTATTCTTCAAACCAAACCCCACAAGGTGAATTGAGACTCCAGTCTGGATTTTTTTATTATGGTATTTTGTAGTAAATCATGTGGTAAGGACTACACTGCCAGGGTCTATCTTCAGAAGTTTGTACGTTCGCCCACTTAAGTTGTTGACTTTGTGTACACTAGCCCAGGACAAAATTAGGTACAGTTTTTGAACATCCTAGCTACAAATTAACCTAATCTTTGTAACATTTGGAGGCTATATAGGAAAGCCAGAGTTACTATAAGCAAAATAAAAAACTTTGAGATCATTGTTAACTTTCCACAGAGAAGTAAACAGAACTTTCCCCGTCTAGGTGGGCCCGAAGTTCGTGCAACGAAGGATTTACATTTTCTTTTTCTTTATGCATGATAAATTTACATAAGCTTGATATTTTACTTATAAAGAAAAATATTTTTGCTTTGGAAATATTGGCAATATCCCAATGTTCGTGCATTAATGATAAACCTATGCAACTTATAGCAGCTATACCACTTAAGCGTAAAAAAGGCTTGAAAGAAAATACGGGAAGAAACATTTGAAAATATTACTCTCCAAAGTGCGTATTTCATTGAAAATATGGCCAGAACCAACTCTTATGAGTCACCATGTCAATAAAGTGCTATGGGCCAATATCTGACTAGGCAACGGATACGAAACATCACCGAAACAACAAACTTCCGATGGCTACCAACTTTTTTTCTTACCTTGTAAACACGAAATATTTAGTTTTCCGTATTAAAGGAGACAATCCCGAATCAAATGATGATATCACTGAGTAAAACGTATGCACTTGTCAGTTGTATGACACATCCCTTCTACTTTGGCAATGTCAGTCAAAAACGAGTCATGGACCAATGAAATAGCGACTCATATGTGCGTCATTGTACCAAATCGTCAGTCACCAGAGTGACTCTGGGGTGGGTCAATTTACTTCAGACCTATCGACTTTGTACAGAGGTTAATGGTGATTGATGGGCTAAGTCTTTTCACAAAAATGTCAGTAACATAAGTGACTGAGAGGTGCGTCAATGTACATGAATTGTCCATCCACTTTGGTGCAATGACTTACCTTGTCCAGGGGTGTAGGTGAGTTACACAGCAAGTACATTATTGCTAGAAATATGTCAAAAACATTATTTTCACGAAGTTTTGGCTCTGGTCTTTTACAGTAAAATTCCTGCGTAGAACTGAATTTTCTACGTTAAGCATTGTTACGCATACGCGAATATGCACAAGTTAGAGAAAGAGCAACATCGGCGAGAAAATTTCACGGGTGTTTTTCACAAATGTATATAAAGCGCAGGAATTGAATTGTACTGTATGAGCGTTGCAATTCCAAGGCGTATAATGATGATGATGTCACAATTAAAGGTATAATGCTGTGTAGAGGCCATCATAGTAGCACAAATTTCATCAAAATCTGTTTAACATTGATAACATTTTTGAATCCCACGGATCAATTTGCATATTAGATGCAAATTGTATGGTGTATTACAGAGCAACCATGGTATTTTCTTTTACCAAATAAAAAAAAAAGGTTTCCTAATTCTTTGAAGGGTGCAACAAATTCTGACTAAAAGTTTTTGATGTCATTTCCACACCCCCAGTAAAATTCTAGTAGGAATATACTTTCCCAAAGATGTAGGAAAGAAATTATAAGAAATTTATAATGATTGTGAGCTGTTCGGCCAAGCGCCAGTCATACATCATAACAATTTTGTGCATAAATCAAAAACTGATAATTAAGTGGTAATGAAGGTCAGCTTTTCGTACAGTCCAGTTTCCGCCAGATATTGAATGGGTAAAGTCACCTTAGCATACAAGCCGATAGACGAGTCTGCAGAGCTCAACTATCCAATATCACACGGCAGCAGGATGGTACGGAGAGCTGAAGTTCATTGTCCCTATTCATGCTCATCTTTCGTATTTGAAATTAGCCAGCAAACAATATCTTAACAGGTAATGCAATACTTTCCTTAAAAGTAACATTTGTTTACCCTAGGAAAAAAATAACTGAGTAGTCCCTGCTTAGAAGTTAGACTAGACCAATACTATTATGAGTCACCCCACAAAATAATTTGCGACATAGGGCCTACCGGCAGTTGACCACATCAATTATTACATAACAGAACTTCAGCAGACAAAAACATCCAAGTGAATGCTGGAAATGGCAGTTCCATAAATATAATATATAAAGCATACATTTACAGCCCGCATCATCCCCGTGTTAGATTGTCCTTATTATTGATAATCTTACTAAAATCGTACCTTATGATTGATATTCTTAGTGTTTTAAAACGTAAGCATATAACATTGATAATAATTTACTAAGTTCTAATATTACTCATTCTTTTTGTGTAACATTCTTAAGAGCAACTGCAGATTCTAACACAATTTAGGAAGTATAGTAGTATCCCCTTTAGTTTGCGTGTATTGGAGATTTGTTAATATTTATCGTCTTCTTTGGTATGTCCTAACTAAAGTAACAATTTAACATACTGTAGTCCTACTAAGTGTGTTGCAGTAGTCATGGTCATACTCAGATAATTTCAGACTACTATGAAATATTTGAAAATTGTTGTGTCATCTTTGACATCAAAAACAAAACTTCTGTGTCAACCCGTGAAGCTCATGCAGACGCAATGCAGGCTGCAAAGGTAAAAAATAGTATGAGCCTTAACATTGCATCGTGGTACTGTTAATGAATATTGATTATTTGCTACTTTTTCGCAACTTATAGTTTTGTCAAAAATGTGCCATTTTACTTTTGGATTACAAAAGTAACACAAAAAACATAACATAAAACTGATATTGGTTTTGAATATAAGTTTGCAGTGATAGATCATACATGGTATATTCTCCTTATACAACACCTTGATATAGAAGGTGTATGAAATGTTAACTAGTTTTAGATTACAACAAAATGTTTTTGTTTTTTGTTTGTTCCGAAACAACTTTATCAAAATTCTGGCATGTTGAAAAGTTAAGCACATAGGTCTGTAGGTAGAGCTGTTTTTCTGAGTTGATTTGAAGCATAATCTTTATCATTATCTGGCTAGACCAGTATAGAGCATTAATGCGGAAATACTGTGTTTTTATTTCTGAGTGAGGAACAAGCTACAGTACTATACACTATTCTAATGTTCTTGTTTTCAGTCTTGTTCTCACTTTAGAACTGATATTATTTAAAACATTTTATGTTTGTTGTTCTATATTTCAGATTTGTGATTATTTCATGATTTCACAGGCCCCATAAACCAATCTTATGGTACATGTAGATCTGAAAAACTTTTTTTCTTCTTCAGAAATACTGCGATAGACAATAAATTTGGGTAACTCTGTTGATTCTCAATTTGACCCCTTAGATACAGTATATAAAGCAGTGTACGGTTGACAGGACTTTACAGTAACATAATGTACCGTCTTCAAAAAATCTTGTCATTACAGTTCATTTATTCTGTCATATTGTTTTTGTAGATTGAAAACAGTATTAATTGGGTGTAGTTTGGTTCCATATGGAGTATTACTCTCTTTTATAGTTCTGCTATTATATTGCAGCCATTTTTCTCACCTTCATACAATCATTCTTAAGAAAGCTAACAATTGATTTACACAGAAAGCCTTCATGCATGTTGCTTCAAGGCCCCTATACTGTATATCTAGAAATTACAAATCATATTTATTTTAGAAGAATATATATTAGGGGGAAAAGATTTAAGATTTTGAATATAAATCACTGATTTTTGCAGCCCAGAATGCAAGAAAGGTCAATGTTTACATTGGTAAAATTCTGTCCTATCTACTTGAAATTACTCTTTGTGCTACTTGCAAAAATGTTTGAATTCTGCTTCTGCTCAAACACTGAAAGAGCTTAAAACTTTAATTTAAAAAATACATTTGGTAAAAAAAATGTGTGTATACTTAAACCTAAGTGATTTGTATAGCAAAACAATTTCAAGTTGTTTATTTACCTCACATGTCATATTTGTATTCATAACCTACAGTATCATTTGATGTTAATTTTTTTTCAAGTATCTCTCAGTTGTTTGAGATGAAAGAACTCCAGCATCACATTGTTTTGATATTAAGTTATCACTAGCTTTTACTTTCCTTCAAAGATCGTGGCAGAGCAACAGAGAAATCAAATAAGTACTATATATCTAAAGGAAAAAATGTGCTCAAATAAGTGCAGTATCAGGACTAGTTCCGTATTTTTCCATCAGTCATTTAGGTTGCATGGAAGCTACAGCAACACCAACTGAAGAAGAATGCTGTGACTGACAGTGATATAGCATATAGCATCGAATGATGTCTCCATCCATCCTGTGTTTTTTTTACAACATACTTCATACATGATCAAATGAAACACGTGTTGCTATATGTGAAACATTGTTTCATATAATGATTCTTTCATATTATATCTTTCTTTGTTTTACCTGCAGTAATGAATTGGATCAGTACATTACGATATTGAAACAATGTAAAACATGAATGTGGGTACCACAATATCTTTGCATCAACAGAAAAGGTAAACAAGATGCAGATGGTTTAATGTCTTACGCTACCTATCATTATAGGTCCTTTAGAAAACTCAACTTAGAAAAAGTAAAGTGCCATGTAACTGGTTAATGGTCAACAATTACCATCTTTAAGAATAAGATTAATATTATAAAACAATAATTAATTTGTTTAGTGCAAAATCATGTTAAGCATTTATTTGCGCTGTACAACGAGAAAATAATGGGGAGGAGCAAGAAAATAAGTAGAACCTTTTAAGGATTCTTTTAAAATATATTGATGCATTTTTTTTGTTTATTTTCTGACACCAGGATGAAGCATTCATACATCAGAAAAGGAACAAAAAGAAGAACAAAACTTTGCATATTTTGGCCTGCAAATTCAGAATGCTCTAAAATGGTCAATTTTTATCCGATTTGGATGATTTTTTGTTACTATTTTCCAAGGATTTTAAAGCAATTTAACGTAAGTTGCTGCTACACATCCATATATCTTTAAAGAAGCAATTATACATATAAAGGGTTTAATGCATTCCCCAAATAGCATCAGTTGTGCTTGAGAGGCAGGAGCGCTGTAGATTGTCTATTGGTGTTATACACCTGTTTTATGGACATACACTCAATGCGCATGCGTTATAATCATGGCGTCCAATCTAAAACAAAAGCGGGTCTAATCGAATTGTGATTGAAATTGTTTTTTTCATAGTTTAAACAATATTTGGTTTTACTTCACGAATTGTTCAATTGTTTTTTTCGTGATTTTCATCCTTTTTTGTATCGGTCGGTTGTCAGAGAGAGAGAGAGAGAGAGAGAGAGAGTTGAACACACAATTACAATGACGGGGTCGTCGCCTGCGTATTCGGTTATGATAGTACAAATGCTATCACGAAACGCTTAATACGACCCGGACAAGAACACCGGTACGACGTACGGACAGACATAACATCGACAACCAAGTCAATGTCCACGGCCTTTGATAACCAGTTGTGGTGCACTGGCGTGTCTACCCACCCCAGGATTGAGCCCGGGGCCTCGTGGTCTGTAGACCACGAGGCCCCGGGTTCAATCCTGGTGTCGGTTGTCAATTTTATCACGGTTTTTTATCTTTCATAGGCTGTTGTGCGAAACGTAGTGCTCACGTTGTGACATAAAACGATGTCGTTAATTCTTAAATGTCATTTCTTTTATCGTGTATTTATACGATAAATATGAGTTCTTCGGTTTAAGAGCAATTGCCTTGATCTAGAACAGAGATGAAATAGAAATTCAGCACTCGATTTCAAATTGATTGTCACGTGATTTTGATTAAAGTTTTCGGGTCAATCTAGGTCATGTTTCCGACTGGTATGGTTACACTCAAATTCTACACAAATTTCGCGTTCATTGGTATTCAGTACATGCAATCAAGCAAGTTATTCTGATTGGTGAAGGCTAGATTTGAATATTCCTTGTTTTTTCTAGCAACCTCGATATGTTTATTCTTTTTCACCAACTTGACAACGACCATATATCATGTCCCCTCTTAACCAATCACATTGCAGGAAATAAACTTCGGTGTGCATGAACACCTAGATCAGTCGTAACTCGGTCAGGTATGTTAGATTGATACTTTTGCTGTTTTCATAGATTCTTTAAGAACGTGGACAACCATAGGATGGAACAGGAATGTAAGTTGCTGCAAAAGCAAACACCCATCTACATGTCATTGTTGCATCTTCGCAGTTTTAAGGAAGACGTCAAGCTTCTTGTGAAGGCATTTGAGGTAATCAACTTTCGTTGTGTTTGATATATTCAGCAATTATTTTGCAGCTTTTTGGATCGGAAATTATGATTACATACAAGTTTAACGCCTAATAATAGCTTAAAAGTGTATCACCTTTTTTTTTTTTTTTTTTTGGGGAGAAGTATAGGCAATAGTGTATCATGACCTTAGAAATAACGAAGACGGCAAATTTGTACCCTTTAATGAATCTAGTTCAAGAGAATACTTTACAAAAATATACATATTGGGGAATCTTTGCGTAATAGAAATGAACACTTGATGAATCTTCACCTACGCAAAAATGAAGAAGGAATGTACTGTACATATAAGTTTGGGAATTGACTGCTGCATAAACTTGTTGCTTGCAAAATGAGGTAGTATCTCATTATCCTAAATACAAGTGGAGGTTGCATGCTTGCACTTCCTGCAATATTATAAAAGTATTCTTTTTAGCATGTAGTTATTAAAGATATAATTATAAACAGAGACAGCGTTAACTGTTGATTTAATATCCACTAAACCACACAAAGCAACAAAATCTTTAAAATCGTTTAACTATTTGCCATTTTACAGCTTTTTGAAGATTTTTGTGCAAATATGCACAAAAAAAATGTTACTCCTCTTATGTGTGAACAGCACAGTCTCTATTTTCTTATGTATATCCATTGTTTTTAACCCTTTGCCATTCCACTTTGAAAAAGGAAAGATAATTCTAATGAAGAGGTTTACCATACCTCCCAACCAACCTCAAGCTGGAGATTTTGAACATTTTTAAGCAGTCCGGTAGCATGCCTATGAATGGGAACATAAATGTTCCTATTAATGGGATTTTTTTTTTACATGGAAGCCGCCCTTTTGTGATATTTCCCATGATCCTTTGCTATCCTAACCTTAAAGCCTTATGCAATGTTACACTTTTCAAATTTGAAATACGTCTAGGAAAAATATCTTTGCTAGACGAAACTTAAAACTTATGAAAATACCTTGACTTACCGTCATAGCTATAACTTTTATACTCCCATTTGATATGTTCACCACGCCGTTTTCGAAATATTAGATAAAATAGACAATAGAGCTGGCTTTTAGGCGCGAAACGACCATTTTGAAAATTCAAATGTTTTCAACACAATGATTTTTAATATTTCAAGTACATAAATTAGAAACTATGACAATCTATCGCAACATCTGAACAATATGGCTGCATGACTTCAATGTTCTCGTGTGTTATAAAAGTTACTATTAATAGGCATGCTTCTGAACTGCTTAGAAAATGAAATCTAAAATAAATTTCGACCGAATCTAAGCTTTCATTTGGCTCTCAAATGAATGCAATCGTAGCGCCATGTTCTGGCCCTTACCAGGTAAGAATATTACAAACTTAATTTAGATTGATTGAATTTTATGCCCACCCATCTGCCCATTCCTTATGCTCCATACTCAACCCTGCCGTCCTATGGAACACATTTGTTTTCATTTTATCGCTAAATCTTTTTTCTGATTCAATGGTTTCCCTTATTTGGACATTTCCGAATATAATCTATTATTTTGCGATTAGTGACTGCAAAATTTCAGCAATCTTGTTGCAATTACCGCAATTCCAAAACTGAATTTTCAAAGATGATAAGATTTCCAGGACGCTAGTGTGTGTGTGTGTGTGTGTGTGGGGGGGAACGGGGCTATGCTCTACCGATGTAAGTTGTTAAGGTTTGATTCTATAGCGTGTTTCAATCACATTCTTTCCTGGAAATATCTTTCCCGTGCAATTTTTTTCATTTTGGGGCAATTTTAGGAAATTTTCTTCTTAAGTATGAAATATGGTCAGTTTTTATTAATAAAATTATCTTGAAATATTGTCAAATATTGCTGAAATTTTCACTGATTTTATCAAATTTTCCTTCAATTTTATGTTAATAAGTCCCAGTCAAAAAAAGCATGCGGCGGGGAATTTGCAATCCTTTCATCTGTTCATGGACTACCTTTTTCCCTGCTCTCAATTTCCTGAGACTCTGCACCCTCATAACCGTATGGGGCAGAGGACTTGCAGGGAAGGGGGAGAAGGGGGGGGGGGCGGCAGCCCCTGTAGGCCGGATACACTGAGTCGGGTCCGACTCGGCTAGATATCTGGGTCATGCATACCCTCCCGACTCGGCATGTTGACAATATGATACTTGGTCACCGATCTTATATAGTCAGGCAGAGAGGCAAAATGGTGTAATTTTTAAACCAGTAATTTGTCGGACTCATGCCCGATTCGGCTATATTTTCCGATAATTAAAGGAAATTTCACCCAAATCGAAAAACTGCCTGGAAGTGGAAGAAAGTGTTCTAAAATTGCCTGGAAAATAATTTAAGATACCGAAAATGAAGGAAATGTTCCGAGAATCGAAGAAAATTGTCCGAAAATTAATCTAAGTTCCCTTAAATTAGCCAAAAATAATTTTCGAAAAGTTGTTCAAAAAATTCGCGAAAATCAAAAACCTGCCAGAAAATTTTCCGAAATTGTCTGGAGTTTAGGAAAATTATCCGAAAATCGAAAGATATTTTCCGGAAATTCAGTAAACTCCTGAAAATTAAAGAAAATTCCCGAAAATAAAAGAAAATTGCCTGGAATTTAATTTAAGTTCCCTAAAATTAGCCAAAAATACACCCCAAATCGAAAAACCTGCACGAGAAGTATTTTTCCAAAAATAGAAGAAAAATGCTCGGAAATTAAAGAAGCTCCCGAATATTGAGGATATTTTCGAAAAATTGGCCAAAAAATTCTCGAAAATAAAAAAACCTGCCTGAACATTTCCCGAAATTGTCTAGAAATTGAGAAATTTTTCCGAAAATCAAAGAAAATTGCCCAGAAATTGAGTAAAGCTTCTGAAAATTGAGGAAAATTTCCCGAAAATCGAACAACTAACCAAAAATGAAGGAAATGATGTAATTTTTAAACCAGTAATTTGTCGGAATCATGCCCGATTCGGCTATATTTCCCGATAATTAAAGGAAATTCCACCCAAATCGAAAAACTGCCTGGAAGTGGAAGAAAATGTTCCGAAATTGCCTGGAAAATAATTTAAGATACAGAAAATGAAGGAAATGTTCCGAGAATCGAAGAAAATTGTCCAAAAGTTAATTTAAGTTCCCTAAAATTAGCCAAAAATAATTTTCAAAAAATTGTTCAAAAAATTCGCGAAAATCAAAAACTTGCCAGAAAATTTTCCGAAATTGTCTGGAGTTTAAGAAAATTATCTGAAAATCAAAGAATATTTTTCGGAAATTCAGTAAACTTTTCAAAATTAAGAAAAGCTTCCAAATATTGAGGATATTTTTTAAAAGATTGGCCAAAAAATTCTCCAAAATAAAAAACCTGCCTGATTTTTTCAGAAATGTATTGTTTAAATCTATTCAGATAAGTATTTGCAGTTTTTCCCTGCAAATTGAGAAGATTCGGGTGAAAATGTGGAGTTCATGGAGTCTTAAAAGCAGGAGCGTAGAAACGAGTAGTTATTGGGGGCCAGATTTTACCATTTGCCTCAACAAACCTTAGTAACAAAATGTATGAGTCTCTTATCACGGTCCAAAAACTATTTGTCGAGGAGAGGTGGTATTGAAAACCTTGGTAAAATTTAGCACCATTTAATGGTCGCAAAATGATGGAAATTTCCCAAAAATTGAGGACAAAGTTAAGGAAATTGAACAAAAATTTAAACAAATTTCACGAAAATGACGGAAATTGCACAAAAATTGAACAAAATTCCACAAAAAACAAGGATATTTTACGAAAATTGAAAAATGAAAGAAATTACACAATAAATGGTGCAAATTTTACAAAATAAAGAAAGTTTTCCAAACATTGAAGCAAATGTCATGAAAATAAAAGGAATTTTACACAAATTTGAAGATAATTTCCCGAAAATGAAGGAATTTTCTCAAAAATTGAAGCAGATTTCACGAAAATGAAGGAAATTTCCCGAAAAGTGACGAAAACTTCTCATGCTAAACTAAAAGATATTCTCCTAAATATGGAGAAAATTGCACAAAAATTGAAGCAAACTTTACGAAAAGGAAGACAATTTTACGAAAATTGATGGAAACTTCTCGAAAATTTTCCGAAAATGAAGGAAATTGCAAAAACAATTGAGCCAATTTCCACAAAATTGAAGATTTCCAGAGAAATATGCCATGGAATCTGACTGGCTAACTGGACTCGTCAAAATTAATTCGTTATAACTTTCATTATTGGGAGAACCAAAATGGTGCTTGCTCCCTTCCCAGTAAAAATTGGGGACGACCTTCTGGCTCCCGGTTTCTATACGCCCCTGCTTGGAAAAGTGGGTCTGGGGCGAAGATTTTTTGATGATGATGCCCCACAATCTGACAATGGTTTAAAATCAACACAAATTTCCAAAATGTACTGATGAAAAAAGACAATATCAAATTCAAAATGTTAAAGGCTACTCAGAGAAGTAAATAAGCAGTCAGGTTACAATTTAGGCATAGGGCAATAGGAGAAATCTTCCCTGAAACTGAGGAAACTCCAGTTCATGGACGATGCCCTGGTTTGAAGATTTCTTGTTTTTAACGCTCCAAAATGGCTGAAAATCAATGCAGAGTTCCCACATGTAAATTGTGGGGTCCGACGAAGCCCCCGAAAGCTCTGAAGATATATTGTCTTTGATGGCCCAAAATGTCTAAAAACCAACACAAAGTGATAAATTTAGGAAAATCAATACAAACTGATAAAATTCGAAATCTGCACCTAAAAATTGAAATTCCGTCAAAATTGTGCAGCTCAAGGGTGAAGTCTTGGTTTTATTTTTTATATTTTTTGCCCCAAAGTGGCTGAAAATCAACACAAGAAAACCGAAATGTTAAGAAGAATGTTTGATGAATAGAAGAAGAAATCAAATACTAATGTTAAAATCTACTCAGATAAGCATTAATTTTGGGCTACAATTAAGACTGTCAGGCAGAAGAGAAATTTTCCCTACAAATTTGTCCACAATATTGTTGGCTTCATGGATGCAGCTCTGATAGGGTTCAAGGGGCGAATCACCTGAAAGTTTTCTAGTTTTTGATGCCCAAAAATGGTTTGATCTTGACTTTAAACGTGTGTGGACACAAATCTTCATGTCTACTGCAGTTGCTAAACCTGCCAACCCGAACCCAATCAGCATCATGCACTGAGCAGCTGAGTGGAGATGATTCTGCTATCTAGATGATTCAGGCATGATTGAAATGTACCTCTAATTTAGGCATACACAGAGATCGAACATTTTACAGTTCTGTCCGAATAAGTGCCTAGGTATGATGTTGTCAGCATGATGCCGAGTCAGGAGGACATGATTCTGATATAATAATTCGAGTGTGATAGATGTATATTCGCTTTAAACAGTACATTTTACATCTCTGCTCGACTTAGTGCCCAAGTATGATGCTGTCAGTATCATGTGCCGAGTCGACAATCGACAGGATATGATTCGGATAACTAGCTTAGTCGGGCATGACTGAGATTTGCTCTGATACCAGGATACATGTGCATCCGCCATTCTTCATTTCTGCACGACTAAGATCAGTATCCGGCAAACGGAGGGGGGTGGGGATAAGGAAGCAAAAAAGTATGATTTTATTCAAAACATTTTTAAAAGTATTTTGTATTTTGCGAAGAAGCAAAAACATAAAGGTATAACCATATCAATTTCCTACAATTAAGTTACGCCCATGGATGCACTACCTTTTGAAATTAAAGGTTTATTCCCATGATCTTTCATTTTTTCATTAAAGACATCAATGGAAAAAAAAATATGTGAAAAAGCTATTTCGATATGTTACTTCTACAATAGCTTAAAGTGGTCCTGCCATGCCTTCTACAAAAATATGAGATTTAATCTGATATAGGTTTTTCATATCCCTAAATTCAATAATCCGTCAAGAAATCCTGATTCTAAGTCCATTTTCATGATGAAAAAGACTTCGAAATTGATTATTTATTGCTTGCTCCGAAAAAAAGTTGAAAGGGATTTGTGACGTCATAACAGTTTCTACGTCATGATTTCAAGGACTGCTGATCGTAAACAATGCATCGCACACATAACCAGGTACAAATAGCGTCTGATTACAAAAGTTTTTCGGGCTGTTCAGATCCTAATTTGTCATTTTCAAGTTCAAACTATGATAATAATGATTTGGAAATAAATGAAGAACATTCTCCTGATGAAGAGGATGTCGTTCCTTCTCAATTTGAACCGGCTTGCAGACGAGAAAGAAGGATAAAGCTTACAACATTAACACAGTACTAAGCCTGCGTAGTCGGCATGAAATTCTTACTGTTTCGCAAGTAACATTTTGTTAAAGATAATCAAATTGAAATGCTTGCAACAACATCTACCTCTCTGTTTTTACGTCTAATGGAAATATAAAGTTTTATTTGTCAATGTTCAAGTCTCTGTCGCTTGACGTCTAATCAACAGGCCTATGTGAGCTGAATTCATTGCATTTCTGCAATTCTCATTTGTGTTTTTGCACTTGAAATGAAAGTTTTTGAAGAAATTGTGAAATTTTAGTAGTTTATTTTCTAAGTTTTGATATGCTAAAAGGGACGGCTTGGCATATGGACACAATAATTACAATTCAGTTCTAATTGATCGATTTTTCTTCCTTTGATCATATTTTACACTATATATAAAATCAATCATAGAATCTTTTAAGTGATTATGTAGCCTAGTCGATTACGGCGTCGTCTTTTAAGCAATAGGTTATGAGTTTGAATATCACTGAGTCATTTTTTCTTAATCTTCTGTTTTTCTCCTTTGAATTTGTATTACTCGCGAAACAGTAGAAATTTCATGTCAGAGACAATGCGGTCAAGCTACTCTTTAAATCGAACAGAACAGGGGTGACCATCTGGCGTGAGATGAATATGACAGACTCGGTAAGTCCCGAAAATTCGGTTCATGTCAAGTGCACAAAACACGTTTAGAATCGTCTCGTTTTGTTGCCCTTTACCATTGATGAACGAATTATTCAAGAATTTGTATTACTAAATCCTCCAACTACACAAAGCTGTGGGATTTTGATTAATATTTTTTTGGAAAATATTCACATTAAAAAAAAACCCAAAGGAAAATGATAATTGACATTAGTCGCGAAACTTCAATGGTGTACACACACACAAAATATGTCAGCGATGCATTGTTTACTTAAAAGTCCCGTATATGACGTCATCGCCTATGAATCTCGATTCTGATTTTTTTTTCGTCAAGGTGACGAAAAACTCATTCTTCTTTTAACCTTTTCTCAAAAAAGGTGGGGTGTAGAAGAGAAAAAATCATATTTTAGCAAATCAAATATTCCAAATATCATATGTATTATTAGTTCCGACCCCCATGGCAGGACAACTTTAATATTTGTTTTTCTTCTTTAAAAATGAATCACTATTTTTGCTTTATTCTAAACAAGGTACACGAACAGATGGTTGATATAAGGTTTTGATAATTTCATACAATCACAATAACTTATCAAAAATATTTCTTATCACTAGAAAAATAGATTAAACGAAAATATATCAAAATCTGACATGGCTTTGTTAACATGTTATCATACTGAATGAAGAAGTATCCTTGGTCAAGTCACTTTGAGCAGGGAGGAAAAGTCTTTGGAATTTGATAGCATCGTGTAAGAATAACAACAGCGTGGTTTTTCACCAATTCGTCCCATTGTCTTGTATCATATATGAATGACCATCAAAATCCATGAAAATATTCCTTTAACATTCATTTTCAATATTTTTGCTGTTCATAAATTTCAATACAATATTCAATGTGATTTTACTTTTCAGATTTGTTATGCAGATCAACCCAGGGCCAGAGAAAGGGTTAAAAACAGAAGGAATTAAGAAAGGGAAAGAAGTATTGTAGCATTCGCACCAAAGTACTTACTTGCCTTAGCCAATACCATAACAAACTTCCACAGTGGGTGGATTGTATAGAGAGTCTTAACTCTTTACAGGATTATTCCCATGAATTTTCATAATATTTTATATGATTGAGCACAATAATAAAAAAAAAAAACTTTTATTGTACAATATATACAATCATATACATGATATATAATCATTCATGGGAATATTTCTTTTTAGAACATTTAAAAAAGGATTAAAGGGGTTATAAACATGTAATGACAGCATTATTTACTTCAAAAACATTTCAAAATCTGTTCGAAAATGGCCATTTAACTAGATTTTTTTTTAAAGCAGCACTTGACTGAAAGTAAGGGCGCTTGTTTTTGCAAATTTCAAAGATATATCATCCACAATAGATTGATAAATTTCATGTTTCCATAATCCACAGATGACGTGAGGGCAAAGGTAATTTGAATATTCATATTAACCAGAAAATTGCTATACCGCTGCGTGCTAGATAAGCCTTTGATTTTTTGGCGACCCCTACAAATACGCCCTCACTTTCGGTCCTGTGCTTTAATTATTTGTCAATGGCCATATCACCTCTCTATTATCTTATGTAATTTCATTGTAATCTGTCACAATCCTTTGAATGAGAAAGGCTTAAATTTCTCCATTTGATTTAGCTCTTCATTTTCAGACTGAAAACCAGATAAAAATGTTCAAATTTGAAGAGTTTGAACTTGTATTTTAACATGAAAACCTTCAGACTGAAAATGATAATTATCCTGTCTCCAAAAAAGTTGTTGAATAGTGTACACCATCGTTACCATTTGTCTGCCTGTACATCTGCCCATCAATCAACATAAGTTTGCCTTTCAAAGGGATTCCAGATGAATCTGCAATTGAGCTTTTAGTCGGAAATTTGTAAGTTGACATGTCAAGTCATGTTTGTCTCTAATAGGGTTTATCAAATGAAAGTTAAGGGGTTTGAATGTTTTATTATCATGTCAAGTTATCTGGTAGACAGATTGAGAGAGCTGGTGTACAGTGAAGCATGGAGCTATTAACTGTTTTAGTTAATAGCTCCACGAGTAAAAAAAAGGGACAGCAAGCTGAGATGAGGTGGGAGATGTATTCTCAATTACAGTATATCCGTAGATGAGTTGGGTTGGAAGGCGAGTTGAAAACTGGTAGGTGAAGGTAGGATGTTTTTAGGAGAGGGTGTGTTTGTGAGTGGAGGGTGGGTTTTAGAGTGAAAGGTGAGTTGTAGAGTGGATGGTGAGTTTGAGAGTGGACGGTAGGGTTTTAGAGTGGGCGGTGGGGTTTCAGTAGGGCATAATTTTTCATGCAGTACATTTTCATTAAGGATATATGCTAACTTCTTTCTTTAAGCACCAGTCAATGCAGTTTGATAGCTGAATGAAAAAGATTTGTAGCCAATTAATGGGTATGAATTTACACATTTTACATAGGTGAGGCTAAAAATTCAGAGAACTACAGAAAAAACAATCATTAGATCAGTTTGGGCAATTCATATACCTAAATGCTCCCATTTTTAGAGAAACTGCTGTGGTGGTGCTTCAAACTATGTGTTACAATTGGGTCTGTATGGTTAAAATGTTTTCAGGAGTGTTCAGGGTTATTTGGTTTTTAAAACATCTCATATATTGTGATTTTCTCAAGTAGGGTTCACAAGTATAATAAGATGTTCCCATACTACAATTCAATATTTGTGGATCACAACCACAACACGTTGTTGTTTTGCAACTTTTGCTGTTCACTGGTACATTTTAATGCCGTCATCATTTATCACCATAAGCCTCAGTGGCTTATTGACGCACTGCTTCAGATCATTGATTCGATAATGGTGGGTTGTGTTGGGTTGTAGAATGTTATGTTAATGTTATATGTTTAATGTTGTGTGTTAATTGTAGTATGTTTTATGTTTTTTTTTAAATTTAGTATGTTTGTTTACATATAATAAGTGAAAAATAAAGCTTCTCGACTAAACCTATTGTGATTTTTCAAGCTCCATTTTTGTATTTTTAGCATAATATTTACTGTCCAGCATTTAAAATAGACTTACAGTTAAATTAGGGAATACCATTACCGTAAAATTTACTGGTTTTTGAATAGAAAAACTCCTGCCACGACTATTACAGTTTTTTTTTCATATTTGTTTACGGTATTTTAAATCTACCGTCCCACATTTACGGTATTCTAAATCTACGGTCCAGCATTTACGGTTTACTTAAATTTTACGGTCCAGCATTTACAGTTTACTTAAATTTTACGGTTCAACATTTACGGTCAAACTAAAATTTACGGTCACATTGGGGATTACGGTTACCGTAAAATTTACGGTTTTTTTTTAATGGAAAAACTGCTGCCATTTCTTTATATATTTTTGTTAACGCTTTTTTTTTATATTTCTTTTTTACAGTGTAGCTTGAAATGAATAGCCGGGCAGTAGGGATCACACAATTAAGGTTTACTTCCTAAATGTTGAAATATAGGTTGAGAGTGAGCTTGATGATAATGGGCTTTTTAAATAATCATAACAATACATTTCTGAAGAAGAAATAATCTTTCGAGAGTAGAACAAGCAGAATTTCCCATAATAATATATTATAATTAAGAATCGGTAAAAAAAGTGCATCGTACAATAAAAGTAAAGTACTGTTATGGAGAAAATGTCTTATGCAACTTATAATACCTACATATTGGGCCACTCAGTAATGATTAAAACGTGCTCTTTCAAATCCAATTTATTGTCAATATGAATACCAAAGAATTGTGTGATTGTAGATGATTATTCTATTTGATTATCAAGAGTGACAAAAAACTAAGATCTACAGTTTTATTGGTAAAAGTAATAAGCTTTGTTTTTTCACATTTAAGGATAATTTGTTTGCATTGAACCAAGAGCATATTTTATAGAACTCTGACGAAGCAATATTCAAAGCATTTTCAATTTTATGATCCTAAAGATATATAATCGTGTCATCAGCAAAAAGAATGTAATTGAATTGCTATAGCTGAAAGTATTCTGAAAAAATACATAACGCTTTCATTGTGGTAATTGGTTATATCACTTCATAATATCACTGTTGTGTAAAACAAACATCATTAACATGATATAATAACAATAAACAAGATAATTCACTCTTAAATCAAATGTAAGTACCAAAATTCATTATGCTTGATGTAACACTGATTATCTTGTTACTGTAGTAAGCATGTATTCCGATCATTATGTCTTGATTAAAAGAAACTTTAAGCTTTCTTCCCATTACGTCACCCACAAAGGTTATCTTTATAAAATTTGCTAATAGAATTGAAAACACAAGGCCCTTAAATGAGTTCGCGGCAAATCAATGCTTATAGTAGTAACTCAAAAAGGAGCCTATTTAAATGTTGTTTTGATGGCATTTTGAGAGCAATATGGCATTCATTCTAGAAACGTCTGTATCATTATGGGTCCCGGGCACAAAGCCAGGTGTGAATGCCCTCGCTGTAATCCCCTATATGGAGATTTATGACGTCATTTAGGTAAATTGAGGTTAAGCGGGACAACCATATAAATAAAAGGTAATGTTTGATTGATAATTTGTTGATCTGGTGACATTTTTAACTAAAAGATAACAAAGGTCTTATCAACGTTTTAGAGGTAAATGGCATCTTAATAGTCAATGACACGTTACTTTTTAGGATTGACTGAAACATATCAACGCTGGTCAGCCAACACTAGAACTTAAATAACAATTAATAATCTCAAGTAAAATAAACTTATTTTGTCAGGTATTTTGCTATAGTTATTAGACGGTTACAGTATGTGTATATTTGTCTGAGACATTGGAGGGTATTGCATTGCATCGTTTTTAGATTACTGCTCCAGCCAAGGCGCAGAAAGAAGCCAATACAACTTCAGAATGAGAACCCGATAACATTTTTATAGTCCATCGCTTAAGTGTTTGACCTACTTTATAATGGCAATACACGACTGCTATAAAAGCTTTACAAACATCATGTTTTGTTCAAATTTTGATTTTGAATGGAAATGATAACATTCCATAGACCATTTAAAGCTATATTGCTGTGCAGCTGCATATGCTTTGAAAATACAAAAGTTGGAAAGTGTCCCTAAGATCCTGTGTCCCCACCCCACTTTCAAACATCTTCCGCCGCCTCTAAGGTCACTGAATGGAATTAAAAATCGGCCAGATGTGGAATGATACAATACAAACTCTTTCATTGTTCTTCAAACTGAAAAAATGCTTATACATGTCGGACACTATTTTATGGATGGAAAGGTGGCAGTATGCTCACAAGTAAGTTTCATTGATAAGGCCTACAACCTGATGAACTTCAAACTCTTTGTAATTGCCTCATGACGGTTTCCTGATTCTGTTGATACAATTTTACTAACATTGTCAATAATTGTCAGAGATATCACAACAACACATTTTCCGACGATGTTTTCCTCAGAACGTTGAACTATTTACGGGGGCTTCGATCCCGCTATCCACTTACGCCCAGTTCCCTCAGCCCCGTGCACTCCTTTGATTAAATTACGGCCTGTACAGTTCTTACTTATATAGCGCTTACTCAGTATAACAGTTTGTAATCACTATTTATAGATCGTAGACTTCACCTTAGATGCCGAGTATAGCAAAGTCTATCACAGCAGTCAAGAGCTGCAATCACTGATCTAGCAACTAAATTGTTACATTGTACATGAAAAATGATAAACCCCATATGAAGAATTCAAATTAAACAACATATAAGATAGATTGCTAGATAATGTGACTCAACTAAATGACATGCAGGCGGTCGACTTTTCGCTACTCCACCGTACCCCAAAATATGGGCCTTATATATCACTGGAATCTTTTGTGAACGGCGAGTTTGACATGGTCACACATCACTAAATGAGATGAAGAATCCGTAGCACTTCTGGTCAATTATCAAAGGATTAGTTTAGGGGGTAAAGCACGACCATTTTATATGAAAGAGGACTTTAAAAAGAACCAAATGTTGAATAAACTACTTCGATAGCTTATTATGTAAAAAATATTCAATTTTGAAGTTCTGTCCTTTCTGTGTAAAATGACTGGTGTAGTAAGTCTACTATGGAAGGTTGGTGCCCTCATCTGCTATTAATAATTATTAATGTATTTTCAAAAAATGTATTTAACTTTTTTTTATTTGAATAAGTTTTCTTCAATTTTTTCAGGTGGTAAATTATAATTACTCGTACTAGATTATGTTTTACTACGTTTTTGACATATCCAATGGTTTTGTAAACGACAAAATATGATATAAAATACATAATGACTGAAAAATCTTAGGTTGCGACGTCATAACTAGTCTGATTTCTGTCGTTTCTACACAAACGATAGCAAATATTTTTTTAATGCCTTTCATTACCATTAATGTTTCTTTTGAACTTCTCTTTCATATAAGATGGAATTGCTTGACCCATGAACTAATTCTCTCTAAGTTGTCCACATCTTCACTAAGAATACTTCGACGGTAACTTTCGAAACCAATTTCGCAAAGAAAAAATGAAAGAAGAAAGGATGTTGTTTTCTTTCCATGCAAGCAAACAGGTCAGTGCTGCATACTTCATGGGTCATTCATGTTTGTCTCTCACGAGAAAATCTAAATAGTGACAAGTGAAGTGGTATTCAAATGTTAAGCTGCAATCATTTATTTCCATTCCGAACCTGATCAGTACGGTTCGTACTCCCGATCGAGATATCTCAGATATCACCCGTTCGGGAGATTAAGACATGGGTAATACGAGTCCATTCAATAACGAAGCTTCGCAATAGTCTTTGTTTTAGTCGCTTTATGTGTGTATCATTTATTAACACTCCGTTGTATTACAATAAAGTGATGATAAAATAGTTTGATTTGACTCGTATAATATTAAATACAATGTTAGTTAAATCCTCTTAAAGCGCGACTGCCTAACGGCAGCACATAATAAGAAGTACTTTTTTTATACTTTCTCGAAAATTTCACGGTAAATTTTAAAAGCGCACGGTGAAGTGAAAATTCATATACCATCATTTCATATCGTGAAGAAAAATTTGAACCCTTTGCTCTGTTGAACTTGTGGTTGAGTTCCCCACTCTCGAAATTTGTCTGATTCTTATGTCTGTATATGATTCCTATACAAAGTTTGAATATGCATAGATGGGATACTTCCGTATTTCCTCATCGGAAGCCAAAACTGTTCTCCCGATCGGGAGTATGAATCGGACTGATGATGTTGTGTATGTTCCGGGTTGTGCTTCTGGGTATATTCCCCCCTCTCCCGTGCCCCACTTCCATCCCCGATGGCATCACGAATGGAAGTTGGAAACTTCAAGCTTTGCTTATATCTCATGTCATTAGTAGGCTTTTCCCACCGTGATATTCTGTACAGTTCTAATGTAGTGTGGCAATTTGGTCTTTAACTCAATAGCTATAGACCTTTTCATATCGGAATCGGTAATTTCCGGAAATCTCATTTAAATAATGTCACATGGCCGAAATTCACGTGACCATAATGGACCAATCAAATTCAGGGGAATCCTGATCGTCTGCACAATTTACTAGCGTATGGGGTCAAGCCCATTAAAAATAAAATTTCACACGATAATCAACAGTAAATATACACAAATAAGCACTTTACTGAGACTTAAATGGTAGTGTAATTTGGTTAGGAAATTCCATACCAAACAGAAAACCTCATATAAACTGTATTCTCTGCATTCACACAATTTTTCCAAAATGCAAAACTAGTTGTGTCATTCTTAGAAAACAAGGGATTTGCTGCCGAAAGTTCTCGATGCTATTTTCACATTTTGTGCAGTGAGGTCAACGGCACAATTTCATACCATTAGGCTCTCTGCACTGAACATCAACGTTTTCAAATTTGAACGATTTTTGCCAATTACCGTCCTATTTTTGTATTTTAAATGTGAACAAATATTTTTAATGTTTCGTAGATATTGAGGGAATGTGGGCCCCAGCGAACATACAATGTTCCTTAATAAAAGACAACATTTTAACGTGCACACTAGGCCTAGGGCCTACAACTACATAGTCAGATAAACATCTGGCCGTAGTATACGCTATAGCCATTACATGACTGCGAACACTGGGTCAGACATCATGCTATGCATATAACCAGAAAGCGTGACGTCATTCGGCCTATATTTTATATAGGCGGAAGGCCGAGAGTCGAAACTCCTATACCTACAGTGTTACAAAATTGTGATACTTTTTAAGTCACCCACCCATGTTGGTTCAAAGTGAGGGCAGTGGAGAGTCAAGCATTTCAAAATAGAACATACCAAAGAAATGTGTTAATTAAATATTCTAGAGAATTTGTTGATTTAAAAAAAATTTACACAAGATTTGATTTCATCGTTACTTTTTGTGCACTTTTAGTTCAATAAACCAATAATTTTATAAGGCATTAATATAACAAATTTGATTTTGACGTCATCCATGGATCAAGTGCGATTTTTTTTTAGCCAAACCATGCATATAGTGCAGATACTTTTCGCGATACTACGGTACAGTAAGATGCCAATGTATTTATTACTCATTGTTTTACGTCTGAACATGGCAGATTAAAAGGTTAAAGCATTTTAAAGGAATTACTGCCTAACGTTATCGAAGTCGTTATGCATTACGCCTAGGCCGTAGCCTAGTTGGTTAAGGTCGGCCAACAACATAGGCCTGTTTAACGAATAACGTTAGCGATGGGCCGGCCCTAGCCACCTGTACACCCCCGGTTCCGTAGTAATTGTAGTCTGCCTGTTTTTATTTTATAAAAACTAGGCGTACGCAGTCAGACATCTGTGATCCTAGAGATTTATAATGTAATATTAACTAAGGTGGATCTAGGCCTAGTTATTGAAGCCTAGTTTAGGCTCGGGATTATCGGGTAAGTATGCAAAAGGTTGAAAAATTCCAGTTGCCAACTTAACCTATTCAAATTCAGACCTAGCCGTTAGGCCTGCAAAAAAGCTACATTCTTGTTAGTTATGGATTCGAATCATTTACCATCGTTTGGCCATAATTTCTTTCACTTTAACCCGTTTCTGTATGCTGCCATTGTAGGATTGCTGTTGTTTACTGGTCTGTGGCCTCACGAACGCCACCAGTAATTTCAAAAAGTGTATTGTGGGATATGACTAATAACTAAATTCTTGCAAAACTACATGCAAGTTACAACTTGACCAACATTAAAAAGAATTTAGGCTATAATTTGCTTCAAATTAGCTGCCCAAACCTACTTAATTTGCCTGGTGATTTGTTCTGATACTGCTTGAATTTAAACAAAACCTGGCAAAGAATTCATGGATACTGGAAAATAAAATAACCCATATTTGGATATTTGTAAAGGGAACATTATTCATGCCAAACATAAGGTGAAGGCAAATAACTCACACACTAGCTCTATGACACATGTAATTATTGTTACAGTTGAGCTCATTTTATCAGGAAAAGCTATTAACTCTTATCAGATTATGTGGTTTAACCCAATGAATTGGTAGTTTGCCATACCCATCTCAAAACCTGTTAAGTTTGTGGTGTTGAAAGAAACACATTAAACAGTTAAATAATTCAATTGTGTGTAGGGTAAAGAAAGAATAATTTGTAAATAATACAGGAAACATACAGCAATTACCTTAAATAACTGGTACGGGTTACATAAAATAGTGTGTAAATTCAGGTTTTTAAAAACAGATCAACACATTATTCTGCCATTAACTTCTAAAAATCATTCCTATAAATTTGTATGTAAATTTATGATAAAGGAATTGGGACTTTATTGTGGAGGTAACAAATTTACAAGCTTTGACTTCACAATTTTGATTTTCTGCAATGATCACCTGTATAAATTTAACTTTAACAACTGGTAATCAAATTAACAAACATTCCTGACAGTTTCCTTATGAGACATCTTCTGTGGATGAACGTACTGCCATAAGTCCTCCACTGTACTTATCACTACAGCTTTAGCTGAAATCAGCAAGCTTTGTGAAGTGATGTAGATCTAGATATACCACAGTATGTTCTTATTTCACAATATGAGTTTTTAAGAAAGAAACAGAAATCAAAAAATTCTGAGCTTCTTTCTATGCAGTCTAACAACTATAGATCCCCATGGTTATAAAGTGTGGCCTATATTCAGCTAAGTTAAGGCTAGTAAAAGACAAGTGTGATTTTTCATGTCTGGTTACTGCAAATAAAAGCCTGGTCTGCTGGTTTTCATGTTGAATTTTCAGTTGGGGTTTGTGTCTTTTTTTGGTTAGGCAGACAACATTTTATGTATAAAAAGGGTACACTAAAATCACCATGTCATATCCTCATAACCTGATAATAGTAAAACATTTGGGCAGGGTATTGTGTACTACAAAATGATAAACAGGTATTCAGCTCACTGATATCTGGCACAAAATTAATTTACATTGCAAAAAATATTCGTACTCTGTAGTACAGTCAATGATTTTTAACAATCATACAACATGGAAGTTGGATTACTATTGCACTATAATAATTTGTTCAATGGATACCAAAGCAAAAACAAATGAGAGCAGAACTAAAGATTGCTATCAATAAAAAGAGAAATTGCATGAAGCAAAATTTCCAAGTGGAGCTTTTTTATCTTCCCAACTTGAGAGCTTGAGAAAGTTTTGCAAACAAATGGAAAGCAACTTTTATAAGTAATACACACAGATTAAAAAATGCAGGCTGCAATTCAAGATATAGGCCTGTTCCAGAGAGTTTTATGATTATTTTTAAATTCAAATTAATGAATTTAGGGCTTGCAATTGTTGGTAAATGATGTTGAACAGAAAAATGTTGATGTAACTGAAAACTTAAGTTTATTAAAATATAAATAAAAGTAATAAGTGAGCAATTTGATCGACTGTATCTCTACCTATCTAAACAAGTTGGCACTTAACTTACTTTTAATTTGTTTTATACACACCTATCTGTCAGTTGGTCAGTCTGTTTAGACTTTGTTTGATGGGTGTTTTGTTGATAACCAACTATAAACTAATTAGACATAGGCCTATATTGGTCTCATGCCCACCCACACTAGCTGACAATTGTAATGCTGCATTTCGAGCATGGCCTTTTTATCATGACATACATTTACAAGTCAATACCATGGTTATGTACATTGCCCTAACCTTATGCTACCAAATTGTAAGTGGTTTCACACAATGTAGGCCTAAGTTACACTAACGTTACTGTAGCCTGGCTAGGCAACACAATGACCCAAGATTACCCCGGCAACATTTTTGAAAGCAATAAATCGCTACATACATGTCTGAATAAAATAAGATTTGTTAAGGAACTTTTTCTTATTCTAAATAAAACTAAAATTATTGCCCATATTTGTCAGCGTTTACGTCGGTCAGTTAAGGTTAAACTTAGTAACGGTGTTAGCTAGCTTCAGACTGTTCAACAACTACTGGCACAATTAAGATAGCACATTATTTTAGGTTTACTGAAATTGTTCAAGACATCTACCAGTTTTAATCATTTATTCCCGATCGAAAAGGTTGTTCGCGTAGTTTTTTTCTTTAAATATACCTAACAGTTAGGCTTAAGTTAGTAGGTGCGATACATGCCTGTCTACAATCTAACGCTGCGCTAAAGTATCGTCGTCCTGCATGTACTGTAAAAAGAAAACGTTGTTTTTGTGTTTTTGTTAGAAATAAAATGAACGTTAATCTTGCTTAGAAAGACAAGTTATGATTAAAACTAATATAGATATATATTTTTTTTCTTTAGATTAAATTTGCAGTTTGCTTTTTTTATATTAACTCCAATTTTCAATGTACTGACATATCTACTGCCCTCACTTGGAACCAAGATGGGTGAAGGACGAACCAAAAAGTATCACGCACTGAAGTATTGAGGAGGTCGGACATCCGGGAATGTTGTGGTGCACGGCGACGTATCAATGCTTTTTTGACGATTTTGAACTTCAGTCAAAGGGGAAAACAAACAGTCAGTTATCATTGCAGTCAACGGAAGAAAAACATGTTTTTTGTCATTTTGCTAAAAAATAGTCAACATAATTTATTTTTCTTAACAAATGTTGTGTATTAGATAGTAGTTTCCAATACATATGAGTACCATTAATTTTCGCTGACTAGCTGAGGCTACACAAGTATTTATAACAAATATTACATTGACTGTAATGATAAAGTATCCCCTTCAACTTGGCAAAACCTTACTGAGCCCGTACACGATTATTTCGAACCGACCACCTCAATAGAAGTTTCGACTCTCGGCCTTCGGCCTATACGTAGTATAGGGCGAATGACATCACGCTCTCTGATATAACGGTGGAAACCGCTACATTGACTCATCATAGTCGCGTCGCAGAATATTTGCGACGCACTCCTGTTTTGCGAACATTTTCCAAGAAATTTGTACTTTTTTACCTAATTCAATTCAACCTGCAAAAGTTAAGCTACATAACCAAAAAAGCTTCTAGTATGTAGCTCGTAATCTTAAAAGTTTGGGCACATAAAAATACATTAAATACCTATGAACTAAAACCCGTAAAAAGAAGAAACTTTCACCTATCTCGGTGCTCCCTTCTCACAATCGTGTGCGCCGAAGTGAATGTATCTAATTATTTAAATTCTAACGAACATTCGCTGGCGTAATATTTATTAGTACGCGTATCGGTGTTGTGCACCCTAGTAAAAAAAAAAAAACAGTTCCAAGAGCGTACGGTTAAACTGAAAGGAGTGTACAATATTGGCTTGCATCTTTACCCATTTTTAATCATTTCAGGATTACCGACATCTTTTAATTACTTACAAGATTAAAAGCAATAACAGGAGAAGTTAACTATATATTTTTATGTGCCGTAAGTACAGTAATATCAGTGTGACAGGTGACGTAAATAGACGGTGTAGTCGCGATTTTAGGACTGAGGCGATTTCCACGTTAAAACAGATAGGTCGGAGTCTCACTCTGAATTGCATGTAGTGCGTAGCATGTAGGGCATATGAAGGAAGATGTTATCTCACCAACAACTACATGCATTGAACGTAACGTTAGTGTTATAAACGTACCTGAGGCCAAGTTTTAACTTGAAATTTTACCTGGTTATCGCGTATTTCTTAATTGAGTGTCTGAATGGAAGACAGTACGGATCTTCTTGGATTATGACAACAAAAAACATCCCCATAAGAAAAAATTATCCAGGCAGAGCAGTTAAAACTTAAAAGCAAATTTAGCGTAAATACTTTACGTGTTCATGTGTTGTATTACAACACAAAGCTTATACATTTCACATAACAGTTACGTACGTACGTCGTGCATGTAATATTGCACTATTATGTACGTGCGTACAAGCTTATGAAGGTAATACGGGCGCTCATTGTTGTTGTTTACAATTTACCCTTTTAGTAAAACATTATTGCTTCAATTTTTTTTTTTAAACTTTACCTGAAATGATCTGATTGCATAGATTTTTTTAGGTGAATTTGAACAGCGTTTGAAGATAGGTTTAGATGCAATAAATCTGCTTTCAATTCTGAGGGCTTAAGAATTATGATCAAATGTTGTTAATTTGGTACTAATTGACCAAAAGATAAATGTCCTTAACTATATGTGTTTTGTTGCCCTCTATAACAACTTTACAATGACAAAATAAGCTTCCACCAAGGAAAAGACTTAAATGGAACAGACATATCAGCATTTAAATTACAATGATGAACATAATGACTGGTAAGTGTAAATAATGTTATGCAGGAACAATCCCCAAAACTTAAATGTGTTGATATAAGATTTGGCATATAAATCGTTTAAAAAAATTGTGAAAATTGTGCAACAGTCAAATGAGAATGGTGAATGCAATGCAATCACCTAAAGAAAATTGATTAGCGTTTAAATGGTATGGGCATTGGGATGGATTTGACCTTTCTGGCTTTGCCCTCTCTGAATCACCCGTGATTCACAAAGAGAGGATTAAAAAACTATGCCAAATTTCCACCCAATAGATTGAATTGTGCTCAACCAAAAAGCTGGTAAATATTTGTTTAAAAATATATGGAGAATATTGCTAGTTCACATCTATAATGTTCACAATGTTTTAACACTCAGTGTTTATACATCCATGCTATGATCATCTTCATCCTTACGATCTAAAGCATCTGAATAAGCAGATAAGTTTCCCCCTCTAAATCCTGGTTAGTGCACGTTCTCAATTTACACAGATCAGTACACTTCATTCCATTCTGTAAGCATGTGCAGCTAGGCCATTCAGATTCCTGGGCATGTGCACGACATCAGTTCTACCAATGCATCAGGAGCTGCCATCCATCCAATCTATAATCAGATGGCCAGCAATTTTCCCACCATGCTCTACGGGATTTGGCATCTCCATCGTTCTGTCAAAACAACATTGCCATATGGCTGCTTGATAGCATGCCCTAATCAGCTAATGTCATGCTTACGGAGTATATCCTGGAATGACGGGAGCTGATATTTGGCATTTTTTCCCCTTTTTGGATTGAAAATCGATACAATCTAAACCTATTGATATTCGCCGTGCCATTTGTGGATCCATAAAGTCAAACATGTGATGGGAGAGGAAGACTAAATATAGTTGTAGAGGGAGGTATGATGAAAGAGGAGATCATTTGAATCTTATTGGTGCATTTTTTTTTGGAAGAGCTAGGCAATGGAGTTTTTGAGTAGTGAAGGAAGCTCTGGGGAGGTTGTACAGGGGGCAGGCAAGGAGGACATGGTGGACAGTGAGAGGCAATGGCAGTTATTGCAGAGGGGTGTGGGAGCCGCTAAAGTGGTAGGAGTATGTGAGGTGGGTGTTACCTATTAAAGACGGATAATGTGGACGTTGTCTTTACGAGAGAGATTGTGGATCTGGATTTGGCCGGAATAGTGGGCAGGTGGGCTGGATGGTGTGGAGTTTGTTATCTGTTTGGGAGTCCCAAATAGTTTGCCAGCGGTTACGAACAAGCAAAGCGATAAGCTGTTTAATGTAAGCATGGGTTTTGGGAAACGGGTAAGGGGCGGTTGAGAGCAAGCTTAGCAGCTGAATCAGCTTTGTCATTACCAGGGATGCCAACACGAGCTTCGGGTTGGGGTGATGGTGTTGAAATGACAGAAGAACATGCAAACAGTTTTTTTGTGGAGAATTTGAAACTGTTGTTCACGGTTGCACCAATTTTACAGCCGGTTGAGGCTAAGTTGGAGTCTATTTTCAACGAGAGAAAGCTAGGGGAGGAGTAGAAGATGGTGAAGTCATCCAAATAGAGGAACATTTATTTTTTAGTCATGTGGAAGATAAACATTGTTTTAGTCAATTAGTACCAAATTAACAACAATTGAATATAATTCTTAATTCCTCACAATTGAAAGCAGAATTAGTGCATCTAAACCTATCTTCAAACGCTATTCAAATTCACCTCAAAAATTTAGGCATTTTTTAGAGCTATTTATGCAATCAACTTGATCATAAATCATTTCAGATGAAGTTTTTTTAAATTTCTTTAAAGTATTATGGTTACACTAAAAGACTTAAAATTAATCTTTGTCTTTTAATAACTAAATTATGTTCACAATTTCAAATGCTTTTAAATAGTCAATTCAAATGTTCTATTAACATCGTGACTAAAGAGGTAGCTATAACATGGCGTTTGAGATTGTTAAAATTTTGTTTGGAGAAAATTGTTTTTCCTCAGCAATAAACCTGATGCCTCAAAAAAAATTATAATTAAGTGTCTTGGAGATAATAGACAAATAAACAACAAGTCTCTAAATCAATCTGCAATGAATTTTTATTCTAAATTGGTAGATAGATCAGCCATGTCTGGTTTACAAGGGAAAATATCAAGTTGAGTATGTTTTTATGCAGTTTCAGATTTAAGGTAAGGATTAATGTTTTTCTGTTTTTGTAAATTATCAGGAAGTAAAGAGGAGGGACCTGTGGTGCAATGGAGTGAGTGAAGGTTATAGTGGTGGTTGGAATGATGAGTTGGTTAAGAGTATATAGATGAATGGAGTATAGTAGGTGAATAGAGGATGGTAGGTGAATGGGGGATGGTAGTTAAATGGGAGAAGGATTTAGAAAAAAGAATCAGGTGGAAGATGGCATAATGATTGGTATATTTAGGAATTGGAATTAGGGTGGGATGGCATTGGGGACAGAATGGAATAATATGAGGGACAGCACAGGATGGCATGAGGGACAGGGTGGGATGGCATTGGAACAGAAATGGCGTGTGGGACAGGATGGCTTGGTTTGTGGGACAAAGTGGCTGGGTATTTGGGATTGCATGTGGTGGGATGTCATCTGGATTTGAGGTGTGAGATGGAATGGCCTGTGGGACAGGCAGGGTAAGATGGCATGTGGTACAGGGAGAGATGGCATGTGGTGGGATGTCATCTTGAATGCAGGTGGGATGTCATCTTGAATGCAGGTGTGATGACATATAGGTCATTAAGTGGAAAGACATTTGTATGACTTCCTGCAGGGTTGGATGGTATGGCATGTGGAATGGCATGTGGACAGGGTGGAAGGTGTGTTATTAGCAGCGAGGGGATTTGTATCGTTTGCGAAGTCTTGTTGAATATTTTGTTTGTTTCAGGGATGTGCTGGTAGTCCTAATGACACTGCACAGCAACACAGATTGCGTCAAGCTGCAGAGGACCTACGTGCTGCTACTAACCTGGCTGCCAACAATGCTGTCAAGAAGAAGATGATCACCAGGCTTGAGGTACCGGTAATGTACAGTGTTTCTTATCCATGGTGAGGTTGTAAGTTATTGGTGTGGTACAGGAGACACTGCCCCATCCTTTCTTAATTTATAGAAATAAAGCATAGAAAATTGGGACAGATATGAATACCAATTTTTAGGGAAAAATCATATAAGTGTCACAGACATCAATTTTGAGGGTGAAAAATCAATTAAGATATCATACAAAACTTTCAGCTTTCAAAATTAAACGTCTGTTCTGTTTAAAATGAAATCATCTCATTTTGCATATGTTAAAAAATTATCAAATTTAAGATCATCCATAACTTGAAAACTGAATATGCTAGTTTTGAAATTAAAAGGGAAATTCAATGTTCCTTTTTAATTTAAAATGTTGATTACTTATTATTATTATTATCATTATTATTCATTATTATTATTAATATTATTATCATTATTATTGTTATTATTATTATCATTATTATTATTATTATTATTATTATTTATTATTATTATTATTATTATTATTATTATTATTATTATTATTATTATTATTATTATTATTATTATTATTATTATTATTATTATTATTATTATTATTTATTATTATTATTATTATTATTATTATTATTATTATTATTATTATTATTATTATTTATTATTATTATTATTATTATTATTATTATTATTATTATTATTATTATTATTATTATTATTATTATTATTATTATTATTATTATTATTATTATCATTATCATTATTATTATTATTATTATTATTATTATTATTATTATCATATTATTATTATTATTATTATTATTTATTATTATTATTATTATTATTATTATTATTATTATTATTATTATTATTATTATTATTATTATTATTATTATCATTATTATTATTATTATTATTATCATTATTATTATTATCATTATTATTATTATTATTATTATTATTATTATTATTATTATTATTATTATTATTATTATCATTATTATTATTATTATTACATATTATTATCATTATTATTATTATCATTATTGTTACGTTGTCATGTTTTGTTCCTTAATATTAATATTATTAATATTATTATTATCATTATTATTGCAGAATGCTATTATTATTATTATCAAAGCAGGCTGCAGTTTTGTTCTCTGTCCACCCAAACTATATCAGCAGGTCATGGTGCAAACCCATTCAATACCAACACAAAGTCACAGCAAATGCTCATCAATGAATGTCTTGTAAACATGCTTCCTCTTTGTCCACGTATTAAGTAGAATAATGTAATATAAATTATTGCTAAAGTTTTCATAGTTTGTGGTACCTATTGGTAATGAATGTAATTGAAATATTGTATGTGTGATATTGTTTGCACATTTGTAAATACATTTGTAAGCAGTGGGAGAGGTTGAGGATAACCTTTTGCTAATACTAATTTTCACATTGTTGAATGAATGTCTACATTAATTAATACATCTCAAAACATGTATGTAATTCTTTAAATTTTGTTCTTCAAATTCAGCTACTTGTGAATTTCAGAATGTCTGTTCTAGATACATGATGATCTAATATCTATCTATCTACCTACCTATCTATCTATCTATCTATCTATCTATCTATCTATCTATCTATCTATCTATCTATCTATCTATCTATCTATCTATCTATCTATATATCTATCTATCTATCTGCTTGTATGTCTGTATGTCTGTCTGTCTGTCTGTCTGACTGACTGTCTGTATGTATGTATGTATGTATGTATGTATGTATGTATGTATGTATGTATATATATATATATATATATATATATATATATATATATATACATATATATATATATATATATATATATATATATATATATATATATATATATATATATATATATATATATATAGATATTGTTATATATATTATATTATATCATATAATATTATATCGATTTTTGACGGCCCCATAAAATACGCCCTCACTTTTTGACCTAGCGCTCGTTTAAAGGATGTCATATGGGGACAAAACGTCAGTCAGTTTACCTTGAATAAACACGGCACTTAGAAAAGGAAACGTGTATAATGAAAATAGTAAGCTCTGATTCCACCGAGGTTAAAGTCAAGTGTGTGAAACTTGTACAAATTTGCTTAGTAAACCATTACGACCATTGTTTTAATGAGCATACAAACCTACTTTTCTCTGAAAATTATGTAGGCTGGTAGACTTTCCTGTTGCAAAATAATCATTGAACTTAGATTTGTATCTAATGAAATATATAGTTTTTCTTCAGTTCGTGTGGATGAAATTATAGTTTTCAACAAAATACATTTAACAACAAGCGATTCCATTACATTGTGATAATATATATCTCAGCAACCTGTCTTCTTAAGCAACCGTCTTAGCGAGAAACAAATTATTTATAAAAAAAAAAAAAAAAAAGCTGCACCACATTAATTTTAATCCTTTAATTCATTCTCTAACTTTTTCGATTTTCCAATTCGTTGTTTTTTGTCTTACAATTTTCAAAATTTCCGACTAGGGGAATTTCTAACCCCGAAATGTTACAATTCTCGATTATAAGTATCTAATCAGGTTGTTCATATACATATCATCGTATGACGAACAAAAAGCTGCAAACATCATCTTTGACAATTTTACTTTTGCTTGCAATCTTTGTGAAACCTAACGCAGTCTTTGAAGATACCTTCAAAAAAATCACAAAATTCAGAAATGACGTAGTTACTCTTTCCATATAATCCAATGAAATGGATCAAGCGCTGCATTAAACCTATATAGCCTCACCGTTATTCAGGATTGTGTGCAATATAATTCTATGGATTTCGTAGACTTTCAAGGTAAGTAGCTCGAATTACAGCTTGAAGCAAACAATTGAATTAATAACACATTTCATGACAATTTTGCCTCTATATTTACACAAGAGACATTTTTTTATTTACGTACTTACCTTTTGCGTGAGGCGACTCGAGATTGTATAAATCGCATTATTAGATTATTGCTATCATGGAGCTTTTTAACTGAGATAGCTCCATGTTGCTATTCAAACGATTTTTTCTTTGATTTGCTGAAAACATTCAAACGGGCAATTTATGATTTACAGAAGTAATACGATCTGTTCATAATACTGTATAATGAAAGTTGTTTCACAATAATGATACTGACTCAGTTATGTTATTGCGATTATTTTGAATAACCTAAGCTTTTACTTATAGTGGAACAAATGCACACTACTGGGTTTTATTTTGCCATGTTGGGACCAGAACCAATTGTTTTTGGTCCCAACATGACACCTCTTATATAGCGCAGTGGCGGCGGAAAGGACGAAATAACGGGTTGACGGGAGGAATAAACTTTACATTTACAGCCTAGGCCCTATCACCTCGCAGGAATCGAGACTCGACTCGCTTAATTAAGGGCTTAAAGGGATTGCAGCTTCGGCAAGTGAAAAATGTATTTTATTGAGAGCTACACTTATCTCATAATGTATGCAGTGCGCCAGGACATGCCGGTGGAAGGTTATAGTCTCCCGACATTGGGATAAAATTCGAAAAATATTTTACTAAACACACAAATTGTTCCTATCAATGTCCGACAAACCTGACAATTAAAATACAAAATTCTCCAAGAAGAGGTACATATGGGGGTTTGAGAAAATGGGGCATAGTTTTGATCAAATATAGACTGATCTGATAGTCTGAAGAGAATTTTGCTTGTACCAATAAATGACATCACATATGCAGTGGCGTAGGAACCAAGACAATAATCTATTGAGGGGTCAAGTACCATTATAAAAAATTGATTTTGAAGAGTCAGATTCCATGGATGGTCTCTGTTCTTCCGGAAATGTTTAATGTTTAGAAATCTACCCTTCAATTATCGTAAAACTTCCTTCATTTTCGTGAAATTTGCTTCAATTTGCGTGCAACTTTTTCATTTTGAAAATTTTCTTCAAATTGCGAAGAGTATATACCAATTTTTGGAATATTTCTTTCAATTTTCGGAAAATTTCCTTTATTTTCGTGAAATTTTCTTCTATTTTCAAAAAAATTTCTTTTCGCTTTTGCTAAATGTTGCCAAATTTCCAATAATTTTACGATCTTTTTTTCAAATAATTTTTGGACCGTCATAGAAAACTTTTTGTTTTTTTGTAGGTTTGTTGGGATAAATGATCAAATCCCCCAATGTCAAATATTTCCCCATGCCGCTGATATGCAGTTGAACTTCAATGACCCCCTGTATGAAAGATGGGTTACTCTTTCCAAAAAGATAACTCAAGAACGAACATTTTATGCTAATTCTGATTGAAATTTATCCCTCCAAGTACCTAAAATAGTGTGAGGGTGCTAGAGACTCAGATTAGGTACCGTTAAATAAATACCATTGCACTGCAACCAGTAGTTTCTACAATTACTTGATCTTTCCTTCAGTGCACACAAGACATTTGTGTTAGACGAATTCACTAGCACGCGGATACATCATTCAACTAAAAATCAGATGAAATAAAAAGAATAAATAGAAGGAAATCTATTAAATTCTGTTTCACATTGTCCCAAAAATAAAATCTTCACTTCGTTTGATAGAGAAAAGAGATTCAATCAAATTGTGAATATCCAAAGATTAATTTCGAAATTGGTCCAAACTGATTTATGCCCATGTTAAAAAAATATACATATTTGAATGAGTCACTAAAGGTGGAAAATAGACAAAACTGTTCATGGCGTCATGGATGACGTCATGGATGACCTCATGACGTTACATATGGGGCACTTCTGTTTGTGTTTATATGTTGAACTTTTAGTTACAAAGATTACTAAAGATAATGTTCACACTTGAAGCTGTTAGAAACTATTGAATTCAACACCTATGGGTAGGTATTAGCCATTTAAACATTCGCAGCCATTTTTTCATGACCTTGCGGTGGTCTGATTTCGAAAAACTTTTGGTACGTTGTTCTGTAGAATTTATAGAACACTATAAAACTTTTTCTTGCAATTTGTTTAGGGTAATGTCATAGTTTGTCATATTTTGACCCTACTATCATTCAACTATAAGGTAACAAAAAATGATTGTGACAAAATTCATAACTGTGATATGAAAGTGCAGACCCTAGTATTTTCTTCTGTAAGTTCATTGACTTTTTACCGTTTAATCCACTGTCACAGTATTGTTTAAATTTTAAAGGAACAATTGTGCTTTTTACTATATCCCCAACTATAGGCAGGATAGGCCAATCGCCTTAAAGTACAGGAAGCCTACGCAGTAATTTTCCATTATTCAAAGGGTAGGAAATGATCTAACAGACTCATACATCACAAGTAATGCATCTATTAGATTTTCGTCAAGATTTTATCCGCCCAAATTTGAGAAACTCTATTCCTATTCTCAAGCTGAAGCAAAATATCTACTCAGGATTTCGAGGTCTTAAAAAAAATAAAAAAATACCGTCAAACAGAAATTGCAAGTCAGCTGACTTATACAACAAACGTATAGCTTTCCGTGTGTGATTATTAAATTATTCTGATCTCATTCAAATTTCAACAATCAACACCCTAAATATTGAAATACTCAAAAAATTGTAAACAATGAGTAAAATCAAGGCTTATTTCATTCTTTAAATGCTTTATATAATCAAAAATGGAAACGACTGTTTTTGTTTACGCATTTCTTTCAACAGTTTAACAGAAAACGGCATTTTATGATGTTTTGCAAGCTAACTTATGACAAAAATGAACGCATATGTTTCGTACCTGTAGCTTCACGCGTGATACAAACACTAACAACTAACTGCGATGATTCACATTTAATGTAAGGCACAGGTTCTTATTAGTAGCAAATATCTTAATTAAATGTATAAATGACATGTTTCATTCCCATTTTAATAATCAATTAGGTAGGCTTTCGTTAGTTTTGAACACTTTCTGATTATACAAAAAAACTATTGTTTGTGACCAAGTATAACCATGGCGTAACATTTTACAAATTCAACGTTTTAACCACGGTGCTTCATTTAATATGCATTGCACATTCATTTGCTGTGTAAAATAAATTAAGTCGATAACAAATTAGACAGCAATTTCATGTGCGGAACTTATCATAAGAAACTGAAACTTTCCTTAATTGCGTAAAAACTGAATAATTGTATAGAAAATTGAAATGCATGTCCAAAAAGAAGCTAGGCTGCACTATAGAGGATGTGGGGTAAGGATGTTGGGAGAAGCGGAACATATCGAAAAAGGCTTCACGGTCAGAGCAAAGAGTGTCATTCCGTTCCAATGCCGTTAAAATGGATGACCTATATCATGACAGTATGGTGAACTATCAGCGGGAAGATCAAGAGAAGATATTGTCTTCTACATTCATCACGAAGATGTGGCACTGGGTAAATCGATAATAATCCTAATGAATATCATTTGTTGTTATTCGGACAAGTCATTGACAAATTTCAAGCAAATTTCGAAAAATACTTTCGAAAAACTTTGAATTTGGATAGATGCATTGTGGGATACTTCTGTAAAGGATCCCACAATCGGGAGAACAAAACTGTTTTCCCGATCGGGGTACGAAGCGGACTGATGTAGATGTTTTCCAATAACTCTTATTCTTCCAGTTATAAGACATTGAAGCTTTACGTCAGTTCTAGATATATACCTCAAAGTCACACACGGTCAGACGGTAATAACTGTCTACAAGATTGGAGTGGCAGGCATATATGTCCATTTATTGTCTGAAGTGTCGAATGAACTTTCCTGGTTTCTTAACGATCTTCTTAAATTCACGACGAAAACTTCTATTTACAACGGTATAAACCAACGGGTTGATAGCTGAACTGAAAATAGCAATAGTCCATGCAAATATTTTAACTGAAAGAGGTATCGATATTGAATCAAATATATCTATTATTGTTGTTGAAAAAAAAGGCAACCAACAGACAGCAAATACTAGAATTATATACGCTGCACGCTTTGCTGTTCCTGCTTCCACGCTTCTCCTCCCCTTCTCCCTATTCTTGGGATTGAATACACAGACAGATCCAACAATATTTTCCGCATTTAATCCTTCCGGAATATTATTTGGTAATTTTAGGGCAACCGTGTTAATTTCTTCCACTTCATTATCATTATTGCCGGCAATATGAGATTGTATCGTTACGACAGTCTGATCTCTCACACTAACATCCTCTTGTGTATTCTTATCCCCATTGGAAGGAGCTACATTTAGAGCAGACCCCAAGTGGACTTCCAAGTTTGCCGCTTTATCATTCTGATTAAGCTGCAAACATCCATGTTCCTCTTTCACTCCCTGTTGATTCGAATAGCAATCTTGGTCATCTTGTACTTCACAAACCTCATTAGGACGGTATTCCTTTATATCTCCATGTACATTCTTTATAAGGTTATCTGTAAGATCTAAAAGTTTGTCAGCTAAATAATCCGATTCCGACGAAGCAGTTTCCACTCTAATGTCATGTTCATGTTTATTACTTTCTGTTTTGTTTCTCCCATTTTGCACAATATATGATTTCTCCGAGAAGGCAATTTTCATTACTTCTGATCCTGTGGATATTCTATGTATTGATGAGTACTCACTGACAAAATTACCGGTAGGATCAGATTGTTTTAAGTTACTATTGCTGCTGGAGGTAGGCCTAGCTTGATGCACAATAGAGTTTTGGCCAGATTTTGAATTGTTTTCAGTATTCACAAGCACGGGCACAAAAATGGCATGTACGGGTGATGGCGTTACCTCACGATGATCAACAACTCTCCTTCTTTGAGAGACAGACTGGATTTTAGGGGACTCCACAGTTAAGAATTGTCTATGTTCTGCTTCTCGTGCGTGGACAAGCGTGTGTACGCTTGAATCCTCAACTGTTTGTGGTTGTGGGAAATGAATAATATTCTCTGTATTTTGAGAAAATTCTACGTCTTTGGGGAAAATTTGCGATGCACTTATTTGAGATGGGAGAGTGTTTTTAGGTTTTACTTTGTTATTAGATCTAGTGATGCAACAAAGTAAGGATAATATATTATTTTGCTTACTTCTTCCATTTTTCTTTCTTCTTTTACCTCGATTCTTTTCGCCGAAAAGTGTTCCTGCACTTTCTTTGACATGCTTCCGAACAATTTGAAATATTTTCCAATAGTATACCAAAACAATGCAAAAACAAATCATTCCTAACGGTGTCAGAATGAAAACATGGGATGATTTATACCTTGAGTGTACATCAACTTGGCTGCATGTGCATAAAATATACATAGGTGTGGTGGGAAGGAATATAGCACCGATCAAAGCCAATGATGAACCAAGAATCCATCCAATGATGATCCCTCCTAAGACCCTTTTACGTTTCTTTTGTTTTTCAAAAGGGTGGGTTATAGCTTCAAATCTTTCCAAACTTATTAACGCCATCGATATAAACTCGACCGAAGTACTTAAAACGTGGAAAGCAACCTGTGATGAACAAACTGCATTAGCGAATCCGTCCGATGGGTGAATACCTGCAATTTGTGTGAACATAGGCGTCATGGCCATTGGCGCAACTGCAAAACACGCCATAAAGTCCGCCGCGGCAAGATTAACCAGCAAAGCATTATTAGCTGTTCTTAATGATCGGCTACTGTACATGCTAGCAAACACCATAAGATTACCAATTATCCCCAGAGGAAAGGTAATAGCTAGAAGTATAAAAGATGACCAATAAAATAGAGATAACTCACTGTGAGCATCACAGAAAGCTCCACCGATATTTAAATTGTTATTTTCCACGTCTGGAACTGCAGTATAATTCAGAACCGGTGAAAATTGCGTCATACTAAAAGGCATGTATGTCAGAGTTCATTGTTGTTTGGTCTCAATCAGTAAGACAATTAGGAATTTTACAATGAAGTCACCATTAAAGTCAATTTCCAATATTTTATATTAACATGAAACTCAAGTCTTGCTGGCAAAAAGTAATAATACAAAAGGGCTTATTTAAACATATATATCAAAAAGAATAAATAAGCGATATAAGTCACTGCCGTACCATCACATAAATAACATATGCATTTAGTGCGTTAACGAAAAATGTCGTTCTTTTTAAGAAATAAATATGCTTGAGTTACATAATTACATGCAATGATTAAAACAACATTCCTGAGAGAATCCAATTCTAAATTCGAAGTCCTTCTAACTTGACTAAGCATCAGCTATTCATGAGAGAAAAAAATCCCCCTTTTCTTTTATTTTGTCGTAGTATTTGTTAATTCATCTAATCGTCGATCATAGCAAATTGCTTCTGATATTTAATAAAAAGATCCAAGTGAAAATTTACTTTATTATTAAATGTCATCGAACACAACATTTGCTCCCATGCATGACTTCTGATATCAGTCCATATGACTAACAACGAAAATGCAGTGCACTGCACCCTGGTATATCATAAGACGTAATCCAATCGTAGAAAAACTTCAAAACGATAGTCCTTCCAAGAAACTTCACGGTTAACTAAAAAATGATTTCTTCTGCTTGTATTGTTGTATCCTAATTGCAGAAAACAATAATTTTACAAAACATGTGGCAAATTCTTCATGGTATTTTCTTGGCTTTTCTAGTCACCTTGGTACTTCATATTCCTATGTTAGAAGAAAATCCGCCTTTTTTCTTCTTCTTTTCCACTTATAGGCTATGATGAATTTGCTTCAACTAATTATGTCCAATTTGTAAAATTGTGCTGTGTTAATCTCAGTTATTAGGTTAGGTAATATTTAGCAATATTAGTTTTGAAACTGCATTATATTGCTGAATAATAAATTCACCGTAAAACGCTGCATTCCAAAATCATAACAGAAATAACGAAGAAAGTCACTATTCGTACACTTTTCACTCTGCTGTTTTTGTGTACTGTTTTCAGACGATAATTCTCAAACAAAATCATGTTTTAAATCACTGGCTCCCTATTCGCTACAAATATAAAAACACACCTCCGGGATTTACAAGAAAACCTAAAGAATCAATTATATAGCACGCCCTCGTTTATTCGAATCAGAGGCTATTAGATGAGTATGGAAAGCAAAGAGAATAAAAAAAAAGTCTATACTGGATGCGTATGATTCATTTTGCTGTCAAGTATTCATACCACTTCTGAGCCTTTTAAAAAGATTGTGTTTTGAATTTTTCTTAACGGATCTAGGCAAATGAACATTGCTTAAGTTTAACAACGGGAACGTGGAATAACTCACCAATAATCTCTCTGACAAGTGTTCAGTTTCTTTTAAAATATTATTTCAATCTTGAATTTTGATTTGAATTTTATAGGCCTATTGATTGATTCTTTATCCTTTAATAGGTTATAGACTTTCAATCATTGCTTAGTATTCAATTTCAACATCAATAAAAACATAATGATCAAATATTCAATCACATTTTTTTTATAGAAACAGAGAGCTTCTAAATGGCAGCTCCTGATAGGAATGAGAGAGCTTCAGAGTGTTGTTTACGTTTTGCGTTTGTGTGAATACAGGTTGAAGTGATTATTTTTTTGAAGTGAAATTTTTTGTTTTGACGCGGGACTGAGGGAAACAAACTCAATTAATCAATAAGAAAGGTGGATCTGTAAGATATGTGTGACTGATATTTTAAAGAAGTACTAGACCGAAAAGTGAGAGCGTTCGTATTTGCGAATTTCACAGACAAATTATCCACAACAGATCGATAAACTTGCTTCCATAGTCCACAGCCGACTTGAGGGAAAAGGTTACTTGAATTATTCATATTAACCAGAAAACCGATATACCGTTGCATGTTAGATGTTAAATATTAAATAAGCATTCGATAATGAAGGGGAGCTAAAAATACGCTCTCATTTTTTGGTCAAGTGCTCCTTTAAGTAAATATAGAATCGAAAAATTAGTTACAGACTAATATCTTTTTGGATCATGCTTCATCCTTGAAACTGGTGAAAAAGTAATCGTCCCCGGAATCGTCCTAATTTGGGTAAACCTTTTTCAGACTTTCCGCCACTTGAATTTTTTGAAATATTATTCCATTTATGTTCGTGTCTATGTTTGAAATGTGCGTTTTGCTGTAAATTATTATACGGATTCATGTCATAAAACCGTCTTTCCATGAATATAAGTAGCTCACTCACCGTCGACTGGATTCAGTTAACCTTTCCAGAATTGTCTCGGAATCTGTATAAAGACACAGCAACGTCATCCCAACTCTCAGCGCCGGCAGAGCATGCGTCTAGAATGTGATCGTTATAAAGTGAAGAGCAACGCTGTATTTTCTATCATATCCTTCAAACAAATTCACCACCAAATAATTAAAAAAATATTTTTAACAGAATAAGAACATCAATTGTTATGGTTTCTCCAATGAAGTGTGCAAAAGTCGTGAAATAAAATTAAATGGGCACCAAAGTTTGTTTTCATATCATTATCCACCCAGAACATAGAAAGTACACATACAGTTGTCATTATAGATACAAAGAACAAATGCAGCTGTCATTATAGGTACAATACAGCTGTCATCATAGTTACAAGGAACACATGCAGGTGTCATTATAGATACAAAGAACACATGCAGCTGTCATTATAGGTACAAAGAACACATACAGCCAGCTGTCATCATAGTTACAAAGAACACATGCAGGTGTCATTATAGATACAAAGAACACATGCAGCTGTCATCATAGGTACAAAGAACACATACAGCTGTCATCATAGTTACAAAGAACACATGCAGCTGTCATTATAGATACAAAGAACACATACAGCAGTCATTATAGATACAAAGAACACATACAGCTGTCATTATAGGTACAAAGAACACATACAGCTGTCATCATAGTTACAAAGAACACATGCAGGTGTCATTATAGATACAAAGAACACATGCAGCTGTCATTATAGGTACAAAGAACACATACAGCTGTCATCATAGTTACAAAGAACACATGCAGGTGTCATTATATATACAAAGAACACATACAGCAGTCATTATAGATACAAAGAACACATACAGCAGTCATTATAGATACAAAGAACACATGCAGGTGTCATTATAGGTACAAAGAACGCATACAGCTGTCATCATAGTTACAAAGAACACATGCAGGTGTCATTATAGATACAAAGAACACATGCAGCTGTCATTATAGGTACAAAGAACACATACAGCTGTCATCATAGTTACAAAGAACACATGCAGGTGTCATTATAGATACAAAGAACACATACAGCCGTCATTATAGATACAAAGAAAACATACACCTTTCATTTTAGATACATAAAACAATCAATCGAACAAGTATCTCCATTTACACTAATTCATAAAAAAAATCTTAACAAATCATTTTTCACAATTGCTGAAAAGTTTATTATATTATAATATTTTTGTTAATAAGGCACGAAGCTTGAGACTGTGGGACGCTTATTACAATACTTCATTTGGTAAATAAATGTTTTTGCTAGATGGGTGGTTAAACTGAGTGTTTTGTCATCTCCTAAACTATGAAGGATGTATGTAAGGTATAAGCTAAGCATAAAATTAAATTTATCGATCAAAATAAATGTTCAAGATTATTCCAGAGGCATCTAGCATCCAGAAGCATCTGATAAAATAACTGAATGACATTCAGAATTATACGAAAAGAACATGAATCATCGTCAGTCAATATTATTTTCAACAAAGTTATTAAAGCGCAAAAACAAATACACAGATGACAAAAGTGATACAAAGAATGAAAAAATGTTCAATAGGAAATCATATCCTTTCTAAACATACTTATAGAGGAAATGATTTTGAATGATGGCTAGAATCTACCGCTAGGTAACGGAATGATGAAAGTAACTGTTTTGTGGTCTTTCAGAGCTTTGCTGACTAGAGAAAAAGTTTGTTACAGATGTAAATACAATTCCATAAATGCGTCATAAGCAGTTTCAAAAAATAGATTGTAACTTGTAATGCAAATACAATGTAGATTTCATATGACGCAACAGTGACGGAGTATACTTATGATAGCATTGATACAATGATATTGAGTTGAAATATTTCTAAGGGTTACCCAATCTATTTTTGGAATATTCGGTACACCCATAGACAATTCTGTAAAAATCATTTTTCATTGGGTCAGACACAAATTTGCATGTCATTTGTAGCTTGGTTAAGAAGTCTACTAATATTTGTGTACGAATTCTAATAATCACGTCCTTTCTGGCCTAACTTTATACTTTAGAATTCGTCTCATTTATTACAGTAATAAAACCAAAAGGTTGTGTGGTTCCGATGCCATATGTTTTATAAGCTGTTGTATAGTGCAGGTGGGATGATAACGTTATTTTCATCATTTATTGAAGGAGGAATTGCAATAAAAGAGGGAGAAACTCTCTAACCTCCTTACTAATGTCAATACTGTTTTCACCCCATTTGAATATTCAAACCAGAATGTTTCATGATCCCCACCGCCCACCTATCGAAAAGAAATATGTCATACTTTAAGCCCCAGTTTGCGAATGACCCTTTGATGTCAACTTTCCCCCTCCCTATTTGTGGGAAAAAATCTTTGATTGGTATGTGTTAATACACTATAAATATATGTGTTTTAAACTTTTAAACTTTGTGACAGGACTTGTTATGGATGCAAAACCGCTGTTAAAAGCACCCACCTGTCATGCCAAAATATGTAAAGAGAGCATTGTTTTTGTGCACTTGAGTTTTGTACACAATGGCTTTAGCCAAGCAATCTCCGTTCAGGGCAGTCACGTTTTGTACGGCACTTGCATTGTTTTTGGGGAGTGGTTGAGCTTGTTTGTGATAGGAGTTTCGAGTTGTGGCTCTGGATGATTGATTTGATGTTTTTCATGCAGCTGTAGCTCACTTTGATATTTTCCTTGTTGAAGATTTGGTGAAATTTGTGGCTGTGAGGGAAATGTTTGGTGACCAAATCTCTCTCTCTCTCTCACTATATATATATATATATATATATATATATATATATATATATATATATATATATATATATATATATATATATATATATATATATATATATATATATATATATATATATATATATATATATATATATATATATATATATATATATATATATATATATATATATATATATATATATATATATATATATATATATATATATATATATATATATATATATATATATATGTATATATATATATACATATATATATACTTGTATATATATATATATATATATATATATATATATATATATAATATATATAACATATATATAATATAATATATATTATCATATATATATATATATGCATAGAGAGATTTATATATAGATAAGTTCAAAATGAATTGAATTAATAAAATCTGACATTTTAACAACATGAGCATGTGCACACTATTTAAAGACAAACGCATGCCACTTAAGAAGCAAAACTGGCATGCACTTGTACAGATTTGAAAAGTTCAAGATTTTTCACTAAGTCCCATCCACTCATTAATATGTGTGATATCGACACCAAAAGCAATATAGATCATCCTTGGGTCATGATTATTCAATGTGCCAAATTTGACATGCCACTGATGTATGGTTCACGAGATACCGTGTTTAAATCTTTTTCGTTAAAACTACATTCCACAACTCATATCAGTGATTTGGCGAGGGACATCTACACCAACCCTAACACTTTATTTCTGCCAAAGAAGATACAAAAATTTTGATTATCAAAATATGAACATTTGAATTTTTTTACATTTTGCCCCACCCAGTCATTATTAGACACGATATCGATACTAAAAACAATAGGACTATCTATGGGCAATGATGCATCTATGTGCCAAATATGACATGGCGTAGACGTACTGTTCAGGAGTTATCGTGTTTACAAGCAAAGCGTCACAGACACACGCATATATACATACATACAATGTGGCAGACTACTGCATAGGTTTCTGATACTGATAATATCTACTGATAGTATCGGAACCAAAAAGTAGTTCTATCATTTAAAATCAAATATGTATACATTGACCCACTTCAGATAAGTTACAAGACATACATATAACCACTATAATGTTTACCGACTTAACGTGCTACGACTGATGCCGAAAGATTGGTTACCACTGATATATTGATTTCGATTATTCCACGGGAGCAATTATATACAGAATTCTTTTAGAAATGCTAACAGTTGCAAACATGACCTCGCTATATACCGTTACACCGATTTCTGAGGACTTGACGACCCAGAAGTTCGAATTGAGCATTTCAGAGTTTGTAAAACGATCACGCCTAAATGAATCCGGAGAATTGAAATTGCTCAAACTTATGCAGTTTCATTGCTCCTGACTAAAAGAGAAGATCAGATGACTTAAACACATTATTTTCGTATTTAATTGGGATCCGAGTATTTTTAGTCTCGGTAAAGTTCGCAAAAAAAAAAAAAAAAAAATCGTGGCTCATTTTGTGAAGACCGTTGAAAAGGTAAGATTCGTCATTCTTTTCTCTGATCTGTGTAAGTAACTTTTTCTTAAAACAGGCCACTTTTTATTAGGCTCAATATGCTTTTAAAAAGTGAGTTATAGGTGTCGCCAAATTTAAGCCAGATTGAAGTACTTTTAGTGGATGAAATTACTCATATGCCAGTCCAAATTCTTAGACCTAATTTCCTTACTAACGTGTTACGGTGCTGCTTTTCTGTAACACTAGGATGTAATTATGGCTATGTTATGAGACTTAGGACGAAATTATTCAAAATAAAATTAATTTGGTTGGACGATTATTGACAGAACTTACGGATATTACAAATGATATTCTTGTTACAGTTATCCACAATTTTGGATTTGCTAATAGGAGCCTTTATGCCTACCAAAAAGCGATCTCTGTTTCTCAGCCTTACTCAGCCAGACCAAGAACTGAATAGTCCCTGCTTACAAGTTAGACAAAACCCAGTACTGCTATGAGTCACTCCACAAAATTTGCGATATAGGGCCTACCGGCAGATGAACACATCAATTATTACAAAACATAACTTCAGCATACAAACACTAATCCAAGTGAATGCTGGAAATGGCAGGGCCATAAATATAATATTATATAAAGCCTACATTCACAGCCCGCATCATCAGTTCGGTAGATTACCCTCTTCAGGAGAAAAATTATTTTCCCCTGAAGAGGGGAAAAACCTATGTAAATTATGTAACTTCCGGATTTCCATTTACATGTTCTTTAACCTACGCTTTTTAATCAGCTTATATGCGGTCACTGTATGTGCGAAGTAATCAGGCTGCCTCGTGTGCATACCTGTTTGTGCAATGAACATTCTCTTTCTTGTTTGGTACTGGATGGTGTCTGCGCTACTACAATAATCTTCAGCAAAAACAGGCCAGAATTTGTAAGTTTGTCATTAGATATCTTTTAAACGGCGTGGTGAATTTCCATTTGGGAACTAGATAATTTGTAGATTAATAAGTATAGATTTTGAAAATACAGAAATGAAATTGACCTACTTGGTTATGAAATTTCTAGAACCCATACAAGTTCTGTGCCATAGCGTTACGCTGTTTGGGTAATCTTCAAAATGGCGTCTGAGATTTTCCCCTGTTCGGGGAAAAATGATTTTCTTCATAAGAGGAGAATCTACCGAACTGATCATGCCAGTGTTAGATTGTCCTTATAATTGATATTCTTACTAAAATCTTACCTTGTGATTGGTATTCTTAGTGCTTTAAAATTTAAGCATAACACATCAATATCAATTTGCTGCTAACATTACTCATTCTTTTCGTGTAACATTCTCAAGAGCAACTGCAGGATCTAACACAATTTTGGAAGTACAGTACAGTAGTGTCCCCTTTTAGTTTGCGTGTTCCGAAGTACTGGAAATTTGTTAATATTTACCGTCTGCTCTGGTATGTCCTAACTAAACTAACAGTTAATATACTGTAGTCCTACTAAGTTTTTGAAGATTTTGAACACAAGTTTGAAATGCCCCCTGATACCTTGTATATTTGCCTTTGATATAGAAAGTTTTTAAAATGTTAATTAGTTTAAGTTACAACAAAATGTTTGTTTTTTTGTTCCAAAATTAATTTTATCAAAATTCTCGCATGTTAAAAAATTATTTTGATGTTCTTGTTCTTACTTTAGATCATTAAACAAATTATATGCCTCTTGTTCTACATTGCAGATTTTGTGATTATTTTCATGCTTTCACAGGCTCCATATACTGATTTTATAGTACATTTAAATCTAAATGTTTTTTAATTTTTCTTCAGCAATACTGAGACAGACAACAAATTTTGTTCACTCTGTTGATTCCCAATTTAACTCCTTATTTACAGTATATATATATAAAGCAGTACATCGTTAGCAGGACTTTACAGTAGCATTATGTACCATCTTCAACAATCTTCTCATTACAGTTCATATATTCTGTCATACTGTCATATTGTTTCGTAGATTAAAAAGATAATAAATTGGGTATAGTTTGGTTCCATATGGAGTGTTACTCTCTTTTATAGATATTTCTGCTATTATATTGCATCCATTTTTCTCACCTTCATACAATCATTTAAAAAAAAATTAACAATTGAATTACACAAATTCACCATCAGGTATGTTGTTTCAAGGCTCCTATGCAGTATATTTAAAAATAACAAATCATATTCATTTCAGAACAAGGTATATTAGGGATTATTTTTTTAGGATTTTGAATTTAATCACTGATTTCAGCAGCCGAGAATGTAAGAAGGGTCATTGTTATAAAATGCTGTTTCATTTACTTGAAATCACTTTTTGTGCTGCTTGCAAAAATATCTAAATTCTGCTTCTGCTCAAACACTGAAAGAGCTCAAAGCTTAAATTCAAAAAAACATTGGGTTAAAATTATTTGTATAGCAAAACCATCATAAGTTAAAAAAAAATATGTTTACCTCACATTTTAAATTTCTCTTCATAACCTATTATTTGATGTTAAACTTGTTTTCAAAGTATTCCTCAATTGTTTGAGAGAAACAATGAACAAGTACTGCAGCATCATCTTGTCTAGATATTAACTAGATGTGAAATATTGTTTAATGAGATTATTCTTTCACATTTCATGTATATCTTTTATTTGTTTTAGTGGCGTAGCCAGGTGGGGGATGGGAGCCAAACCCCTCCCCCCCCCTACACACACTTTTTTGAGGAAATTTTCAAAAATTGGGATAAACTTTGCTTTTTATAAAAAATGCCCTCAGAAGTTAAACACTTTGTCATGGGAAGGGGTCTAGGACATTTTCGGTAATGAATTGGATCAGTACATTTTGATTTTGGAGCAGTATAAGACATGAATGTGGGTCCCACAATGTATCTTTGCATCAACTTGCAGAAAAATTAACCAAGATGCAGATGGTTTAATGTCTTATTCAAAGTATCATAATCGGTCCTTCAGAAAACTTAGCTTAGAAATATATAAGTTCCATGTTATTGCTTAATGGTTAATGATAACCATTTTTGATAACAATGTTAGTGTTATAAAACAAGGATTGATTTGTAGAGTGCACAATCAGCATTTGTATGCACTGTACAAAGAAGAGATGGAAAATTACTCTAATTTTTGAAAGATTTGTTAGGATATATTGAAGAGATTTTTTGTCCATTTTCTGACATCAGGGTGAGGCATTAAGAGATTCGTTGATATTGAATCAGTAGACACATACTTCTAAAGGCTGTCATAAGAGACTATTGACATCTAGAACATTTACCTGACAGTTTGGTGCAAACAAATATTAATAAGGAAGTCTAGTTAAAAAAAACATATTTAGTTTCAGACAAAAAGCAGCAAATCAAAATTTGAGCTTTATTAGGTAAGTATGATATGTGATGTAATGTAGTATGACCAAAATATTTTTATAGTGTAAATTATTTTATTTTTCATCTATTTACTTGTGAATGAATTTATTTTTGTATGACGAACGAAAAATAAGTCAGCTGCTCTCTTCGAAACTATTGTGAATTACAATTTAGAAGAAAAAAGCAACACAGAAAATGAAGGGCACTTCCACTGAAGACTTTGTATTTGTGTGAATAATTATATACTCCATTTAAAACTAAAATTCATTTACATGTTCAACTGATGCTTAGTCCTTTAAGCAAACAAACAAATGAAGCTTGCTCAGAAGTTAAGTGGAATATCCCACAAACAAACAAACAAATGAAGCTTGCTCGGATGTCAAGTGGAATATCCCACAAACAAACAAATGAAGCTTGCTCAGATGTAAAGTGGAATATCCCACAAACAAACAAACAAATGAAGCTTGCTCAGATGTAAAGTGGAATATCCCACAAACAAACAAATGAAGCTTGCTTAGATGTAAAGTGGAATATCCCACAAACAAACAAACAAACAAATGAAGCTTGCTCAGATGTAAAGTTGAATATCACACAAACAAACGAACAAGCAAATGAAGCTTGCTCAGATGTAAAGTGGAATATCCTACAAGCAAATAAACACACAAAGGAAGCTTGCTCAGATGTAAAGTGGAATATTCCACAAACGAACAAACAAATGAAGCTTGCTCAGATATAAAGTAAAATATCCCACAAGCAAATAAACAAACAAATGAAGCTTGCTCAGATATAAAGTGGAATATTCCTGGAGTACAAATCAAAGCTTGAAGGAGCAGTTATATGTATGGAAGTTTAAATGAAATGCTTATTGATGATGAAGTTGAAACAAGACTTGAATTTGAATCAAAAGAGATTTATTGCTTAATTTTGTCAGTGACAAGGATGGAAACTATCAAAGTAATACTGAGAAGACTTTCTATGCAATCTGACAGCCCAGACAAAAGAAATGCCCAATTTTGAAATGATCATTTCTTAAGAAGGTTTAATAAAGATGAGGGAAATAGTAATGCATCATCGGTTGTAAAATTTAATGTGATTTAAACAAAAGGTGCTACATTGATTACATTGAAAAGTGTGCGGCAGATTCTTCAAGAAGGAGGAAATCCACATTGTGTTAGAAATTGCCTTTTATTCCATATTGATGTATGTCTGTTGCAGAGATACATTTTCCCTTAAAAAATGAGAAATTCCTATCTTAGGTTAGATATCCTCATTGAGTTGGGGTCTGTAGTACGGTGGTGTTCCCACATTTGATGAGTTATTGGGTAATACCACTCCTATAAAACCTCAGATAAGACCCTGTATTAACACTCAGCCTTTCCTGAAAACTGTTCATTCACACAGAGGAGTAGATGATAGTCGGTGCAACTAAATGATGAAGTAGAAAATTTGAAGTGACTGAAAAACTCATTTTGTAGTTTCTTAAGTACCTCGGATCATTCAGATTATCTTCAAGCACATTTATATGGAAAGATTATCACAACATTCAGACATTGGCAGATATGACAAGAAGACAGAGCACAGAGTCTTGAATAGGTCATTTGTACGCCTTATCATCATTGTTTCCACATCATTTTACTCCTCTCAGACCTTCCCTGTTATTGTTTGTGATAGGTGCCCCTCCCTCAAAATAGTGCTTTATTATTATAGGTGGGGGATGGGAAGGGGGGGGGGGAGGGGGGCTGCTACTCAGCTGTGTTATGTATATCCCGTAAGTGCATACATATGGAAAGATTAACACAACATTGGCAGATGGTGACAAGAAGACACAGCACGGGTCTTAAATAGATCATTTGTACGCCCTATCATCATTGTTTCCCCATTATTTTTCTCCTCTCAGACAGACCTTCCCCGTTATTGTTTGTGATAGGTGCCCCTCCCTTATAATAGTGCTTTAATATTATAGGTGGGGAGGGGGACTGCTCCTCAGCGGTGTTATGTATATCTTGTAAGTGCAACTAATCATGATCTTCTATTGGTCAAGGTTTGTTATCTCTAATAGATTGCTTAAGGGACATACAGTGCCCTTCATGTCCCACCCTTCAATTTGTATTCCCTCCCAATAGACAGTTTGCCCCACATTGTACAGAAAAAGAACCACTTGAATGCATGGCAGACTGACAGATAAGACTTTCTAAAACTGGAATGGTAATTCAACTGAGTCTAAAGTTCCATGTTACACAGGTGAAATAAAAATCTTTCAGAGTTAAACATTCCTACCAGGGGTGTAACAGCATGGTGGGTAAGGAGCAGAGACGTCGCTTTAGGGGGTTTGGGGGTGCCTCAACCAGATCAAAATGGGACGCAAGTTGGGAAATGAACATGACAGTTCGAAATTCAACCGTTCCTCCTCGGGCACCCTTATAAATCCACCCAGTTAGGAAATTGTTGCCTCTACCTCTCCCCCACCCAATTCAGAAGACCCTAAGCCCAATCAGAATACCCCAGTGACGTCCTTGGTAAGGAGACACAAGTGATTTGGGGGTAAAAGTGCAAACATATCAGGTTTGTGCTTTTATTCCCAGGGGTCTCTAATCAATGAGGTACCACTTAATGGGTAAACCTCCATATACTATACCATACCAGTGTGATTAAAGTGTTTGTGTACATCAACATATTTCTGTTAGTATCTCAACATAAATATACGAAGCCCAAGCAATTTCATATTGTAAATACTTAGGTAAATTTAAAACGCACCAATGTGAAGGGGTAAAGTTCCCGAACACTATTTCCCCAAGAACGATAGCTACGCCACTGATTACTCCACTTAAATAGTGGCGTAGCCAGCATTAAAAAAAGTGAAGGGTCTTAGACAGAAGTGTTCACATTTAACCCAATTCAATTTTGAAAAGCAAAGATTTCCTGTGAACGGCGGGGTTCCATACCCCCGCCATCTATTTACCCCGTGGCTACGTCACTGACAACAGCACATGTTGAAGTGTAAGTTACATGCTATGTATATGAGAATGGCTGCAAATTAACATTTTCCAACTTATTTTAAGAAGTGCCCCTTCACATTGATGTGTTTTAAATTATCAACAAGGGGTGGAGAGGGGGTGGGGTCATTAAACAGTGTTGGACGTATTGGGTGGGGCGGTGTTACGTGGTCAAAAATGTCAAACTTTTGCCAGAAAATACCACAATTTTTATATTTTTTATAAAAACTTATTTTTCAGGCGAAATGTGAAAGCTGTTTTGGGACCAACAGAGTCCCCTCCCACTAGAATTCAGAAAATTGTGTTCGATTGTTGGTTGATAGGAATTTAAATAAAAGAAATATAAAAAAAAGATAAAAGACCAAATTGTAATAAATGTTACCTCCTATTAAATTCGGTAAATTGTGACCGTAAAATACCTATGAGGCCTACTTGTCTATCTAAACTTGACAGTTATTTAAAATCGGGAGTTATCTAGCTTTTCAAACGCTAAAGCTGATATGACGAGTACAAATATTAAAATTGTGGTATGAAATTACTTTTATTAATCACAAAATCAAAATAGATTTTCTCTTCATATACAATCGAATCTAAGCGTATTTTGTACAGCTGTAAAGCTCGAGCGTTTTATTTCCCCTCCAATAGCATCAGTTGTTCTTGAGAGGCAGGAGCCCTTTAGATCGTTTATTGCTGTTGTACATCCGTTTTACGCACATACACTCAGTGCGCATGTGTTATAATAATGGCGTCCAATGATGACAGCGGATCTAATAGAATTGGGATTTAATTTTTCTTAGGCTCTTGGGTTTGTGATTTGTCCTAAGATGAATATGAAATTAGCCTTAACAACATTTGGTTTTGATTTACGAATTGGTAAGTTTTTTTTGTTTCCCCGTGATTTTCATCTTTTTTTTTGTATCGATTAGTTGTCAATTTTTTTTATTTTTTTGTATTCATCTTTCATAGGCTGTTGTGCGAAAAGTAGTTCTCACATTGTGACATAAAACACTGTCGTTAATTTTTAAAAGTCATATCGTTTATCGTGTATTCATACGATAAAAATGTGTTCTTTGATTTTAAAGCAAATTGCCGTGATCTAGAACAGAAATTATGGAAATTTATCACTCAAATTTACTTTGATTGTCACGTGATTTTGATTAAAGTTTTCGCGACAATCGAGGTCATCTTTCCAACTGTTAGGTTTACCGCTCTTGATTAATTATTTATGGAGCTTGATTAATGTTTGCTCTACTGATTAATATTCCTCTAGTTACTAATTTAATTTGATCAAGTGACGCCACGCGTTAAATTATTTAAAATGTCGATGATTGATATTCCTTTAGCTCATAATTAAATTTTATCAAGTGATTCCACGCGTCATATTAGTTGAAATGTTGATGATTGATAGCAAGTACACAAAAGATGGCAAAATATACAGTGAACGTCATCAGTTATAGAACTTTTAAACAGAGTTAAGCCGAACGTGAAAAGTCAGTGTACTAAAACCAATTAAATGCGGGTGAATTTTTTTTTTACTAACCATCCAATTTGAGATTTTTAAAAGGTAGAAGTGGGGAGGCGAAAGGTATCGGGGGTTTCACATCCATCCAAAATAATAGGAGTAGTGTCGTAGACTATGTTGTGGCTTCCGAGTGCTTTCTGAATGACAATTCTGTTAGTGATTTTAAGATATTAGGTAGGTCAGAATCTGATCACTTACCGATTTGTTGGTCGATCAGGGGCATTACTTTTGTAGAAATATCACAAGTTGCTGATAATACATTAATTGACCCACGCAAATTCATATGGTTTAGCGAAGTTGACAAGTGAGGTTATTGTTCATATGTGCCACCAATTGAATGAAGTGATTTCTCATGGGAAGGTTAATGAAGCATTTAATATTAATGATAACATTGCTTTTGAGACTTTCTCTGGTATGGTTAAAGATATGAGGTTAACATCCCGCAATTACGGGGTTAACACCCCGCAAGAATCGTAAGAGATCCCCCTCCCCCGGTTGTATGGTTTGACAAAGAATGTGCTACCTCGAAGGCTAAAGTTAGGAAATATTTACGGAAGTATCGATGCAATGCCTCCGAAAATGATAGAAGGGTATATATCGAGGTGAGAAACAGGTATAATGATCTCATTAGAAATAAGAAAAAGGAGTATAATGATATTCAGAGAGATAGGATTGTGGAAGCTGCTAATAAGAATGACAACAGCTTTTGATCACTTATAAAAACAAAGAGAACGAATGTAAACAATATTGATAGTAATGCATGGGTTGTTCATTTTGCTTCACTATATTTTTTAGACCCTGTGGACAGCGAGCTTTCAGTTGATTGGAATTTATACATCAACGAAAAAGAGGATGATGATTATGTATGATGACATTGGCAAAAGAGAGGTTGTAAATGCCATTAAGCGTCTACGTGGTGGTAAAGCGTCAGGTACGGTATTGAAGGCATTTCCAATGAGTTTTTTAAACATACATGAAATCATTTGGCTAATTACCTTACCAATCTTTTTAATCTAGTATTCACCGAATCTAAATATCCTAAAAAATGGAAGACCGGTATAATTTGTCCTATTTACAAAAAGTGAGATGCAAACAAGTCCGAAAATTATAGGCCGATGAGTCTTCTCTTCAATAAGCAAGATTTTTCCCGTAGTTTTGGGCAATAGACTAAAGGAATGGTCACTTGATGTTTTAAATCCTACACAGGCGGGGTTCAGAGAGGGATATTCAACGGTTGATAATATTTGTTGCTTTGAATTGTATTATTATAAGTACTTTAAGCAAGAAACGTTCTAAACTGTACACCGCCTTTATTGATTTCCGTGCTGCATTTGAGTCTATCAATACAGACATTTTATTCAATAAGCTTAAGTGTCAGGGTATTTGTGGTAAATTTCTTAATATAATTCAAGCAATGTACGAGGACGTAAATTGTAGAGTGCAATTAATTAATGGTTTGTCAGAAGAGTTTAAATGTATGAAAGGGTTGATACAAGGTAGTGCGATGTCACCACTGTTATTTTCATTATTTGTAAACGAATCTTGAGGAGTATTTTCACTCTTTAAATGACAAAGGTGTAAGAGTAAGCAATAGGGAGTTGATGCAGATGATTTAGTTTTATTATCCGAAAGTGAGGTATGTTTTACAAAAGCTTCTTGACGGATTGTCGGAATATTGTAAAATTAGCTGCCATCAGATTAATGAGGTTAAATCTAAAGCGGTTGTATTTAGGAATGGTGGCTACCTGCCTCGTTACGTAAGTTTTCATATAAATAATGAACCACTTGAAATTGTTAATTTAATTAAGTTTCTTGCTGTATATTTTTCTACGAGAGGTGTGCGGTGGGCTTCTGCAAAAAGTCGTTGGCTGAACAAGCAACCAAAGCAGTCTTTGTCCTAAGGCAATCCAATGTCTTTATTCTTCTCCCCCACATCTAAAATTATATATCTTTTACATTAAAATTTTGTCCATATTATCATACGCTTCTGAAATTTGGGGGTCGTTTAGTGTGAAGGAGATTGAGCTTCTTTAATTTAAATTTTGTAAATATGTGTTGGAATTACACCGTAGTTTGGCAAATGCACCTGCAATAGGTGAAATAGGGCGTTCCTTTGTATCTTCCTTTGTTATGCACAAGAAAATTAAGTATTGGTTAAGGATTCTGAAGCATGAGAATCATAGATTTACCTCTATTTGTCATAAACACATGTTAAGCATGGCTAGTAATAATACACCATGCTGGGCCACATATATTAAACATACTTTTATCTACAGGTTTGGGGGATGTCTGGTTAAATCAAGGTGGTAATAATGATTCTCTCTTTTTAGCAAGTTTCCTGCAAAGAATTATTGATATCAATATTCAGACTTGGAAAACAGAAATTACTTCTATGAATAGTCTTTGCTTATATAATGAAACCAAAATCCATAATGAATTTGGTTTTTTTTTATTACGCACATCCAGTGCAACAAATTACGCTCATTGCTATCCAAATTTCGATGTGGTTGTCTAAATCTCGAAATACATGAAGGCCGTCGTAACAAAATTCCACGTGAAAATCGCACTTGCACATTTTGTAACATGCACAAACCCGAAGACAAGTTTAACTTATTCTGCTCGAATGCCTATGCTTTCCTGAAATAAGATCATTGTATATTCCAAAGTATTTTTATGTTGATAAAATCACTAAAGCGATTCCATTTTATGTTACGCACAAAAAGCAAAACCCTTTTAATATATGCCATTTTTTAGAGAAAGCTTGGGTATTTGGAAAAAAAATTGAATTCTATGATTAGTTGCATAATCTATTTTACCTTCAGTTTGTTGAAAATGTATCAGGTATTATAAGTTATATTTTGTTGCTGTAAGCACTGTCATGTTGTAAAAACGAAAAAGCCGGTGGCCTATCCAGTAAATAAACTGAATTGAATCAGCTGCAGGGAACATTGTAAGCGGCAACAATACCGCGCGTTTTAAGAACATCTGTACGCACGTACAAAAGTATGCACAGTGAGTCAGCACACACGTGTAAGCCCGCCTCTCACATGTCCGGTTTTGCCTGATCACCGGAGCATCGGAAGTAGAAATTTGAAATGTGTGAGCTGAAAAATCGACCTGATTTTGCCGGAAAGGTCATCACCGGATCAGATCAAACATGTTTGATTTGGCCTGGTGATAATCGGTCTGATTTCATCTCATCCGGCGGCGCCGGAGAGGTGTGAGTGTGTAATCTGATTTCACCGTTAGCGGTACCTAACCAATGAGATTTCCGAGCGGCAGCACATAGTTTCAAAATGGCAGCGCCCATGGAGGAGGCATGGGTTCCAAATTTAGAAGACCAATTGGTCGATATGTGGGGATCATACGCGTGTCTTTATGACACATTCAAACAGAGACAATAGAACGGCGGCACTGAATGAAATCACCAAAGCCCTTGGAATTTCAAGTAAAATTCTGTCAGTTGTTGCCGTGGGTTCCTCACATTCCACATGTGCGCGCGTAGGCTAGGGTGAATACTAGGCTGAACAATTATTATCTGAAAAACATGGCACGGAGTTCGACCCCTCCGAAAATTTCACAACTACCCTACGCTCTTATTTGTTTTAAAGGATCCTTGAACAGTAGACTTCGTGATTTCCAAATCAGTGGCGTTCCTAAATACAGGGGCGTTAATTGATCATTCTTAGTAAAATGTATTCAGACGGTAAAATCCCATCCAGCCGGTAAGGGGAGGGCAGGAGGCAAGTTGCCTTTGGCCAGAAAAGAGGGCTCACAAAAGTCAATTCTAACTGCCCCTAAGATTGGATAATAAACATAAATACCTAATTTTTTTATAAAATATAAGGCCCAGCCAATTAATACCTCATTGATATACGATTTACATTCGAATTTGTCTCGATGGCCTTTGAAATTTTCGACGAGCCAAAGTACATTTTGCCCCAGGCCCCACAAATTGTGTCGATCCTGCCTGTCGATAAAGTTGCCTTTTATGGATACAAAATACAAATTCAAAGATGAAAATTATTTTACCTCCTTATTATGGACCGACTGAGGCCCTATTTCGAGCAGATTTTGAAGTAATTTTGGACCGGTGACCTCTTTTGGGTTTTTAAAACTTTCAGCTTCAGTCGATTTATTCGGTTGACCGTCACCCCAATCAAATTGGTGTAGCTACGCCACTGTCCAAATAGGTCTATTTTGAACGACTCGTCTAGAAAAAGCAGGGCTGATTTCTAAGGGGGCTCAGCTCCTTTTCCCTTCTTAAGAATCGAACTGACTTTGGGGGTTATTCCCCTTCCAAAAATGAAGAAATGTCCTTTAAATTGATGTTTTTTTGTTAACCTTATTACAAAGGCAATAGATAAGAGTATTATTGCCAATTCGGAGCACGGTATGGTTTGGTTCTCTCTTTGTGACCCCCCCTCCTTGTTATTATTATTTTTTCATATAAATCACCCTTAGAAAAGTCAACACTATAAAAAATTGTTAAAGTTTTTCATCCAGGTTTATTGATTATAAATGCCTAATCAATTTTACTAAACTTCCTGTAGGAGTATCAAGCGATTACTATTTTTTCTCAAAGTTTAGAATTAGAGTTGCGTAACTTATTTATATTTTGATATTTTCCTCCCTTTACAGAGTTCTCTGAAAATACTTATGTCACACAGCTCTAACATCGGACAGAAAACACATTATCAGGCTATAATGGAACATTTCTCTGATTTATCCCATTAGTGCAAAGGATCAAAACAAGAATGCAATCACTGAGGATGACTTTTACAAAACTTAATAATCCCAAAACCGTCTGGGAATAAAGAAAACAGCATACTAAAAAAGACAAATGGATAATGGAAAAGTTGCAATTTCTGCGTCCATTTCTAACCTCAAGGCTACAATTTCAACTGCAAGTCAATTTACATTTTTCCTTTAAAAGACATATAACTATATTTTCGTAAAACAAAATATTATATGTGCTTGCAGATCTACCTTTAATGTCAATTAAGTATCAGGATATCATGTACTTTTGCCATGGCACACTGCCAACACTATTGAAATATTTCGAGAGAAGAAGATGACGTTGATTTTTGGGGCTATTTTTGGCATGTCGGTTTCGACCTGGCTCAAGTGGTAGCAGAGTTGACTGCTCAGATCTCCATTGCCCCTGCACAAGTTTATGATTCTCATCCTCAATATCCCAAAATCAAGAGGAAGCATGTTGAGAACACTGCTCGTCAACCAGAAAGTTGTAAAATATGCATGATGCCAACTGTATAATGTAGTCTACGTGGTATGGGTCAAGGACGATGGTTGTAAAAAAGATCCTAAAACGATTAGCCAATATTCCAAACGCATTTTCCGTTACTCTCCTAGCTCTTGAAAGTCTATAATTGTAGATTTTCATGTCCTCTTATGAGATTTCAATAAGGGAAAGGCTTCAATTGGTCAAACTAAAAGCGTCATCCCCAACAATGTGGTAATGACATTTGTTGTCATATTTGGTTGTGGAAAATTCAGTGTGTTATTAGCCAGACATCTCTCTAGGGAGGATGAATTAAACACACCAGCGTCACCACAACGGTAAAGCTGCCCAACGTCAACAAGCTTGTAAGCATTCACAAAGGCTAGCGGCTAGCTATATGACAATAAAGTAATGCTTGTAATTGAAAACTTGACTACCACTGCCTTCTGGTCGTCGAATAGCGACATATTTCCCGTCCAGGGCACCTAAACAAAAATGATATTGTTATCTTTTTCTTAATCCTTGTGCTATCAGTCTCCATTCCTCTTCAGTGTTTGGTGTCTGGAGGAGAAAATGTAAATTTTCATTTGAGGTGCTCAATGAATAACCAGATAATGACAATGATAGTGGGAAACGATCTGATACAGATGGCAACAATATCGAAGGTGGTAATGAGGGCGATTGGTAATAAGGGCGATAACTCATTTGCTGAAATTGAGAGGTCAACAACACCTTCTCGAACCTCAACTACAGTCTGACAGTAGCACACCAGTTGGATTTCAAAAAACGTCTCATTCCACTAAGCGAACAATTAAAGAAAAGAAGAATCCCACTGGTAACTGGCTAAACAGCTGAAAAGAAAGAAGGATGAATGTAAATTGGGAATTTTGCTAAATTTACTAATGTTGATTGTCCCAAAGTGCCCTACAACAACTAAGTGACAAGGTGAGATCTGTGGCTGTGAACCTGAGTTAACCCCTCTTTGACAGAGACTGGATAAAAAAATAATCTAAAAACAATGAAGAATGTTAAAGCAAGATATGCTTCGTGCTGTTTATTAAATGAACAGGAATTCCTACAATAGGAACAATAATAAAAGTGAAAGTTATGATAATATTGCAATAAACCTCAGCACTGGCAACAATACAATAATACTAATAATAATATATACAAAAAAGAACAGTGATACCAAGAAATAGATGCAACTCTACATGACAATGTCAGCTAACACAGCAAATACTCCAACAAGCAGTTCACAAAGAATAAACTTTACAAAAGAAATGTCACCCCTTTCACAGAACCCCCTCTCTCAGCCCCACATGCACGTCGTATCCGGTTATACGATTGGATGCTATTTGTGTTCGCGTAAATCGAACTACAGACGCAGACAATAATATGACTGAACAAGTTGTGCAGCCGATCACAACTCACTTGTACTACTAGCATGCATGCCCCAATATCCAAATTAATTACACACACACATAAGCACATGGATAGCAACACTCGACTCCAATTTAGCTTTAGAGTCCCGCATAATTAAATGAATATGGAAATGCACATAAATTTAGAACAGCTGCTCTGTTAGTTATAACAGTCAGTTCCCAGCCTCGCGAAAAGCCGCTTATTCTCTTCTGTGCGTGTTCCGCCCATTTGGATTTATGAATATATAATGAGCTGAAATCTGCTGTTTTTCGAAGGTGATTACAGCTTTGTTACAACAAAAAAAGTTTTCAATATATGAAATTTAGGCAGATAAAGGGTTGAAAATACTATCCATTTACATTTGAACAAATAATGCGAGCAAAAAAAAAAATGAAAATCGGAGGTTAAGATGTTAAGTAAGTTCTAAGCCATATATTCTTGATTTCAGGTCAAACATATTGCAGCAAATGAACGCTATACCTCACCATTAAGTGTGAACAATGTTCTTTACATATACTGTATAATTACTTGTTTAAGCAAAATCATCATACTTACTTTAATTCAAGAGATACCACATATACAAATAGGCTGATTATTATGCACACACAATCCTCCCAATCATGCTCAACTAAACAGTACGAATGCCCCCTACCACTGAACCAAGTAGCAAGTTATTTCTCAGGCTAAATATTTTGTACGCAGTTCTATTGTTATACAAATAACCTACTTAATAGGCACGCTACACCTAACCATTGAGTGCAGACAATGCTCTTCACATATATGATCATTTGTGTCAAACAAAATCCCCACTCCCACTTTAATTTAAGAGATACCATACATACAAATATCTTCATTGTTATGCAAATAAGCTAATTATTATACACACACAACCAGAAATCATGCTCATTTGAACAGTACCCATGTCCTCTACCCCTATAACAAATACCAAGTTATTATCTAAGGTTAAATACTTTATTCAAAAGTCTATTGTTGTGGAAATAGTGTAATTAATATGCACATTACACCTCACTATTAAGTGTAGCAATGGTCTTCACATATATGATGATCAGTATAAACAAAATCCCCAATCCCACTTTAATTTAAGAGATATCATAGATACAAATATTTCCATTGTCATGCAAATAAGCTAATTAGTATGGACACACAACCCCCATGCTGCTTATTTGAACAGTACCCATGTCCTCTACACGTGTGCCAAGTTACATGATTGTACATCATTCATAACTTAAGTTATACGCTCATGAATTTCAAACATTTTGTACGAGTCTGTTGTTATGCAAATAACCTATTTAATATGCACACTTAACCTCTACATTAAGTGTAGACAATGCTCTTCACATATATGATCATTTCTGCAAACAAAATCCCCACATCAACTCTAATTTAAAAGATATCATAGATACAAATATGTTCATTGTTTTGCAAATAAGGGCAAATTAGTATGCACACACACACACAACCCTCCAATCATGCTCATTTGATCAGTACTCATGTCTTCTACCCCTATGCCAAGTCACATGAATGTACAGCATTCATAACTCAAGTTATGAAAACTTCAACCAAAACTTTACGACGCCGACGCTGGGGGTAGTAGAATAGCTCAACTATTCTTTAAATAGTCGAGCTAATAAAATGAATGATATTTAGTGAAACGGAGCTTCTTGAGGCAACTGAATACACTTAGTGTATGTGGGGTTTTGGTAAGTAGAACATTGGTGTATGTATTATGTGGTGTCTGTGGTGTCTGATACTGATTTCTTTTTTCCATTCAGTCTGTGCAGTAGTATTTTCACTATTCTTTTGCTACAATTCATAGGGTTAAATACATTTATATTTGCTTACTGTATACTGCTGAATACCATTTCACCAGAGATTACTTATCCCAAATAACAAATCCCTGATTTAATGTACTTTCTGTAAACAAATTGTTGCTTTGTAAATCTATTGGTGTGAATTTCATCAGCATGAACTATGGATTGGACCCTGCCTCCTCTGGCAAAATTTTAAGTTAAGATTATTTTGGTATTTTACTATGATAACAATTTAATGAATTCAAACATAACGAAACATATTCGATTTTGTTATGGACCTGGGGATGGATCTGGCAGAAAATCACATTCAGATGGTCAGAAAAACACTTGGACTCGTAGTGTGAAAATGAACTCTAAACCCAAACACTGAAAATAACAATTGCCCTGGAAAATCACGTAAGTCACAAAATAGTCTAAAACTTTGCATAACAACGGTTAATGATTATGTACCTGTTGTATGAATATGTAGAATACTTTAGCCTAGTTGTATGACATATAATGGTATTCTATAAAAGGGCCACGTGTACACTCCAACCAGTTTTCTATATAGGCCAATCAATACTTGAACAAATACATTAACTTGCAACAATGAAAATTTATAATGCTATTCACATGAGAAAGATAAAGAAAAAGTGATTGACTTCTGATACTGACAATTTATATACCCTTGAAATTTAAACAGATATACACCGGTACTGTTCTTCAAATGTTGGAGACAATAATCAAAATATTCACAACCTAAATTTGTTTAAAAACAATTCTCATGCAAGGTAGGCCTACATATGAATATATGTAGTGCCACTTGAATTTTGTTAACAGAAATTATCAATGAAGCACTCAATAGCAAAAATGAAAACACACATGAACAGGAAAATTTTTCACAACCACTCAGATCATATTTAAGCCCCCAAGCTAAGGCCTAAACTAGCAGATAATCTGCAGTCTAGATATCTTTGTCTTGAAGTATTTCCTCATTGTCTAATGCGGTATTTCAAGACGTCTTATAAAAAGACGGCATACAAACACGACAACACACTAGGTTGACATTGAAAATAACCTGATTGTTAATTTGTTCCTGTAATTTATAGAACATAGATCCATGGTTGATTTTTAAGTATGGACACATTATTCTCATAACAGACCTTGCTTACACTTCAACCTAAATAATGATTAAAAAATTAGGCTGGTCTTTTGATCACTATTACAATATATTTCAAACATGCTTAAGGTCAACAATCATTTTGATTCAATGCTGCACATAATAAAACAGATCAAACGACTGCTACTACTACTAGGCCCTAGGCTAGGTCAAAGTAATAAATAAGATGAATGCAAAACAATAAATCTTATCCTAGTTACCACACTAACTTACTCTTGATCGCGATTAAAAATCCACATAAAATTTAATGCTAATCTTTGTAATGGTGGCCATTTTCAACTTAAAATACTGTCACAAATCGCGGCAAAGCCCATACAAGTAATTGGTACAGGCAGAAAGCTTATTGCGTCGTCTAAATGAATTATTAATTAATTTGGCCTAAATCTGAGGAAATCCAATCAGGAGTTCGAAATGAATTTCGTCCAAAAATTAGGACAAAAATTAGAAATACACAAATTCAAACGACAATTACGCAAAATCAGAAATCCCAAAATATGGAAAATTTGGTATCATTTGAAAGAAAAAGCAACCAACAACCAACTTCGCGAAAAACCGAATTTCTGAAAGTGGGCGGAGTACTGTGGGAAGAGAATGACGTCACAGCACCTCATTAACCCAAGGCTGGGAACTGACTGAACATATCAGGTACCAAAATCTTTCATGCCATAATATTGTTAGTGCAGCAACAGATTCCAGCCTTAAAGTCAAAACAATTCGATCGAAACCTAATTGTTCTTTTTCTACTATTGTTCACCCATTGAACTTAACGCAGGCTTGAAAAGAATGAATACGATGGTCAGAATACAGTTCTGTAATGCAATGCAAATGTTCTTCAGTTTATCAGCTCAAGATAACACTTTTGTTTGAGAAAAACAATAAACCGCAATACGCTCTGTGCTTCTACAAGTATCTGCAAACCTTGACTTCGTCCACCCAGTATCTGAAATAAATACACGTCACCACAGACTAGACGGTGAACCCGTCGATGACGTCGGCATCTAGTTACACGGTCACCCCAATCGTATGACCACTTGACCCCTGCGTGCTGCCCCGCCAGCATTTTTTGAGAACGTCTCAGCTAATTGAAAACATCACTTGTACACGCCAGCTTCTAAAGTGTGCCTCCAAACTAGGACCCTGTGAAAAATGTCCGAAAATCAGTTTCTAACCCCCTGATCGTAAGCATATATAACATACATACTTAACATTGATTGATTTAGTAAATACATGTCGGAAAATAGCACTTTTAGTAGCTGTCTAGTACATGCACGTAAATAAATAAATTTTGCTTTACAGCCAATATGACTAGACAATCAATCTTTCAGATAGGGGTTAATTTCATCCTCACTTATTTGCAAATATAGACCCTCGGTCAAATCCTCAGTTACTTGCAATTATATATCCTCGGTCAAATTCTGCGACATGATAAATCCCACTTTCATTTGTCTCTTTTATATAATATGACAAGCAAACGAATACACATGTTATTCTTTTGGTATTTTAGAGCCTTAATTATAACCCTTTTTAACTTATCATTTTGTATTCATTTTCATATCTTTAATCGTTTTATTGTCTCATTTTCTACATTCTTTCCTCTCGTTTATTGTTTTGTATTGTATATTATTGTATTATCCTATTTATAAATTGTACATAATTTATACTGGAATTTTTTAATAGTAATAACACAAACACACGCACACACCACAAGCATAGTACATACTGAATGCATAATGCATACATGCTGAATGCATAATGCATACATGCTGAATGCATAATGCATACATGCTGAATGCACAAGTTGAATGCATAATGTGGACCTACGTTTAAAGAGATATCAAGATATAAAACACATTCGTGACGAAGATGAGGCATTTTCAAGGCTTATTCTATCATCAATGAAAAAATGGATAATCAAAACAAATCCGTATTCATGCATGAAGTGCAGAGTTTGATGTTTAAAGCAAAGAGGGGTTGGTTGTCCACACAACAGCCAATGACATGTTACCCGACATACAGGCAACAACTTCCCCCAGATGAGATGAATCAATCAAATCCCATAAGCCACACAAATGCGGTTCCCTATTCCCGCCTAGAGTATGACAGTTATCTGAACATGTTGGATAGTTAAGTTTGAAGTTTGACAACAGTGGGGCGGGTAGGCGACAGGCGCCAAGTTTGTAAATATGTTTAAATAAGACCCATATGTATATTTCATAGTTACAAAATTAAAAGTTTTATTATCAGAATATTGTTAAAAAAATTACCCGTTCTGTCTCTACCTTTAAGTATGTGTTCTTCATTTCTTAAACAATTCCTGTTGTATCTTTGATTATTTCTGATATGGCTGTATGGTAGTCTCTCCTATTCTGTATAAGAATGAAAAGCTACGAAAGGACCCTCGTGAAGGTGACAATAGGAAAACGATAATGAAAACAAGTGCAAATCTATTGATAACAATGAAGTGCAGGAAAAGCTGAGAACTTTAGTTTTTTTTTTTACCCAAATCATGATATTGACAGAGCAGTTTTCAATATTTCCAATTCACTTATCATCATGATTGCTTCCGAAAAATCCGAGATCTTTTGATGAACAGGAGCAAGAAAACTTGCGTTAAGTTGTTTGACATTGTTTGGTTGTTTTTAATCAAGATAGTTACTTAGGCGTATTGAAAAACACTGTTGCCAGATAGAAATCTCAAGAAATCCTCAGTTAAAGTTACAAATTACAAGACTTACTCGTAAATACCAAGATTTCCAATTTTCCCTTTAACTCTGTACAAAATTTAAACGACAAAATACAAATATATTTTTCAAAAAAAGATCTTGAGATCAAATTACAAGGTTGGCAACACCGTTGCAGAAAAACAAAGCGTCATTAATGAAAATGGACTATACACCTACCTGTTGCAAGATATCTCAGAGTTAAAGATAACTTTTCATTCGCAGTAAACGCTTTTCTCATATATTTATCTTGCTTTGCTATCGCAGGGCCCATATTATCAAGGAGACGATCATAGACCTCTGGCTTCATACGTAGAAAGCGCCTGAAGCCTTCAACATCCTCGTCTCGAAGCTCAGATTGGAGGTTGTTGATGACCCCCGTCCTGTCCCTCCTGTTCAAGCAGTTCTTTGCCCATGTTTGTTGCGATTTTGAGCTTCGGCGGCGACGCAAACGTCTCAGAATGATGTTATAAAATAATGCAATCTTCCTTACATTAACATCCGCCATCTTGTTGTGATCACGTGTTCAGCGTACCGTACGGTAGATCAGACGCAGGTGTGAGCGTGTCAAATTGTACGCGTGCTGCGAGGGAAAATTTCGGACTGATCATCCGATGCTCCGGTGGTCTGGCAAAACCGGGCAGGTGTGAGGCGGGCTTATATACATTGCATACGTAGCCTACGTACAGTGTGCAAATAGCATTAACGTTTCGTCACAGTATGCACACGTAAGTACACCTGAAAACATAAATTTGCGTCCAAGTTCAAACTGCTTTGCTTGTAGGCCTATTACTGTTATGGCTTTTTTTTATTTCAAAAGGATTCTGAACGGTCTTCCCGTCAGCTCGTTGGTAGGAACTAAACAAATAACCAGGTAAGATTTAAGTTGCAAATCGGGCCTCACGAGCGAAAATACAGTAACAGCACACGTTCAATTTAGGCCTGGAATGTGTACGTATATACGCTGATTTTGTAAATGTAACACTTTGTTCTTTGGGGTTCACAGTCCATCAGCATTCCTAAAAATAATCATTTGTGCACAGTTGAAACACAAAATTATGACATAATTTGGAAACTCGTTCAAATTTTAAAATGGTGGTGTTCAGCGACGAGGGCCTAATGGTATGAACTTTTGACAGCACATGCATAAGAAGGCAGTATATCGAGTGCAGCTAATCCCTTGTTATTTGTGAATGATTCGACTGATTTTTTATATCGGAAAAACTTTTGTGAATTTAGAGAGCACAGTCTATAGGAAGTTATCAGTCTGGCATGGAATTTCATAGCCAAATCACGCTACAATTGAAAGTCTTTTAATAATTCGGTTAAGTGCCATACCTGCATGCATATACTGTTGATTAGTGTGTGAAATCACGTTTCTAATGGGCTTGATCTTATACCCTAGTGAATTGTTCAGACGGTCAGGCTCTCCCAGCATTTGATTGTCACGTGAATTTCGGTCATGTGACATAATGTAAATTAGTTTCCGGAAATCGATTCTGATATGAAAAAGG